>JAYKAV010000844.1:957258-969556 GCA_035582835.1 Phoebastria nigripes | reverse complement strand
CCAGGGGAGGTTTAGATTGGACATTAGGAAACATTTCTTTCCTGAAAGAGTGGTTAAGCACTGGAACAGGCTGCCCAGGGCAGTGGTGGAGTCACCATCCCTGGAGGTATTTAAAAGACGTGTAGATGAGGCGCTTAGGGACATGGTTTAGTGGGGCATGGTGGTGTTGGGTTGACGGTTGGACTTGATGATCTTAGAGGTCTTTTCCAACCTTAATGATTCTATGATTCTATGATTCTATGATTCTGTGATTCTTTTTTATTTTATCCACCATTTCACATTAAACTTTTAGTGATCTCTAAATTAGGAACAATTTCATAGAATCATAGAATAGAATCATAGAATAGTTTGGTTTGGAAGGGACCTTTAAAGGTCATCTAGTCCAACCCCCCTGCCGTGGGCAGAGACATCTTCAACCAGATCAGGTGAATTGCTTTCAAACACTGCAGAAACATTTACCTTTAGAGTTAACCTAGAGCAAACCTGGCAATTTGCAGACAAAACATATTTTCCCAGCCTAAATTAAAGGATGAGGAGGGCTAAAATAAAACTTTTCAATCATTACTTTGTTGCAGACCTTAAAATTGGGCAGACTTTTTCTCCTCCATGACCTACAGAAAAACCTATCACAGCTTTCTTGGCAAATGTAGCACTGTGTTCAATGTGGCTACGTGGCAGTGATGGCATTTCTACAAAGTACAGCTCTGAACTTCATCATCCACTGGACTCCCATTGCTATGTCATGTTCATTTTCAGTGAAACGTCACACAGGTACTGGGTTCTTTCCTGGTGACTTTTCTTTTTTCTTGCTTTGCCCTTTTCAATTCATTTATTATGTTACTAAGACAGAGCATTTAGGGTTCATCTTTGATTGCTAATACATTATTAATCACAATCCACCAAATAGTTTGAAGCAAAACTGTATCTGTCACAGTAAGCTGTATGCTTCTGTCACTTGCAGACAGCACTGAAACAGAAATATTTTCTCTCCCAAATATCTTATATTCCCACAATTTCCTCCCAAACTCATGCATTATCTCACTCCTGGAATATAAAATAGCATTTGCAAATGCAATGGGAACATAAAACAGATTAAGAAGTGTCTTGAATTGTTCCCTGCAGAGTTCTGTAGATCTGTCTTCACATGTAGGCTCTGTCATTTTATATCTCCCTTTGTGTCCGCAAGACTGCTTGCTGCTTGCAGGCCAGGCTGCTGTGAGGGGAGATTTTTTCTTGGGTGCCACCCTGCAGCAGCCTTCTGCTCCCTCAAAGCCCTCGTATTATCTGTGTAATTAGTTCACACAGGTTGATTAAGAAAAACATCCTTAAGCCTGGGTAACTAGAGTTTGTTTTCACTCTACCAGATACTGAATTCAGCCAGTTAGGGCTTCTGGAAATTGGGATAGTTTTGATCCATGTGCTATGATATCAATATAGGAGCTTAATCACTGACCTGGACATAGAACTGTTGCTTTAAGACAACAACAATGTTATTATTAAAAGAAAGAAAAAGAGAAATGAGTAATAAAACCATGGAGACATCATGATTTTCCCACAGTGAATTTTGTGACTTCTTATTTTGGGGTTATGCAGAGGAGTGAAAAATGAAATCATTACATTTTAACKTTTCGTGTTCTTAACGTTCCCACATTAAGTACAGGGGCATAGATACAGCAGAAACACCACTGTGGCTGGCACAGTTCACAGTTCAGTTTGTGCTTCAGTCAAGCATCAAGATACTTTAAGAAATAATCCAACATGTATAGAAATGTGTCATAAGCATCTTTTGATTGATTAAAATTTCACAGCTAGAACTTTATCTAGTTATAAATACTTTTTTTTCAGAAATGAAATTTTAACAGAAATTGCTGGCATCAATTTTTAATTCATTTCTTCAATATCCGTGTGCGGAAATTCATTATCACTGGGGCTATTGATCAGTGATTCCTTTATAAGTTCATATGCTTGAAAATAACTTGTTACAACACAGCAGAAAATATAAAAAAATACATGACATGGAAAATAATCGGGAGAAACGATTTGACATGTCTTTCCAGATGGAGGTTTTTCTTCTGCATGAGATAGACATGAGATAGAGTTCCGATGGGTTTTAATATTCAGATCAATCAGCTTCCTGAGGGTTAGAGTTAACCTGGCGCGGGAAGCAGTTACCAACAAGAAAGTGTGATGCTATTTGTTTGTCTGCATGCTGTTTGTGGGCCTCTGCAGCAGAAATAGTTGTGTAGCGCGTTTGGCTATCAGAGGGTTTGACTGAGACAGCCCCGGAGCAGCTTCACAATGAGCCTGGCTGGGGAAGAGGCTGGATGTTAGGACGAGATATTCTGCTCTCAGCGCAGCGATAGATTACAACTGCAGCTCTTATTAAAGAGCACTGCTGAATTGCTGAGAACTAAGCATTTTGCTTGTTCTCGCAAAAGTCAATGAGTGAAAGTAAAATTGCACACACATACCCTTCCATTGTTCTGTTTGGAAACCTTCCATTGCTTAACAACCCTTCTCTATGGAAGGGGAGAAATGATGAAAACAATATCSCTATCTGAGGATTTGATAACACTCATTTAAACCTCCCCTCCGAAATATCTATCTACTGCAAAAATCCAGGTGAAAATTTCTTTTGTGAGATCTTTAGTTCTGCAATCATTATCACAATAGCTTTCAGCCCACCCACCTGGAATTCCTGAAAGAACTACCAGTATTTTATGCTGAAAGTCCCTTTTACAGAGATCATTATAACTTACATATTAATGAACTAATTTGATAGAATTATTCTGCACAGTAAGTCATACCACAGCTAACAGTCATATCAAAAGGGCTAACTTTTGTGTCTCTGATTATTTTGCAAAATCCTTAATCTTTGCCTGACAGGTTCACTGTAATTTTGCTTCTCCCGGGAAACCTTTATCTCCCGTACAAGTTCAGACTCCCCATTTTCATTATCTGTACAATGTGTTGACATATGATATAACTAGCAACTGCACAGAATAGTAACACTGAATGGCGGGAGACCGTCTCCCTGTTTATATTACATGAAGGTTGATTTGATGGGCTGCAGCAATTGCCTCTGAGAGCAGACATAAGAGCAGCCTGACTCTTTCAAGTTGACACTTTGCAAATACCATGCAGGGCTTGCCACGTCTGCATGCTTTGTATCAGTTGCGCCAGGAGATACAGTAAATGTCACTCCCCAAAGCTGCACATTACCAAATTAGTCCTAGTGTCAATTGTTATCTGGCAGCGGTCAGTTGCCAAGCCAGCACTGCATTTTCAAGGGCTTGTGCTTTTACAATGAAAAAGCACAGGCCCGAGAGGGCTGAAGAATTACAGACGCCGGCGGCTGGAACACGTGAGGATTGCCAAGCGGCATTATTTCCTTTTGTGCTGCCTAATAAGGCAACTCGTGTCATTCCCTGGGTGCTTGCTTACAAACAGAGGACCAAATTTGTCCCTCTGTTGTACTCTTCTATAAGCACCGCTGAGTGTAACCAGTGGCAGAACCTGGTCCGAAGGGTACAACTGCAAAAGCAAATACAGTGTGACACAGCCCAGACAGAAGGCTGTGCCCATATTTTTCCTGATGAGGAGAATGCTGTGAAGTGCTAAAGCCCCACCTTCGTTGCCTGAAGAACACTGTGTTACGACTTAGGGGTTTCTTATTCTTCTGGACTTCAACTGTTACAGAAAATAAACTTTTCTGGGAGCCATGCACAAAAGCCCACCTTATTTCACATTTCATATATACAACATTGTTTGAAGGAGATGATAGAAAAAAAATCACTGGCCATGTTTGAATGCTGTTTTCATAACATTTCCTTTCTGAGCACACAAAACAGTCCATAAAACAAGAAAGAAAAAAAAATACCGCTTTAAATGACTTGTCTTACTAGCGAATATTTCTTAGTTTATGCTTTAAAATTAATTCAAAGTTACATCTCGTTTATTTCTCTGCATGTTGACTCTTAATCTTCTTCACCACATCTTCACTCTCCCACATTATAGTTAACTATGGCTTCAAATTAACAACTGAAGTTAGACAGCTGACTTACAAGACACATTCAGAAGATTTGCCCTAATGCCTTGTCTTCACTGAACACTTTTACAAGAATGTAGAAATAGTCATAGACTCAGACTCAGGCCCCTCTCCTTCAGCGTGGTGTGAAATACCTCTTGTAGGCCAGCATAGGATAATCTTTTTCCCACATTAGGTCTCAATCTGTCTTTATACTTACAAATAGGATTAAGTCCTCAGTTGTGAAGTTTGAAGATTTGTAAAGATATATTCAAAATGTATCTTTAATGCTGGGAGTGGGGAGCTGTCTTGCCTTTTCTGTAGAAGTCCTAGCCTTGGCAAAGAATCTTAGAGATGACTTAGCAGCCAACTAGGAAATCACAGATGTGCAATTTCACCCTCTCTGATTTAGACAGAAGATAATGGGTCTTTGAAATTCAAAGCCTCTCTATTGCCACTGACCCTGTTCTGATCTACTCTCCCAGTTTCCCCATTCCCATGTATCCTTAACGTCTGTTTCACACAGTAGAGCTGTTTTTAGCAACGTGTACAGACCTTCACATTCAGACCTGGCTTGTGGGTCTGGACCTCATATGATGGCAAAACAGACCTTGACTATAATTCATATTCACTTTCCTGTCGTAGCAAAGAGGAGCAAAAGACTGGACAAGGAATAGATTTATTGGACCAGGAGAGAGGACCATGAGATTGTGACACAAGTGTACTTAGCACATAATAGGGGAGAAGCCTCAGCAGCACGTTCCCACCTTCCACCTGGATGCTGCAGGCAGTGGGCTGTAGAGTCTTTAAATGCTGGTCTTCTGGAGGGGGCTTCTTTCTTTGCTTGGTGTCTCACTAGCAAAGACGACAAAGACATATGAATCCCATTCCTCTCTTACCTGGTGTAAATCTGAGTTTACTGATGCCAAATGAGGTACTCTGAATATACATCAGTGCAACCGAGTCAAATTTGGCCTTAGTTTTTTTAATACAATGAAAGGAAAATGTCCTGCAGGTAGGTAACATTTTTTTCAAGGGTGTTATAAAACAGCTCATAAAATATCCCACCTAAACAATAATATCTTTTGAGATGTTTGTGTAAAAACCTTTTGCAGAATAAAACATCAGAGTGTTACAAATCTTCAGGGACACCCACTGCCTTCTTTCTGGAACTGTTCCTGCTGTCTTATCTCAGTGCTAGGATTTGTGACTGATACTTGCTAGGGTGCCAAATCTATCATGGGGATACCCTTGTCAGGGAGAAGAGATTAAATTAGTGGTATTATGAGAACTTGTGCCAAGATACAAATGTCCTAAACAAAGGGACATTTAAAGAGATAGTATAGACAGGCAAATGGCTTGGTTTAAATACACCACTATTCACCTTCTCTCCAGATACTTTTTCTATATGTATTTTCAACTAACAATTCTTTAAAACACTACAAAGTCTCACTTTCTTTTGCAACATAAATTTCATTGTAAATAGGCTGAAGGAAATAATTTAATTGTAAATAGGCTGAAGGACATCTCTGCCACGAGCACCTAGTGACTTGACTTAACTTCCTGAAGTTGTTAGGTTTTTCAGAGCTCACTTGGGCCTTCAAAATCTCAATTAATTTCTCACAGATGCAGGTTTTCAGAAAGTTTCAGTGTATCTGCATTGAGACACAGACTGAACTTCCAGGATAGTATTTTTTGAAACTGGATCCCAGCACAAAGGGACAGGAGACAAGAAACCCAGCTTCTGGTAGGAGGCCAGTCCTGATCCCATTAATTTCACTTCAGAAATGTAAAATTAGATTACAAGCTTTTAGGACCTCACAAAAGCTCTGAGATCTGTAAAGATTACAAATTGCATTTCAGTAAGTTTGTCCTGCACTCAGCCTAAAACTTCAGAAAACTTGCTTCATAATTAATATTTGCTTAACAGGATCTTTTATTAAATGATTTAAAAACAAAATTTGAATTATTAAAATATTACGATTCATATCATCCCTGTGAGATGATACAAGCCTAACTCTGTGGATGAGGAAAAAGCTGTGAACACAGGGGTCAAATACTCATACGAGGTCAGAAACTAGGACTTAGTGGTAGAGCTTGGAATATAAACCAGACCTCTCAACAGCCAGCACTCCGCTTTAGCCACATGTTCACTCTTACATGTACTAGGCGGCCAAAATAGCAGGCAATGTTTCTCACTGCTTAATTCAGCAGTCATGGCCTGTGGCAGGGAGTAAAGCAGAACTGGGTTTAGTGGGCCAGATTCCCTCTCTAGCCAGTTTAAAGCCATTTACTTCTATGAAGTTATTCTTAATTTGTCCTGATGCAGCTAATAGAAGAATCGGACACAGTTAGGATAAGGATATTTCAAATAACCTTTTAAAGTCATTATAAACCATCTTTACATCTCATATATAGGGATTCAGTGACTTTAAGAGATGAGCAGGGGTTGCCATTTCTGCTTGGTTTTTGGCAAAATTTCAGACTTTTTTTTTTGCTTCTTCAGCTACACAACTTAAATCACATCCAGTTTGGCTTTGCAATTCTCAGCCAATAGTGGTACAAAGTTTTTTACACTTTCCCAGTTTCCCTGCTGACTTGTGATATTATTAAACTAACAAAATAATATCCCATTTCCCCTTTCAATTATTCTTGTCTTGCCTAGTGCTATGAAAGAATACAACATGCAAACCCAGGCTCAACATTACAAATCTACATACTATTTAGGAATATGCACTAAAACAACATGCCAAAATACACATACAGTAGGAACAGGGAGCAAAGCAACTCCTGAATTGCCAAAATACACATAACAGCATGCCGTTCATAAGTCACTCACTCATCATTACCAATATGCATATACAAGCATGCAGGAAACCAGCCCTCCTCATTAGCAATGATGCTTTTCTACCAAATTCTTGCACAGATTTGTGGCGAGAATGTGTACTGAAACAGGCATGTTTCTACCATAAGAAGCCTACATACACATTCTGAATGTATAACGAGACTACTTCCATGAACATGCAGTTTGCGTTCTTTTAATAACCTTTCAGGGTGCAGACACTGATTCCATGGTCAGTAAAAGAAAGCCCCAAATGATGATAGAAAATATGAAATTCTTCAATTTGGGTGTCTCCATAACATCAAGAGAAAATAAGATTCACAGATTCCAGTGCTTCTTCCCATTCAGTTTTGAGAGATGCGAGGATATTCAGCATCTTGATCACGCAGTAAATCCTGCTTTCTTCTCCAATATGTCTCTTTCTTATTTATTTTCCTGACGGATCACAGAGTAAGTGGCAATCTAACCCCTGAGATACTAGCAATCTAATCCAGTTGCTTTCATGATTTGTCACCTAGGTCAGATCAACACAGTTAACTCGAATGAATGTTATATCTAAACCCATTAGACAAATAAACTCAATAAATGCTATCTTAGCTCACACTATCTAAAACCTACCCTAAAAGTGACACAGGTCTCTCTGCAGTCCTGGATTTTTTGGGCTAGCTGAAAGATGCAATCTGTACTTATGCAGACAGCTTACTATTGAGTATACACCCATCAAGAGTTGTGTTGTTTCTTACCTAATCATGTGCATTAAATTATTTAAGCAGTTCCTCCACATTCTGCATTCAGGCAGAAGTACTTTAAGTGGATAACCGCTCCTTAGGATAAAAGCCAAAAAAATTAATTTCAATTGGATTGAGTCATTGGTAATGTAGATCTTAAAACACCTTTTGGAAGGTAACAATATTGTGCTACTTCTGTATTTTCTCTGCTAGCCTCTCAAAAGTGTGTTCATTCCTCAGAGCTGAACAATGATTGTATCTCTGATTGGACATAATTTATCTCTCTCTCATAAGTATGCATTTGAGAGGATTTGGCTTTCCTCCATACAATTACACTTAGTCTATAGATTGTATTTTGCCATATTTGGAAAAAAAATCACAAAAATGTCAGAACATTTGTAAGAATTTCTTTCTTTCTTTCCTTCCTTCCTTCCTTGTTTCCTTCTTTCTTTCATTCCTTTTCTCCTTCTTTTTTTCAGTTGAACAGTGGCCTTTCAGTGCCAAAGTTGCAGAAACTTATTCAAAGGATGAAGCTTCATGAGGAAGAAGAAAGAGGAATGGCTATTGGTAGCTTTGGCCTAATTGTGCTTCACTTCTGAACTTTTTCTTTTGTCATGAGTATCGCTTCCCATTTAGTAAACCACTACCTAATCCACAATGCAGAATCCCTTACTCAAAGCATAAACAATTTTCAAAAAAAATTAGAGGAATTTGCCTTTTCACAGGTGCAAATTCAACTAAAATCAAGAAGGCTCTATAACCCAATTTCTTTTACACTTCCCATAGAGAGATAAACCACATCAGTAAAAGCACTCTTTCCCACAGCTTGTGAGAGGGTATATTACCTAGGCTATACCAGCTTAACAAAAGTGATACAACTATCTCTATCTGTATCACTATCAATGTACTTTGTGGCCACTCTGCATGCAGCCAAGAGCTTGTTCTTTAGTGATCATCACACTAGAAATTGAAGAAAAAACAGAGGTATCTCCAGATCAATTAATCTGCAGGCTGAGAACCAGTGGCGAACTTCAAGGCCTCACCAGTGGCTGTCTCTTCATGAGGCAAAAGAAAAATGAAACATCAAGTCAGTGTTTGAGTGCAGGCTCAACACTCTCTCTACAGAGGGAGCATTAACTCAGGTGGGATAAGTCCAGAACTTCAAAAAATGTGAAAATCCCATATGGAGCTAGATCCATAATGTGCTTGCAGATTAGGCACCATAAGACAACTTTATACACCAACTAACAGCAATTTAGACAGTAAGTAGCAAATAGGACATAGGTATGTGCAAACTTTCACAACGCTACTTACCTAACTCTTGTGGAATAAAGTATTTAATGCACACCCCCAAAGCCACAATTCCACAAACATGAACATAAAAACAAATGAGGGGCTTAACTGCTAAAATTCCTGAACACAGACATAGCAAAATGATTGCAACCAGTTCTTGGATTCACTCTACAAACAGGATATGGAAATACAAGAAAGAGTTCAAAGACAGGGACAAGGAAATGTGCTCTATGAGACAAGGCTCAAGGAACTCCCTTTGTGCCATAGTAAAGATAAAGTGATTTGATCAGTGATATTTGCAAAGGGAAAACATCTGAGGAAAAGGGAAAGAATTTGGCTGTCAAAGAAAAACCTACAACAAATAGCTGAGTGCTGAATAAAGAGAACCAAGATACATTTTCCTACAAATTAGGGTGTTTAAAGAACTGAAACTCTTACGCAAATGTACCACCATTTGGAACCATTAATATAAAAACATTTTTTTTTCAATAGAAAGGGCTTTGTTTCAAATACTGATTTAGCAAGGAAGGGCATTCAGGAGGGTGAAGTTCGTCGGAATTAACGTCAGCTACTTCAGTGCGTACACCTATATCATATAAGGCCAAAAGCCCAAATTTTCTCCTTTCACAACTGAGATTTTTTCTGGTATCCGGGGATATAATCGCCAGGAGCTCTTCCCATCACTCAGATTTAATCTAGTTTTATAAGAAACTCTACAGCCTGTATACGCAGGAGCCCAGTCCAAATGATCATAGAGATCTTTTCTGGCCTTAGAGGGTCTACAAAGCCAATGTGAGCCAGTGTCTGTCTTCATTAGCTAGTCCATACTCAATGGGGCACAACTTTGCTGCTGCCTCTCTGTGGGTGGAGCAGAGCCTTTAGCTCCAACCAGTAGGCACCTGTACTTTGAGATACCATGCTCAGTCCCAATAGACAATCCAACCAGAATTTTTAGTTCAGTAAATTGTTTAATTTTAGGCCAATCTCCCAAGTTTCTACCTCAGCAGGTAGCAATATCTGTCAGATAATTCCCTGTCCCCAGAGGTGAATGAAGAAGAATAAGGGCTAGAAATAGCAGTGATGAAAAAGCACAAGCACTGAATAATGCAATGTTATGCAAGAAACTAATCTAATGTACTGGAAGCAATTTAGCGGTAACATAAAACCAACATTCATGGGAAATTTTTTGCTACCCAGGGCTTCATTTAATATAATTTTGGAAGATGTTCCTTGTAGAAAGTTCAAAACATATGAAAAATGTATAAAATGGACTTAAAGGACTGATTTTATTTCCAAAAGATACCATTTAAAAAGCTTACATATGCTCCATTTTATTGTTTTAACTTGTAAAAAAGGAGGAATTTGAATCTATGGAATTATAATTGTTCTGAAAAAAAGTCTGTTTGGAGACTATTTCCTTAATGTATTAAACTTGTTTAGACACTTCAAAGAATTTTAAATTGTATATCAAGAACTGCCCAAAGATAAATTAAGATTATTCTTATTTCACTTCATCTCTGGCCAGAACAGTCCTCTCAGATCCACAAGTCTTTTACGGAGATTTCTGGAGTCAGTATCTGTTATGCAGGTGATATTGTTCCATCTTTACATGCAACAGTTTAAAAATGCAAAGTAATCATGTCTCAACCCCTTTTTCTCATTGGTAATTGTCTTGTTTCTTTTTGTTTTGTTTTTCTTTACATTGCTCCTTAAATTTCTGAGATTAAAGACTAATAAGTAATGCTTTTCCATAACTCAGAGAAAAACTTTGAATACGTAACAATCAATGCTTTGCAAGTTTACAATCTGATTTCACAGCACATTCAAGTGAAAAACTGTAGATTAAAATTAGACAAGTATTTCAGGTATTCGAACTGCAAAGGGCACAGTATTAAAAACTAGACCCAGTGTGGTGGGTTAACCTTGGCTAAGAGCTAAACTCCCATCCAGCCACTCGCTCACCCCCCACCTCGCCCCTCACAGTGGGACCAGGGAAAAAAATAGGAAGAAGAGGAATGAGAAAGCTCATGGATTGAGATAAAGACAGGAAGATTGTTTACCCATTACTGTTGTGGTAAAACAGACTTGACTTGGGGAAAATTAACTTAATTTCTAGCCAAATAAAATAAAAATGTAATTAATAATTTGGGTAGCGTGAAACAAAAAGGCAAACATTAAAAGCAACACCTTCCCATTTCCAGGCTCCACTTCTCGCCTTCACTTCAAATTCCCCTACCTCCCCATGCAGCACAGGGAGGATGAGTTGTGGCAGGGTTACAGTCAGTACACAGTGCTTCCTCTCTGCCACTCCTTCCTCTCACCTCCTATCTTCCCCTGCTCCAACATGGGTTCCCCATGGCTGCAGTGGACACCTGCTCCACCATGGAGCTCCTCCTCTGATCTTGATGTTCCCTCTCCTATTTCTCACTCTTTTTTTCTTCCCTCCTCCTCTGCCTCTCCAGTGTTTTCTGCCATTTCTTAAATATGGGAGGCAGTCCTGAAAGGCAGAGGAGTCCAGGAAGGCTGAACATTCTTCAAGAAGGAAATCTTAAAGGCGCAGGAGCTGGCCGTCCCTATGTGCCGAAAGATGAGCCGGCAGGGAAGAAAACCGGCCTGGCTGAACAGAGAGCTTTGGCTGGAACTCAGGAAAAAAAGGAGAGTTTATGGCCTTTGGAAGAAGGGGCAGGCAACTCAGGAGGATTACAAAGACGTTGTGAGGTTATGCAGGGAGAAAATTAGAAAGGCCAAAGCCCAACTAGAATTTAATCTGGCTACTGCCCTAAAAGACAATAAAAAATGTTTCTATAAATACATTAGCAACAAAAGGAGGGCTAAGGACAATCTCCATCTTTTATTGGATGTGGGGGGAAACATAGTGACAAAGGATGAGGAAAAGGCTGAGGTACTTAATGCCTTCTTTGCCTCAGCCTTTAATAGTAAGACCAGTTGTTCTCTGGGAACCCAGCACTCTGAGCTGGAAGACAGGGACGGGGAGCAGAATGAAGCCCCCATAATCCAAGGGGAAATGGTTAGCGACCTGCTACACCACTTAGACACACACAAGTCTATGGGGCCGGATGGGATCCACCCAAGGGTACTGAGGGAGCTGGCAGAAGTGCTCACCAAGCCACTTTCCATCATTTATCAGCAGTCCTGGCTACCCAGGGAGGTCCCAGTTGACTGGAGGTGAGCAAAGGTGATGCCCATCTACAAGAAGGGCCAGAAGGAGGATCCGGGGAACTACAGGCCTGTCAGCCTGACCTTGGTGCTGGGGAAGGTTATAGAGCAGATCATCTTGAGTGCCATCACACAGCATGTACAGGTGCTGTGATCAGGCCCAGTCAGCATGGGTTTATGAGAGGCAGGTCCTGCTTGACTAACCTGATCTCCTTCTATGACAAGGTGACC
>JAYKAV010000844.1:934955-956546 GCA_035582835.1 Phoebastria nigripes | reverse complement strand
GACATTGAGGTGCTGGAGCGTGTCCAAAGAAAAGCAACAAAGCTGGTGAAAGGTCTAGAGCACAAGTCTTATGAGGAGTGGCTGAGGGAACTGGGGTTGTTTAGCCTGGAGAAAAGAAGGCTGAGGGGAGACCTTATCGCTCTCTACAACTACCTGAAAGGAGGTTGTAGCCAGGTGGGTGTTGGTCTCTTTTCCCAAGTAACAAGCAATAGGAGAAGAGGAAATGGCCTCAAGTTGTGCTAGGGGAGGTTTAGAGTGGATATTAGGAAAAATTTCTTCATGGAAAGGGTTCTCAAGCATTGGAAGAGGCTGCCCAGGGAAGTGGTTGAGTCACCATCCCTGGAGGTATTTAAAAGATGTGTAGACGTGGTGCTTAGGACATGGTTTAGTGGTGGACCTGGCAGTGCTAGGTTAACGGTTGAACTTGATGATCTTAAAGGCCTTTTCCAACCTAAATGATTCTGTGATTCTATGTTTTCCCAGAGGTGCCACCGTCTTGGCTGATGGGATCAGCTGTGTCCTGTGGTGGGGCTGTTGGAGTCGGCTGTACCCAGCTGGAACCAGCTGGAACCGGCTGTGTCCGGCACAGGGCAGCCCCGACCTCTCCTCACAGAGACCCCTGCAGCCCCAGCTRCACAGGAATTCAGCCTTTTCAAAATGAGAATGATTTGTCCTTCAGTGATTTAAGGACTTAAAATAGATGACTAGACACCACTGCTTTTGGCTACACATAGATCAATCACCATCATTTTCTCTTTTTGCTTGTAGATATGTGTGTGTATTTTTATAGTATTAAAGCTGGTATTCATTTTATTTATTCCTACAGCAATTGTTTTTACTGCACTGCACCACTAGAATTGGGTCCTAATTCAGCAAAATGTAACTACTCCAGAATGGCAGATAAGTGTATGTGTTAAGCACGTGCAAAAATCCCACTGAAGTCATAAGGTACAGCCCTGTGTTCAGATGCTGGTCTGGGTCACTGGTTAAGGGGAGGTTGTCCTACTGGTCTAGTAGCCTTAGATAATAATCCTATTGCTGATGGAAACAGAAAATAAAGAAGTCTTTTGACCAGGTGGCTTATGCATCTAAGTTTTCTTCTTTAAACAGTGTCTTAGAATGTCTCAAGAGGCCAAATCTTCCTCATTTTGCTCATGAGTGAAATTCTGCTGGCATCCAAGGATATAACCACCACACTTTAACTTTACACAATGCAGAGTTAACACCATATCAAAAAAAGATTGCTATGAAGAGCTATAATTTTATTCTTATCGCTGCCATTAAGGCATGCAAACTGGATCCCAATGTGCTCATCAAGGGGCCACTCTAATTATTAGACCTATAACCTTTGAGCAGGAAAGAAGGTAACAGAAAAAGCTTTGATTTGTGAAGATCCAAACCACACAATGGCATTTAGCATGATCATTACTGCTGGCAGACCTGCAGTGCTTGAAATTACTTTCTGCTGGACCAACAGTGAAGGGAAACTATGAGCCATCTAAGCTTGAAGGAATTGGATAGAAAATGAGAAAATCGAGGAGAAATGAGATCAACAATGGTGTATACCGTCTCTTTGGTGCAAATAGGTTACTCTTATTGACATTCATGGGAGATGCATGAGTACATATGTCCATGAATGAAGGTGCAAAAGGTTTCTGGGCCTAGTTCTTCAGGAGCTTTTAAATTGTGCACAGGTGAAAATTTACCAGAGGGAGACAAAGTGACCATAGGCCTCCCTTACTAGCACAGCCACCTAGGGCATGTATTCCCCAAGATTTCCTCTGCAGCTCCAGAGTCATCATTGCATTACTGCTGAATCATGAAACACCCCTTTCCCTTTGCATCGATGTGGCTGGCCATGAACTGTGGACAATCAGGGACAAAAATCAGATTTATCTAATTAAAGTAGTTGTACATATTACAAGTTTTTTAAGATATACCACTTCTTGTCCTAAAGAGGGTATCCAAAATAAACCTGAGAACTTGTACTGCAAAGTATTTCTCACTGTTTTGATTACAAAGGGAGCACAAAGAGACTAGCCGTGTTGTAGATCCATATGTTTGGTCAGATTAATATCAGAATTTAAAATGATCAAAAGTGTCTCTTATGAGACTAAGGGCTCTTACCACTTCAGATACCAGCTCTGAACTCTAATCACTTATGTTTTACTGCCATAAAAAAATGTTACAGGTATGTTATTTTTATAACGGGAAACAAATTTTTATTCTTCCATTGTCTTCATGCTTAAAAATGACTAAAGCTTTTTTGTAATTTTTAAATGCCCAAAGTAAATAATGATCCAGGAGAGGCCAGGCATGATAAAAATCTCATTTTAAAGGTGATTATTTGGGAATATTATATTACTGAAAACAGGAATGATTAGTTACTGAACAAGAATTAGCTACTGAACAGGAATGAAATCTGCTAAGCAAGAGCAGTGATATAGAAGGGGAAATAAATATAAAAGGAACAATGGCATAAAGAAAGAGTACAAAGTGGAGAGGTCAATAAAAAAGAAGGATAGTTTAATAGCGGTCTTGTAATGCATTCCTCTCCAACCATTTCTATCTGTAGTTTTGCATACATCCCCTGTTTAGGCTTCAGTCCCACAGATAGGTGTGAGAATAAAAGTTGACTCATGATCAGCTCAACAGGAATGCATTTATGTTTACACTTCATTACAGCTTCAGGATCTGAAGAAGTGGGAGTGACCTACTTCTTACTGTTTGTAAATAGTTGAGGTTTGTGAGTGGTAAGACTCAAAAGGAAAATGTATGTTTACATGGACAGGAAGAATCTAGAGTCAGCACAGCTAATGCAGCTATTGAAATCATAGCAAACTACTGCTTCAGCGCCTTATCTAATCTCTAACATTGATTAGAAGGCCTGAATACAGCACATATTATATTCTGCCTGTAATTGTCTTGGATCATGCTTTGAAGCAATTGCCTTCAAAGACAGGAGTTTTGGTCCAATGACTCAATGCCTGATCCAGTATTATAATTTTAGGGAACTAACCACCTACAGTACTTTCACCCATGTTTTAAAAGGTGCTGAGCACTGCAGTTACCCTTGAAGTCAGAAGAGTCAGCATTTGGAGAGTCAACACCATATCAAACTGAATCAATGCTAAGAAATAAGCTGCTATGTGCAAAACCCAGGAAGGTACTTCTTTGTGTAAGTAACAAAAGTCATGTTCAGCTGGGGAAGATCTTCATTGAGTTATGTATATTCCAATATGTTTAAACCTTCTGTGTGCTTGGGAAAGGAGCTGGCAGTATACTGTACCCACATAACATGTTACTGAACATTAGAAATTAAATGCAGAAGAAGCTATGTCCTATCCTAAAATCCTAACATCCTTTGTATCAGCTGGCCCATTTACACTTTTCCTGTGTTCTGCCAGAGCTGGGAAAACAGTCCTTCCTTGTCATGTTGTCTTACCACCTCCAAGATGTTCAACTCGGCAGGCAGGTGATGTAGAGGAGAGAATGAAGAGAGTGGGAGCCCAAGCATGTGTTAACACTGTGCGTAGCTATAGATCTGACACATTCCCCCTCAGAATTTCTCCACTTCCCCATGCTCTTCCCTAGGCATGTAAAACTCCACACTGCTTCAACATAGGGAAGTGCAGGTGAGAAATACAATCACATTCCCAGCTTCACTTCACAGCCTTCAGTGAAAGTACTGGCTAGTGAAAGGATGTTCACTAGGCAGACTCCTCCTTTTGACTCTTACATAGATTTACTTGCCTGCAGTCAGGCTTTTTGTCTTCAGGACTGATCAAAAGCATTTTTTTTTAGCATAAAAGCTAAGAAATGCACTTGGAAACAGGTAACAAAGTTTATACTTTTGCCATCAAATTTGCACTGGAAATCTTCCCTTCTGAAGTGCTGTGACGCCACTCAGCACATTGGTGTTTTGTAGATAGGTTTAGCTTTGAGAAATCAGCATCTTCCTGAGATTTTGAACATTACTTCCCTTAACATTAGGTGCTGAGTTTTCTTGTCAATGAAACCTAAGAGTGGACAATCCTTCTGTTTATGCTTCAAAATAATCAAATTTACAGAGCCGATGTTGCATTTTATTACAAGGCAGCATTTTTAGGTTTGAAGCTAAAAAAATATTTCCTAGATGGGATGTTAAGTTTGATATCCTCTTACGAAAGTCAGATCCCTCCCATGTCCTCCCACACATAGTCTTCTTCACACCTACTCAGGTATGTGACATGTACCCACACTCACTCGGCTTAGCAGTGCCACCACACACCTTATTATCTCTTTCAATTTCTATATTTTTAACATCTTTTGCACCTTCACAGAAGGACTTGACTTTGCAAAACACCAAAATAACTTTAATGTGGGGATTTAGTGTGCCTTCTCGTCAGGATTCGACTACAATGCATGGCATTTCCCCCAGGCCTGGATACAAAAGAAACATAATCAAAATAAATAAAATGGAAGAAAGCAGAATTGTGTAAACTTGACTGGACTTTTACCTAGTGAAAATGTTTCTAAACTCATGCTTGTCCTTTTGTTGTCCCTTCTAGCTGTATTATTGGCACCTCTACTCTGGACAGATTTAACCTGTTCATTTATGTTTCTCTAAAGCTCTGAAGGCTACCCCAAGTTCAGAGTGGTGTATCACAACAGTCTGTGCGAGTTTTTCCATTTTCCTTCTGTTTAGAGCAGAGTTCTTATAAGACTTGATGCCCTCCATGATTCTTGGCTGGTGAAGACCCTGACATCTTAACTCACCAATTATATGTCCTACCATTTATATTTTGTACCAGTACTGAGAAAGATGCAAATTCTCAAAGGTGCATGAGGTCTTATATCTTACTCTGTTTAATGAAGCTGGCAGTTCCTATGTATATAGCATCATCTAGTTGAAGTGACCAAGTGCATGTTACACTGACTTCAAGGATAAGGAAATTACCTCATTTGAATGTATGTCAGCTGTGCTTCCTGATCTCTAAGGAAATACTGAAGAAAATATAAATATGCCTGCAGTGTCTGATGTCAGCCATGATCTGCTGTCCCTGTTTTAGGTTTCTATATTTCATTTGAATTCACACTGCATTAACCATATGTGAGGAGTGCATTATGTGAGGATTTAGGTGTTGCTTATCCTTCTTTTTTTTAGCACTACAGTAATCCAATATTTTATATCACTAGAGTTTCTCTGCCTTCATTGTAATTGCTCCAAATTCATGCAGATGTGGAAAGCTGAATAATCAGTCAGTGTCTGTATTGACTTTTGTGTCTCAGACCACAGACTCAACATTTTGTTAACCTACAAAACACATCCAAATATTATTAAGCACCCAGTCTTTACCAGTGTGTCCTGATGCCTGTCTGTTCAAAACAGTAAAATTTCTCAATTCACCAGAGTTCAGTAGTCAGCCTACCAATACATACAGATAAGCCAGTATGAGACAAGTAAGTTTCAGGTTAAAAGAAATTTCTTCCCTCTGTCACTGTGGCTCCCAATTCCACTACGTTTCTGCCATACATGCAAAAGGACTTCTGCTCCTGGCATGATTCTCTGAAAGCTGATGAACAACACAGGAATTCCAGCAAAACAAAAATCATGTCCTAGGACTCAAGTCATATGTCAGCAGACTGGATGGGGCAAGTATTGACGTGAGAATGACTCCTGTGTTACTTTCATCACTCCTAGACTGCTCAGTGCTTCTTCTGTCCCAGTCATCCTGACCTAAGACCAGCCCCATGTTGCATCTGCTCATGGATGATCTTCTTCAGCCTTGAGGTTGCACAGGAGACAGGCTGGCATTGACTCAGTGAAGTCAGAGACCTGCTTTCAGTTCTTCCAAACCTCTGTCCTTCTGCCACTCGCTCCCTGCTCACCTGGGCAGGAGAGGGGAGTGGAGGCTTTCTGTCCCAGAGCCCTTCTCCAGGGCAGCTGAGCCATGCAAACTGGCATTCATTTACATACAGGGCATGATTATCTCTTCCAAGGATCAACAGTTAAGCAGAAATTGAATCATTTTCTGAATCATAGTTAGTTCTTTTTTCCATTTCTGAAGTACATCATTTTTCACCTATGATACTGTGGTAGAATCTCAGTCTTGTCCTGAGATATTTTCTTAAGAAAATTGGGGCAGAGATAGGAGACACCAGGGTCTCCTCATAGAGAGAAGAAAAATAAAAGGAATTAGGGGGTTATACAATTAGACAAGTGACCTGAAATAATTTCAAGGTTCTTTTATCGACTCTTTTTCCCTCTTTCACAGTCCAAAATAATAATTTTACATT
Organism: Phoebastria nigripes; assembly: GCA_035582835.1. Classification (NCBI taxonomy): domain Eukaryota; kingdom Metazoa; phylum Chordata; class Aves; order Procellariiformes; family Diomedeidae; genus Phoebastria; species Phoebastria nigripes. The sequence continues at coordinate 950,267 of JAYKAV010000844.1, read as the reverse complement.
AACTACTTTCATTGTATTTCCTGTAGATTGAGTGCACTTAAGCAATATATTTGCAGTAAAGCAACAGTGGACAATTAAGTTCTGAAGCAGAGCTGGCTATAATATTATTGGGAGAATATACCCTGTGTCCATGTGGGTCTACCCAAGTACTTCTTGAAATTCACCAGTATTTCATTTTCACTAAAAAAAAAAGTAGGTGGACATTTTTGACTATTTAAACTGTCCCATTTCTATGTGTTTGAATCAAATATGAGGATTTCCTATCTGTTTATTTCAAATATTTATGTATGTTGCACACTATGAAAAAAAGCTAAAATAAAAAAGAAATATTTAAATGTTGTTTAAACAGAAGGCTTTGAAAGAAATAAAACAGCTTGTACTATTTCTTTCAGAAAGAAATTTGAAATTGTCAGGTTTTGTGCTGATTCTGAACAAAGCCAAGTTTTGAAAACATTAAATACAGCATTCCTACTCTTGGCACTGGGTTTGTAATGAATTTCTGCTTGATTCTTCTTTTGTTGCTGCTGACCACAGAGGGCTATGTTGACCTGCACCTAATCCCCTCTAGCAAATTATTCCACTGCAGTGTTTTTCTCTTTAAATCGGTAAAGTCAAGTTCCTGCTCATTACTGTTCAGTTATTCTTTGGCTAAGCATTACATAGAAATTTAGAGAACAAGACTTTTAGTTCCTTTTTTCCCCTTTCCAGTCAGATGGCTGCCTTAAAGCAATACATTTTGATGAAAAACAGGGTTGCTTTTAAGATGAGTTTCTCTTTTTTTCCCTCCCATAATTTTTGATGGCACCTGGGGTAGGGAGGCCTGTTGCCTGCAAGAAGGAATGTTATATATGTGCTGCTTGTGAGTGAGGCAGCATCACAGGAATGGAATGTGGAAAACTGTCTTGTCTTGCTTTTCCTTTTCCCTGTTTGTGTCTACAGCCTTTTCCTTCCCTCAGTTGTTTAGTGGGATTTGGGTCCGTCCGTCCGTCCGTCCGTCCGTCCTTCCTTCCTTCCCTCCTTCCCTCCCTCCCTCCCTCCCTCCCTTCCTTCCTTCCTTCCTTCTTTCTTTCTTTCCCTCCCTCCCTTCCCTTCCTTCCTTCCTTCCTTCCTTCCTTCCCTTCCTTCCTTCCTTCCTTTCCTTCTTTCTTTCTTTCTTTCTGACTTTTTAGAGGAACTTTTAGGAAAGTCAGCTCAATTTATGCTAGCAATTATCCCAGAGGGGCAGGAACTAATTGCTCTAATTATTCCTTGAGGGTCATATGGGGAGATTTAGAGCCTGAGGCCAGCTATAAAGGAGCAGATTAAAAATTAACTTTCTTGAATTTGAGAGGCAGTTGATAACTCCTGGTGTTGCAATGTTGTTAACTACTGGGGGAGAACCTGATAGAACAGGTGGAGCAAATGGAACAGAAATATGTTTATAGTTCTGTTTACCTGATTTTTCAATAGGACAATAGGCTAGATTAATGAGACATAGTTGCAATGAGATTCTTCCTTGCTTAGAGAAATAATTTTTAAGAGTAAGACTACCCCATGAGAGGACTGATATACAGAAGGCGTGAGAGGACTAGTTCCTACCATCACTGTAGCAAGGTGATTGGGCTTACTTAAGCAGAACCAATTGTAAGATCAGGATGAAACCCAGAAACAGATAATAAAAGTAATCTGAATATCTGAAATAGGAATCAGTAGTTACTGATGTGACAATTCATTCATTCACATAAGATATTTGTGAGAGTTCAGTAGCCATGCCCAGCTCTGAAGTTTTGTTTTGGTAAAGTTTTAAGACCTTTAGGTTCTTAAACCTTTCTAAAGTCTTTGTAGAAGAAAAATCTTTCTAAATGTTGGCATAATAACCAGTACAAATGAAAACCTGCTTGGAGACTCTTGTGGCCATTTTAGCATTAATACAAATACTCGTAATCATTACAGACCTGAAATAAGTCATTTGAGGGTCCAGTGTTCACCATTCAACAGTAAAACCCCAACTAAGTCTCAAACATTTAGAAAAAAGGGAAAAAAAAGGGGGAAAAAAAGACCTGCAGAAATAAAGCAGGTAAGAACTTGCTTTAGTTTTTTCTGTTTGGACATGATTTTTCTTTCTTGTCTGGACAAGGTCTAAAGATAGGTTTACACCAGTTTTGATTAATAGATTAAAACACATCCTGGTTTTCATGCCAGAGTCTTCCCTTGTGTTAAGTGACAGAATGCATCCTGACCTGGCAATAGGTTGCGTATGTGTAATGGGAAGGAAAATTTATCTTCCAGATTCTAATCCCTACTGTAAATCTTGTAAGCACATGTACTCACCAGGGCTTTTTTTATATTAAGAGATAAAGAAGACTTAGCTGGTACTAGCAGGTACCAGTAAATGTAGCTTAGTTTACAGTCACCTCATTCATTGATAGCTGGCTGTAATGGTGGGCAGTGGGCATGAGATTCTAATGGGAATGCTGATTGCCTGTCTTGTCAAGGTTTAGGAAACRAGTGAGAACTTACTCAAAAGTGTAACAGAAAAGCTGTTATGTAGGTTATGTATAATCACCAGGCTCTGTCAGGTGTTGATGTAGATTGTGTTCAAGCCTTCACCTCACATAAAATGGTGCTCACACCTTTAATAAGGAGACTTGATTAAAATGCCATAAACACAAAATTCTGTAGGAAAACAGAGGTTAAAGCAGCTGGAGGCATTAGAAGCAGCCAATAGAAGACTATGGGGGTGTTTTCTAAAGGTTAGAAAAAATCACTCCTGAGTAATTCCATCTTCCCCATACACATGGAAAGGATATTTCAACATTTGAGTTGAAACACGCAAAAACCAAAACAACAACCAAACAAGACAACGTCTGTCAGAAATGCAAGTGACAGTTTCCTGTCAACAAAACATTCCCCTGAATTTTCAGGCTTGGAGTCTTGGAGACTGGTGATGTTTGAAAATAGTCTCACTCAGAGTTTGAGTTGTTTGTTTTCAAGGAGTCACAGAAAACCGGGCAGAAAGGGACATGGTGGAGTCATCCTATCCGTTCTCCTCTTCCCCTCCAAACCCAAGAGCTACTCTAGCTACATCATCCCTGACAGAGGCTTGCAAGAGCAGCTGCTACACTGAGGAAGAAAAGTCCCAACCAGAACTTTGCAGCTCTCAGTAAAACCTACTGAGTCTTACTCTCCTGCTGTGCTAAGCGGAAGCAACACATGTGCTTGCTCCAGGCTTGGCACCACAAGGCACAGAGCAGTGAGCATCCTGTGCCTTTGCAGCAGCCCTTGGGGGATATTTTACTGGCTGTCCCCAGGCTTGCACAGACAGGCAAGTGTCATCTTGAGCTTTGCGTAAGAAGCTGTGCACAGGAGAAATTCATAAGGTCCTCTACAAAGTAATGGTTGTGGGGTTTTAATATTTTCTAGCATATAACCACTAAATATTCCCATAATTAGTATTGTCTTGGTAACGGATAATCTAGAATGTTCTTGCTTTATAAGAATTTGTTCTCTTAAATCCCTATTGTGTGCATGCATATACATAAACACACACACACACAAGTTACTACAAAAATTTCTGTTGAGATCCCTAGCAGCTGAAAAGCATTAAAAAGACCACTGGTTCCTAAAAGCCTCCAGTTTCAAAGATCACATAGCCCTCCCAGCCAAATGATGCTACAGACTATCCTTTCTATTATAAAGTCTTCTCTGATGTCATATTTTTAATATCAAAATTCAATTTAATAGCAATAAGAAGTTTCTCAGAGCATATTTCCAATGTACCAATTACCCTTTTTACTAGAGCAGTCTGTCTGACCAGTATCTTTCTTTCTGAGTTTTTATTTCCTTTTTTTTTAAATTTACCTGTTTATTTTCCTGTTTTCCTATTCTGGCATCAGAGCCATGTTGGCTGCTTATTACAGATTAGATTGTGCCATTTGGACATTGGAAATTATATTAGTGCAAAGTTGGGCCCATCCAGAGGAAGCCCCAACTGAGGCTACAGTCCAACCCTTCCCACAAATACTGTATCATGTGGTAAAAGATTGTCTGATGCCCTATCCTTTTAAATGGACAAATTTGCTTCCTCTAGTAAAAAAACCTGCATTTTTGGAGTGGGTATTCTCCTCCTCCACTCACAGCTCCCTTTGGTTCCTTTTCCAGTGCCAGGACATGGGTAGTGAATGGGCTGCACCATCTTCTTGGGGGCAGGGACTTCTCTTACAACAGTCCCTGCATGGAGAGTAGAGGACCATACTTCTCCTTTGGTCACACAAAACACAGGTTTTCATGCCCATATCACCTGGAAAGTTGATGATCTGTTAGTGAAAGGTAGATGTATAGGACATCACAAAGGCATCTGAGATTTCAGGGATCCAATATGTTGCGTTTGTCTGAAATGGCGAAGCAGCACGTAAGAACAGCAGATTCAGACATGTGGGGCCATGTGATGTTTCTCCAGAAAGTCATCTTGTTTGGTAGTTGATTTGCTGAAGAGAAATCCCTGGGTGGGACAAATCCATCCTGGGGTATCTGATCTTTAATCTTGTTAGCTCCAACCTTTCTCCAGCAGCATCAAAGAAGATTGAATTCAACAACAGAAAGCATTAAGCCCTCGGCATCTTATTGTGCTCTATTACACAGCAGAGACTTAGATGTGCACCCTCCACCACTACGCCCATACCTGTGGGAATACTCCCAATAATACATTTTGAAATGTTAGTTGTTAAAGTAAATATCAAATTATTAAACATGAAATGAATAATTAAATAGGCTCTAGTGCTTTTAACAGAACAAGCCCACATGGACAAGAACAACCTATCAAATTAGAAAAGATTCAGACACAGGTAGACTCCTTTCCAGATTTGGGTCAGATTTTATTGTTAATCTAGGTAGCACCACCTTGTAGAATGAGCCGTGCGATTCTACCTTTAAACTCCTATATGGCCTTGGAAACAATTTTGCCTGTTTCCCATGTTCAGCTGGTGTCTGTCCCATTTGTACATACAAGCTCTTCAGAGTACAAATACTCTTACAGAGAGTTTCTACAGTGACTAGAAAAAAGTAGTCTCTGCCTTCCATAGGTACCTCTAGAAGATCCAGGAAAAGTGGGGGATGTACAGCCCATGATTTAATGTTAGATGATCTGTGGTTGTATGATTTCTTTCCACATAACAGTTGGATAACAGAAAGGTGTATGACCTGCCAAACCTGCCGGAGATGTGCTCTCAGCAACAAAAACTTTTCTCATATGAGTTATAGAGATACCAACAGGAATTTATAAGCACATCATTCCACCCATCAGAAAAATATGTTGTGATCGCCAGCATAGCGTGACCTGCCACACAGAAAATCCTAGTTGGACTGGAGGACAGGGTGCACAGTAGCCTCAAAGTTAGTAAATTTCTAGAGAAAATTAAATTGTGTAAGGTTTAGATGGAGAGTCCATAAACACAAAACAATTCTAACACATTCCAGCTGGTCCGAGAATGCAGGCTGAACGCACACAATAACAGGATAATTTTATTTTGAGCTAGGTTTCACTCCAGCCTTTACCATAGATTTATGTGGGCTTGGCATATATGCTCCTAACTGTACTTTTAACTTCAGAAGGGGATAATGATCAGTTAAAGGATCCCATATTGCTGTGAGAAGACAGGGACAAAGGGTTGGAGGCAAGGTACTGAGCAGTCCTGGCTTCAGCAGGCCAGCATCAATGGCAGTCACAAGTACTATGCTCTGCCTCTGTGGACTGAACCCATGATACAGAAAAGAGTAGAGACAAAGTCCACAAGCTCATGGATCTTTATTAACACGGAGCTTATGTAAATTGCACATTAAATAGGTTACAATACTTCCACTTGGCAAGAAGAGAGCCAACCATCTGGACTGATGTGATTAGCAATGTTCATTCTAATATTCTTTGACTAAAAAGCACATAGTTTTCTGGAAACAGATATACATGAGAAAAAATAGAGGATTTCTTTAAGCTGTATTAATAGTGGAAGTTGTGCTGTGTAATTCCAATTCATTTGGGTAATGAGGTGTACTAATTTTCAGACTCAGTCCAGTTTAGACACACAGCATGCATATGCCCTGTAATAGGAGTGTTTATTAATTATATTTAATTGTCATCATTTTTCCTAATGATAGTTGTGTTTACCCCTGTTCATTTTGTTTCTGAAATGGCGATTAGTGAGAACAGGGAACATGGATGAATAGGCAGCTGGAACTAAGGAACCATGGGTGGCTGCAGCAGAAAAATCGGCCCTCAGCAAGCCAGCCATCAACACAGTCATCCGGGCCATCATGCTCCAGTGATTGGGAAAGGAAAGCTTGCTGAACCCCATTGCTGCTCTCCGGTGGCAAGCAGGCCAGTTGTACAGACAAGCTGAGTGCCTTTCATATATGGATGTCTGCACCATGAGCACAGGCTTAATTAGAATTTTCCAATTAGCTGATTGCACATTTTTATGGGGTTAACTAGTGGTAACCTCCACATCACTCATAGCAGGGGCATTAGGGTTTATAGGCCTTAAAAATGCCACCAGCAGGTGGAGAACAAGTGACATGAATCATGCACACATGAGCACACGTGTACTCAATCTTGAGACATTGCTGTAACTTGCAGAGTTGCGTTTTGTCACTAGAATACCAGTTCCCAAATCCTTTCCAGTTGCAACTTTACATGTGGTTGCAAACTGAACTTCTCGCTTAGCACCAGAAGCAGAATTGCCATCATGACTCTTCATGAGGTTGCAGCCTGTATGTTTGGAAAAGCTGTGTTAGAAGGTGATGTAGCCTTCTCACACGCTTATGCCCACCTGAGATAGATAGTTGTATATTTAAATGTTCTTCAGCTTCTCTGAAGGTGCACCATGTATGTTATGCCCAAGGTAGTATTTCCAAGTTCAAGATGCCATGAAATTATTGGCAGTATTCATATAATATTCTGGCAAGCACAAGGACCTTGAATTCTGTGAACGTCAGAGGAGAGCTGATGAATGCTCCATGCATCTAATACATCTCTTGTCTGTGCCTTCACTTGTGTTTTCTTGTACATTGTGATTTAGTGAGAAATGCCTCCCAATTTCATGAGATAAAACTGGTATAGAGGGAGGCTGCTGTGAAGGTTCTTTGTTGCAGCCCTGCCTTTCTTAGTGCTGGACTTCATAAATTCAGTACATACATGAATACAATGATGAATAATTTACTTGCACATCAGCCTATGGGACAAAACTTTCTTGAAATCCAGCTAGATCTGTTGAATTTTTTTTAAAGTAGCAAACATTTTCCTGTCAGAATACCTGACACAGGCCACATCAAGGCTTCTTCATTTCTGAGCCCACACAAAGTCCCCAGCTATCATTTCTTTTTTTTTCAGTTGTGTGTTTCTGGGAGATTAGGCTTATTAAAAAGAAGTAGTGCTGTAGACTGCTTTCATTTTGTGTGAGGCTGGGTATTGTTTCCTTTTCTTCCATCCTGTGGCAAAAAGCAGTATCCATGACCATCTTGGACAGCATATTTCTATGTTTCAACTCAATCCCCTTTTGCTTTCTGAGCGTTTTCTACTACAGTAGAGAAGGCACTGAATCTTACGGTGCTGCAATTTTTCTTTGTAGGGCCTTCTTCCTGAGGGAAATTCTTGGGCCTTCCTGGAATGTATGTGTATAAAAAATATGTCATATCTGATGACTAATAACTAGAACACGGCAGGTAGATAGATAAAGAATATTCAGTGAAAAGACATCTTTTACCGCAAAGATTTCAAAAGGGTTTTAAAAGAGATGTGTCACTGAAAAAAGAGGGACAGTATCTGTCCTTCTGCATGCTCAGCCAGACCTACCAGCCAGGACAAAGGACCGCTTGTGCCAACATTGCATAATTCTGTCTTCCTCTCTAGTTCAACACTTGCACATCTCTTGCCAACCTTTACTAGATACACATCATTTTTCCACTGTTCCACGAACACTTTGAATCAGAAGGATGATGGGTTGGAGGGGAATGAGCAATTGCATTTTGGCAATTGAAATGTACTCCCATCTTTGTTCTTCAGTCAGCAGCATCCTGTTAACTGTAGTCATGATGACTTGTTTCACATTCCAGCTGGGACGTCTAGTCCCTTTGTTACAGCCTTTTGCTGGAGTCTGAGACCACATGCCTTATCGTATGCAATTGGGAAGCTGTCACATATATCACCCAACAAAAGCGTGGTGCCCTGGGAGAGCTCCAGAAACACTGTACACCCAAGCTACCAGAAGCCTCCAGCACAATCCTAAAAGAGCAGCTCCACATTTCAGGAAGTAACACATTACAGAATGATTCTTCCATTAAGATTTATGCTTAAAATAGAGGAGCCACAACCTCGTGCATCAGCAGAGTTTTCATCAGCTGATTAAGCATGACAGATGAAGCAGGCTCCTGACCTTTCTGAGGCTGAGGGGGAAAAGGAAAAAAAAAAAAAAAAGAAAGGAAAAGAGAAATGGCCTCTCTTTCACCTCTGTATTCAATGGTGCACTTCCTCAAACAAATAAAAAGACACTTTTGCAGCTGAACAAGAGGCCATGCAGTTAGCCATGGGCCCCTGAAGTTGTTCAATCAAGAAGGAACATGATACTGTATGATTTGTCTGTTCACTGCTCCTGGGGTGGGCCACTGCTCCTAAGTGAAAAATAATAGCTGTCAATTACGTTCAGATTACTGTAAGGACCCTGGCATTCTTAGGCAACCTGTTATTAAACCGTTAACTTTCTGATGTCCACCTTATTACTTTAAACACGCATAGCAGACTGACTTTAAATATACACACCAAAAACAGCAATAAATCTTTCCTAACACTGGGAACTTAATTTGCTGAGAGCAATCAAGATCTTGGTATGTGTGCACAGCCTTTAATTTTTTTTTTTTTTTTTACTTTGTGAAGAGTTCTGCATGTGTAAGTTGCTTTCAGTGAAGTCATACCATATACCCTACAAAATGATCCTGTTGTGGAAGTCTCCAGTCTGTGGATCTGGGCATGACTGTTTTAGAGGACAGGAACTAATATCTGGGTAGAAAGAATTGTTCGGATTTCTTAAATATATTAAAAAGAAAAAAAGCTAGGGGATTGAAAACACGGAACAAATATACTTCATATATACTTTTTAAAATTTGATTTGTTCTACAGTAGCATTTAAAGAGTTGTATGGAGGTTGGTGCACTTGTGACAGCACATGTAGCATAGCTTATCATTACTGAATTTGCCTTCATTTCTTAGCATAATTTAGTCACAGTCCTGTTATTTAAGCATTGCTAAAGATGTTAATTCAGATTAGATTCTTTTCCACAATCTATACTGTAGTTCAAGTAGGAATTAATTCAGGGAAGTCCTATGTCGAAAGTTATGAAGTAAGTTACTCTACATCATTACAACAATTTATTCAGAGTTTGTAATATAAAAATCTATGCAGATACATCTGGTTTTTCTTACACTTAAGAAGCAGTAGTTAATTAGAGTTATATATTACTGCAAAGAGCAGTATTAAGCTACCTTGTAGCCTTCCTGGTTTTACACTTGAAAATTTACTAAATGTTTAAAACTAGACATTGTGATCTTTGTCATGCCTTCTTCTTCCTTTCTTGCATAAGGGGAGAAGCAATCTAGATACGTTGTTCCTGATTTTTGTGTGGATTCAAAGGTGTTTTAAGAAAGAAAAAGACTGATGATATGGCGTGCATTCTGAAATTTTGCATGAAATGAAAATACAAAGAGAAAAACATTGTTGCTTAGATTGAAAATGCTCACCTCTATAGGTTTCCTAATCCCTTCTGAACTCCATATCTTAAATCCAGCTCTGTGAAAGTTTTTGAGTTCACCAGCTTGTTCTTAGACAGGAGCAGCTTTGCTGGTGGAAGGTATCCACCAAAGGCTCTGATCATCATGGAGGAGAGGTAAACCCTCAGAAAGAGAAAACCAGCTAGCAGAAAATGTCAACAACAGAAGGCAGAAACTTTGATTCAAATGTTGAAGTCCTAGGGAACTGGCATAGAATGAAGCAGGAAAGCTACACGTTCACACTGGCTCATGAATTACCTTTCACTATTTCCCAAATCAATGGTTTTTTTTAGTCACAATGTGCTTGTTCAGGGCCGGGATTTGAACATAAATCCCTTACCTCATGCTTCATTTTCTTTCCCTTCTGTTCTCCACCAAAAGACTTTATAAGATCCCTGATCATCCCAAAGGAGAGTGAAAAATACAGAAATACATTTCAAGAGTTTTACTAGACGGTAATAGTGTTTCTTATGCAGCTCTATATTCAATTTTAGGCAGATGGCGATCTGGAATTGTTCATCTATGTGAAGGCTCATATCTGAGACAGCTGGATTAGGAGTGTAGTTACTCTGAGCTTTTCTGGAGGCAATGAAAAATGAAGTCACCAGCAGAATAGAATACATGCAAGTGCCAATAACTCTCCAGTGCTTACATTGATTGAACACAGGGAGAACATGCAATTAGGTTTGTACTTTCATTAAGGGATCCTGTTGTCCCCCTCTCAGGACAACTCAGCCCTCACTCTAGTTCTTCACTTGCTCTAGAGAACCAGTGTCATCTACTATTTATCTAGTGGGAAAGTAAGCACTTGGCTAACCAAATAAACAAAATACATTTACTCTTTGCCAGCCGATGTCAAGATCTATTAAAAAATACAATAATTCAGGTAAATATTTTCAGATGTTTTTTATGTGTGCTGGTTTATTCTATTAAGCAGAGTTTTCCAGGCTGTTTCATTTTTAAATGCAATAAATGAATCTGAAAAGTCAAAAAGTACACACAATTGTTGCCAGGTCTGCAACTGATAAATAGAAATAGGAATTTTTCTTTTGCAGAATGTTTATCCTCTTGTGATGGATACAAAATTACAAAAATTGCTCTTTAATGGAATGGAAATGACCTAATTTTAAAAATTCAAACTATAGTATAACAATATTACTTGACTGAGATGTTTAAGTTCAGTTCATTGAACTGAATCACTATGTTTCACTTTGGCTCCATTTAAGAATTCATTGTACCTGGACTAGTTGCTGCGGTATCCGGTATTCCTCATGTTCTATTTTCTACCACGAATCTCCAAATATTCCAAGATATCTGAAACAAAACTTTGAGGAGGTAACTTAGCAGGTCAATAGAACATTGAAAGAGTAAAAACAGCCCAGAATTAAATGTTGCAGTTTCAATTCAGATTGCCTTATCCAAAATGTTTTGTTAGTTTTCCCTGATAAGAATCCCAAAATTTTTGCAAAGTCAGAATTTCCCCAAGAGAATTGCTGTCTGTGCCGTATATAAATCTGAAGCCAGGGAGAGATCCAAGGAGAAAGTGAAGTGACTGGGACAGCATTTTACTAACCTCTTAGTCACCTTATTTACAAAAGAAATAGACTGAGTGGTTGTTTTTGAGACTCATATTGTCCAGGGATTCATCCAGGGATGCCTTTTATTTTTCATTGATCAAAGTTTTGGAGCATTACAAGCTTTAGGGTACCCTCATCAAAGCCTGTTGTTTGCAGAGGTCTCAAGTATTGACTGATGTTTTTACTGTCCAGGAATGACAGAGGTCAGAGTCACAGTTGGAGGCTTAGCCTGATGACAATGCTTTTGTGACAGTGTGGGAATGGGCTGACTAGCAAAAAGAGGACGTTGTGTCTATTCTCAACTTAAAAAAAAAAGTTGTCTTGTAAGGCTGCCTCAGGTATTTGTAAAATAAGAAAATAATTGATTGTATTGCAAAAATGTGCCTGATCAGAGGCAACCTGGGTTCATGGAGACACTTCTGGTACAGAAATATTCTCCACAGTTTAACTTTGCTCCTCCTCATAGCTATGACAACCCAAAGGAAAGATCACCTTGCTCCCATCTTTCTTCAAGAAGACACAGCTAATAGCTGCTCATACCTAAAGAAATATTGAAAGACTTTGTGTAGGCCCTCATGTTAAATGCCTTTTCTTCTTTTAGCAGAAACAGTCCAACTTCACTAAGCAGTCTCATAAAAACTGGTAGTGTTTAAAACAAGAACTTCCCACTCTGAAAGAAATATCTCCCTCTGCCTTCCCGTCAGAGAGAGCCCATCCTTTCCTGCTGGGCCACCCAATGAACTTTCCTTGCCTGATCTTTAGTGTCAGAAAGGAGAGGAATAAAGGATTTCTCATAACAGGACACAGGTGATTCCTCCTTGCTTACACCAGTTTACGTCTGCACCATCATGTAAAATGACATACATCCAGAAGCTGTTCTGAATTGCTTTTCAGTAGAAATGAAACAGCCTTTCACTCTCTTCTTCCCCTCATATCAACCATCAAAAAGTGAGCACACTTTCTGTATCCTGGGCATCTCCTCATGGGAGATGACCTTTCTTGTTGCTCCTTGCAGCTCAAGTATCATCTCCTGCATTATCAACATGAAAGGATGTTAAAGTCCTAGATGTTTAAGGCCCAGAACCTGGAAAATGTGTTTTGTTCCCTGTTCGACTGCAGAATTCCTATGTGACATTAGACAAGCCATGGAGTCTTTCTTTGCTCCCATTTCCCATCTATGAAAGGAGATAATTGTACTTGCCCCTCTCAGAGGCTTTAAAGATAGTGAGGCACTCAGGTACTGCAGCAACAGAGGGCACACCAACCCCTAACCCATGCATTTAGGGAGATAGATAGTCCCTCATTTTGGCCAGGTAGACCACAGAATCTGGCCCTCCATCAACACAGTCAGAACAGGAGGAAATAAAGCCAGCTGATGCATGAGGTTCTTAGTGGTTCTGGAAATCAGCAAACAGCTACTTCACATATGCCCATTTCAGACAAACTTCAGGAACCCATTTTATGACCAGTCAGGGCAAGTTATCTGGTCAATAAGCTTTTGCATTCATGATTATTTCTACCAGGAAGCCACAGATATTTTACAGAATTAATACAAAGGAAGCAGCGTTCGTCCCATCAGAATTCTCTGCTTAACATACATTCAATCTCAGGGAGAAAAAAGTAATCTTTATATTGCCTGCCAGGTACAAAAGCAGGAAAGTTTGAATGCAAACAAGAAACTTGTTATCAGTTAACGACTGTAACTATTTGCTGTTCATCACTCTTCTGCTTCTCATGGAAGTTTCAGGCATATGAGAGAGTCGAAACAACTCCAGAAACTTTAGCGATCTGTCACATACTGCAAGTGTGAACAATCAAAATGATTAATGTTTGAACATGCCATGTGATGGTAATTGACACAACAAGGAAAGTTTTTACCCATACTGAATAATTAAGAATAATCAATATATTGGCAGGACTGATTCACTGCTGATTCACAGACAAGGAAAAAAGCCATATTCCTTGAATCATTTATTTACCATGACTAGTTCTGTCATATCAAACTGCAATGCTGCAATAGCACTTTATAAATGAGCATTGATTTCCATCAAGTATTTAGTAAAAGTTTACAGCATAGTTAGGCTGCTGACACGTGTTGCTTCCGAAACAAAGCCCAATGCCTACTTTTCAGACTGCAGTCACAAATCCCATCTTCCAGCTGGAGCAATGGATCTAGGTATAGAAACAGCATGCCAAAGAGCAGCAGTTTTCAATGCAGTATGAGAGACCGTATACAGCCTGTATGCCTATCTTTAATGTTGGATTTTCTTGATTTATTACAAGTTCAGAGAAGATGAATAGCACATTTCACTAAATTGCATATTAAAATATATAGTTGGCCATACATAATACAGCTATTTGGCAGAATATATTCATTATAAAACACAAGCCTGTCTGTGGTTTCCTTACTTTCAGGTGTTCTGTTTTTCCTCCTTGCTGACCATTTTGACATTTGTCTCAGCATTCTCCAGATTAAACATCACATGTAATCTCACAAGCAGTGTTTGGTATCATCTAGGTAAACTATCTTTTATGTAACTTTTTCATAGATACATCACTGATTAAACAATTTGTTCTAAGAGTAGTTCCTTCCCCCTCTTCCTTTGCACTGTTGTACTCAGCACAATCCATTTCCTAATCACTGTTGTCATTTATCTCTTCGTTTTACCTTGTCACCTACTTAATTCCACTAGAGGCATTTCTAACATATCTGTCTAATAATCTCCGTTAACAATGCAGAACACTATTAGCATAATAAGCATTTCCCATCTGCACAAATGAGACTCCTTCTCATCAGTCTGAAAACTAACTACTGTACATAAAAATAGCTGAGAATCATGAGAATTAAAGAGAGAGCACATTCCCCTGCAAACAAGCTTCTTCCCTCTCTCCTCCTGGTGGTAACAACTTCATCTGTCTTTGTAATAGTAAAGCATGCAAGTCCAGGATTGAACACAAGGTCCCAAGCATCCACCCTGTTTAATGTTAGTATGATGCCTTACACAGTTTGGAGCTAGGACAAACTGCCAACAATGCCCAAACTCATTTTAGGGGTTTAGCACAAACCATGGGCTCATCTCAGTGAGCAGTGTAAAGAGCCACACTGTTCCATAGGTGAACATAGTTTGGCTGTATGAACCATACATACCTCTAATCCACGCTCCTGAGTATGACCCAATCCTTATGAAGTTGAAGGGAGACTTGCCAGAGAATGTACTTGGACTTTGGACCTAGCCTCTCTTCTGCATGGAGACCTGCAAAGATGAGCAATGTTTGAATAAAATGAAGTGGCATATTTCCACACTTATCATCTTTAGAAGCTTTTCCATCAAAAGCAGAGGCATAGGTGTTGGCAGACCCTTATGTTTGTGTCCTGTAAGCCAAATTAATTCCTTCTTCACAGCGTCAGACTCAGGTGAGGCCATCAGCCATCACTGGTCCCATCTCATCCCATATTTACCTGGACCTTTAATTTGGCAAAGTCCTTGATCTGCATAGTTATTTCTCCAGTCAGTATTGCAATGGATCGCCTCATTCCCATTGTTTTGGGAAGGCCTGGCTTGTTCAAGGAGATGCCTGGCAACCTCAAAACACAACCAATGAAACTGACTCTTTTTGACCATAGGCCTCTACTGTTTCAACAGCATCTCACAGAAATCAAGGGAAAGTGCTGGCAACTAAGTGACTAGAAACACAAACTGGCCCCTTATTAACGCCAATGAAGTCATGCCTGTGCAAAACAGATCCTTGTGTAATAAAGAATCATAGACTCATAGAATAGTTTGGGCTGGAAGGGACCTTTAAAGGTCATCGAGTCCAAGCCCCCTGCCATGGGCAGGGACATCTTCCACTAGATCAGGTTGCTCAGAGCCCCGTTCAACCTGACTTTGAATGTTTCCAGGGATGGGGCATCTACCACCTCTCAGGGCAACCTGGTCCAGTGTT
>JAYKAV010000844.1:918311-930289 GCA_035582835.1 Phoebastria nigripes | reverse complement strand
GTCAGTGGGAACTTCACCGGACTGCCGCGACTTCTCAAATACGGTGGATAGTGGCTTAGCAACTTCATCCGCCAGTTCCCTCAGGACCCATGGGTGGATCTCATCGGGTCCCGTGGACTTGTGCACCTTCAGGTTCCTTAGATGGTCTTGAACCTGATCTTCTCCTACAGTGGGCGGCTCTTCATTCTCCCAGTCCCCACCTTTGCCTTCTGCAGCTTGGGCAGTGAGGCTTGAGGTGTTGGTTTCTACAGGAACAGTATGTAGAAATACTTCCAGCTTTTAGACACATTGTCTTTATAGTGTGTCTGTTGTGTTTGTGCTCATGTACACAAACACACTGAGAATATCTGTTAGTCTTCTATATGAGACTAGTGAGAGTACTTGCTATGGTAAAGAAATATATTGTGTGTCTGTGTGTGTACGCATATTTGTGTTGAATTCAGACAATTATTTTCTTTTTCACTTGTTTTGCTTTTCAAGTACTGAGTTATTTGGATGTTGAGTCAAAGCCCTGCTTGATGTAATAACACTTACTAGTATGCAGACTGGCTGCAGGAGGGACAACTGCTTGGGCAAATAAAGCCAACAGGATATTTTCAAATACTTTAAAGCATTTGTAAAAAACATTTAATGTGCTTTTTCCTTTGTGCCACCCTGATAGAGACATATGATGAAATTATATCAATATTCTAAGAGTCAATGGTATAATTCTTCTAAGGATATTCTTGTTAAATAGCTACGATACTGAACATTTTTCCCACTTTTTCCCCTTTCATTTCCTGTACTGCCTGCCTAATGGAACAACACTGAATGTTGCTAATGTAAAAACATTGAATTTTACTAGAATAGAATATTCAGCTTTGTATCTTTCACATATAATAAAGTATCTTACATACATGTATCTTTATCTTACATACATGTATCTTTATCTTACTTATATACACAATATTTGCATATGTGTGTGTATGTATAATTTTAGGTCATCTATTACCATATCATATGACATGGATTTAACTTTTCATGGGGTTTTACTTTGAAAAAATCACCAATCCCAGGATTCTGAATAGCTAGATACACACAACAAATAGATGTCTAAGGACTTCTAGAAAAGATCTATAAACTAAACTGGGTGATGTGACAAATTCTCTGGATAAATGCAGGATTTAACATGTTGAGCGGTGCTTTGTATTTCAACATTATCTGCTCTATAGGTTGCTAACGCTTGTTTACACATCAGGGATTTTTTTTAGTTACATGTGCCTGAAAAGGGAGAATATTTTTACAGCTTTGCACAGTAGACCTCCTCCCCCTCATTTACAATCACTGAGATGGAATGTGGAGATAGTGACTTCAGTGATATTTGGATCAGGCCCTCAGACTGTAATTGGACACGCTGAGATCTCTGCTAAAAAAGTTCCTTAAGGCAAATGATGCACTTCAGAGGACACGACCTAAATACGGCTTATAGGGCTTTTAGGAAAGCAGAAGTTTGGATAAAAGAGCTTCTAGGACACATGCTTTCTTCTTCCTGAACAATGTGAACATTTAATTTTTCCTACACATCTCCTCCTCTTCTACTGCCTGTCAGATAAAAAAAGGCTCACAGATGGTTTTGTGGGGGAGATAAAAGACCCTCTTTTAACCTCTACCCCACCCCCCAAATAACTGCATATCCAATGCGAATTTATCAGAAGCCTTATGTGAGTTTCAAAACTTTTGCCAAGTCCACATTTTGTGTTTTACCAAAAATCTAATTTCAGATTTCATTCTTTTAATTAACAGATCACAGATACTACTTTAATTAATTATGCTCTACCAAATTAAACCAGCTAGATGTGGGTGCTTGCTTTTCTGCTGAGCTCTGTTAGAATTACATTGTCAGCATAAATGTTCACTGATGGAGAGGACCTGTCCGCTCTTATGACGAATGGGATCATTCTTTAGAGCATTGTGTTGGGTTTAGCTGACCAGATCTCTTCTAGGCTTACAAAAGGGCAAGAAAACTTCCCTAATGAATTCCACAGCTAAGTGCCTAATCCAGCTCTACTAAATTCAAACTTTTACCACTGATTTCAACCAAAAGTTGAAACGGATTTCAAGCTCCCCCACAACCATATTTCCCATCTAGTGTGTGCACATTGTCCTTCAAGCAAACAGAACAGATGTCAAGTTCAAAATCCTGAAGATGTTCCCCCAAATTTCAGCAATATACAGTATTACAGTGTCGCACTACATAAGGTACAGAGAGCTCATCCTTCCTTCAGGACTTTCATCCGTGCGTTTTTCTCGTATTACCCCAGAGCCAGGCTGATGTGTCTAATTTAATACATAGTAACTCAGAAGTGCCTTTTTTCACGACCTAATGAAAACATTAACATATATTCTTGTTCTGTGCTCATTTATCTTGCTCCCAACTGTGTATCTTAGAGTAAGGCTCAAAAATCAGAGACAAAGGGAATCCCAAACTAAGCAAGGATGTCAACAGCTGAAATAATTCTTGGCCCACAGCAAATTAATATAAAAGCATGGGAGCACTTCAGTTCAGATGAAAGTTCTGCAGTTGAGAACAAGAACAGAATCATAGTATAATAAAAGCAGTTTAGGTTGGAAGGGACCCCTTGAGGTCATCTAGTCCAACATACTGCTCACAACAAGGCCAGTCAGACCAAACTGACTAGGGCCTTGTCTAGTCCAGTTTTGAATCTCCAAGGAAAGAAATCTGACAGCCTTTCCATGGAAAGTGAGCTTTCTAGGACCATATGGCCATTCACAGAACCACAGTGGAAGAATCTAGGACACTGATGATAGCCTTGTTCTCACCTTGTCCTTTTCATGTGGCCCATCACAGTCTTTTATGTCATTTGACAATTTTTTCCTAAAGGTTACCAGTTCTGTGGCATGCTGAGTGCACCAAACAGATGTTTTATGAAGTCATCTGGACTATACATCTATTGACTGCACTTATGGCAACTGGACCTGATGATCCAGATGGTCTCCTGCAGGTCTCTGTTCCTAGCTGAAGCTGTAAATATAACTGCACAAGTAAACCACTACTTGCATGAATGACAGCTTGTTTTTCATAGTCTACAACAGCATATTTTTGCATATGAAATTACCTGCTTGTGACACCATAGGCATGTTTTGCATGCATATTTTATGAGAGTTGCCTTTGAAAGATGGTCTTTGGATAACCTATTGTCGTGCTTTAACCCCAGCTGGCAACTAAGCACCACACAGCCACTTGCTCACTCCCCCCCGGTGGGATGGGGGAGAGAATCCAAAGACTAAAAGTGAGAAAACTCATGGGTTGAGATAAAGACAGTTTAATAGGKAAAGCAAAAGCCACGCAYGCAAGCAAASCAAAACAAGGAATTCATTCACTCCTTCCCATTGGCAGGCAGGTGTTCAGCCATCTCCAGGAAAGCAGGCTCCATCACGCGTAACGGTGACTTGGGAAGACAAACACCATCACTCCGAACGTCGCCCCCTTCCTTCTTCTTCCCCCAGCTTTATATGCTGAGCATGATGTCATATGGGATGGGATATCCCTTTGGTCAGTTGGGGTCAGCTGTCCCATCTGTGTCTTCTCCCAACTTCTTGTGCACCCCCAGCCTACTCGCTGGTGGGGTGGTGTGAAGAGCAGAAAAGGCCTTGACTCTGTGTAAGCACTGCTCAGCAATAATGAAAACATCTCTATATTATCAACACTTTTTTCAGCACAAATCCAAAACGTAGCCCCCTACTAGCTACTATGAAGAAAATTAATTCTATCCCAGCTAAAACTAGCACACCTATACAGTGCTCCTGGAAATCCATATAAATGACTTCTGCTCCAAGGGTAAATATATGCAAATGAAGTAAAGAGGTTCCACCCTTCCTACAAAATTTCAGCTTCGCACATGTCAATCCAAAAGATGCATTTTGCATATCTTCCTGTTAGAGGAACCACACAAAAAATGAAAGGAGTGATACACACCTGTCAGCCTGTTCTCTATGTAGGCTTGCAAGAGATAGAACCGAAAAGATTGTCCAATCCTTCACCAGCAACTAAGAGTTGAGAGGATTAGGCCACACCTAATTTGCAGATTTGTTTCCATCTACAGTTCCATTCTCTACTATGAAATATTTAGACTGCTAAGGAATTGAGAAACAGTGTAAAAGAGAAATGTGCAAGAAATTAGGGAAGATAAATTAAGGGGAAGTTACAAAGTATAGTATTTAGCAAGACATATGCCCTGGGCTGCTTAACCTGCTCCCCCAGCCCCCACTTCAACATGACTTTGCAAGCACTGCTGACTGTTTTGTTTTATTGTGGACCATGTACATAGTAAACGGGAATGGATGGGAGATACTACCAGGTGATGGAAGAACTCAGTAGGAAGAGGAAAGCAATAAAAGAAAACATTGTTTCTTATGTTCCTCAGCCTCACACTGAGATACTTCATGGTTTCTGAATGTTGTATAAAATATTATGCCAGGGTTTCCAAGAACTCTGTCAGAATCTACCTGTCAAATGAATAAGGGAAGTATGGCATGATCAGGAATGTCCACAAAGACTTGCATTGCAGACATTCACTATCTGACAAGGGTCATAGCCCTGCAGCAATACACAAAAAAGTTGGTTTTGATTCCTTCATGAACAAGTAGGTGGCCAGGAACAAGTCACTCAGGCCTTCTACTCTCCAGTTCTGCACCTGCAAGATAACAATACCTCACTGAGAGCTGTAAAGAAAAAAAATGTTGACTACAATGAAAGTTCTCTTTTGCTTTTTTTACAGGGGAAAAAACAAGGTATGGTTGAAAAATGTCCTTGACCCCAAGTAAAAGTTGAAAGAACAGGAAAACACTTTTTACATGAAAGATAAAAACTGTGAATAACGTTTCTCCCCATCTTTCTACCACCACACTGAACATACCTTTCATACTCTTTAACAGCTTTGTGGTGACAGGCAAGCCTTGCCTTTGTCCAGGGAGTGGATTCTTAGCGCCACTTCCTCAGTGACCTCCACAGGGGGCCCTGCTATTTGCTGCCTCTCTCAGTAGAAGAGGAAGGGAAAAAGAACTGCAAGGGTAAGACTCCAAAAAACCTTTGCTTTGGTGTCCAAAGCAATTCCCTAGCATGTCTCAGCTGCAGGAAAGTGCTTTCTACAATCTGAGATACAGGAGCAGGAAAAAGGAAGTGCTTTCTTCACGCAGATAGCAACCTGCACTTGCACAAGCAGATGATTTGTGAGTAGTCCCACTGACTCCTGTGAGATAGTGCAGATGACTGAGGTTTCCAGAAACCTCCTACCCTGTTTGCGTGATGTGGGATCCAATATTATTAAGCTGACCAAACTGTTTATGAGCATCCTGCTAATGGTTGTACTCCAGAAGCCTTGACTTTACCTCCTTCAAGGCCCAATCCAACACCCACCAAAGTAAATGAAATAAATCTTTTTAGACAGGAATGCTAACAGCACTGAAGGTACAGAGAAGACAAAGAGAGGCTGGCTTCCACCACTCCGTAACACTTCTGCGGCAATGCTATGTTAAACTTAGCATGCTTTGCCATTTCTGTAGTTCCAGATACTAAGTGCAGTTCCATTTCTATAATTCAAGCTATTAAGTACATTCATCATCTCATGAGTTCTGACCAAGTGGCACTTGTTCAGATACTTTACAAATGTATACCTCCTCAGGAACAATGAGATCAAACTTAATTTCATATTCAACATAGGAAATATTTCATATAGCACATAAATGTTTGAAACATGATTGTGCTCTGCTACAGCTCCTTTCAATGCAGTTTTAACTTCAGATGAATGCATGAGTACAACAAAGCAACAGGGAAATCCTGCACTGATATTGTAATYCTGAAGATTTATAAGGAAAACTGTGGGAAAAAAACTGTGTAGTTTGGAAGGAAAGTGTTGCTTAATAGGAGAAAAAAAAAGCAGCAGAATCAAGCCCTGCATTGCTGCAACAGTTTTTCTAACTATGAATGTCCAGAAAGTTATTTAGCTTTCTCTCCTTGTTATAACAGGTTAGGCTAGTCTTTTGATTCATAATCTCTGAAATATCTGTTCCTTATTACTTTCTGATCCCTAGTCATTATTAAAGTATGAAATAAAGCTGAATTATGAAAAGATGTAGAGAYATAAAAATAATCAGTATTCTTTAGTGAGGGCTGAAATCTTTTTCTTCAACTGTTTCCAAAATTAACAAGTAGCCTCTAAAAAAAGCTATCTTGATTTCTATTTGAAAAAAATAAGAAAAAGAAGGGATGTAAAAAGACCTCATTTAGTCCATGCTCTTTCCTCAAGGATTTTTGATAGATTTATTATTCTAAGAATAGAAATGCCAGTATATTTTTCAGAAATCTTTTGTTTCTGACAGAGTTGCAGTATCTTTTATTGGTACATCTACTGTCTCAAACTATCATCTGCAATTTAAAACACCCAGGATTTAGTTTGTAACATCGTGATATCTTCTGAAGGAATTGTGTAATATGAACTGTCTTATTCTGGGCCCCCAGTACAATGGAGACAAGGACATACTTGTGCAAATCCAGCGAAGGACAATGAAATGATGAAGGCACTGGACTGTCTGACTGTGTCTGTTCAGCCTGAAGAAGAAAAGGCTCATGGGAATCTTATCAATATGTATAAGTACCTGATGGGTGGGGAGTAAAGAAGACAGAGCCAAAGAATTCTCATTGGTGCCCAGTGAAAGGGCAAGAGGGAATCGGCACAAACTGAAAGGCAAGAAATTCCATTTAAATGTAGGAAAAAACATTCTTTTATCTACAGTGATGATCTCCAAATACTGAAACAGGTTGACTAGCGAGACTGTGGAGTCTCCATCCTTGGAGATACTCAAAACCAGCCAGGCCAGCTGGGCATAGCCCTGAGCAACCTGCCCTAGTTGACCTTGTGTTGAGCAGAGGTGTTATACTCAACACTCTCCAGAGGTCACTTCCAACCTTCTGTGATTTTGTGAAAATCTGGAATCCGTAGATTGAAAGGTCCAAAGAGATTTCAGTCACATTAGTTCTTTACATCAATAAGGCTGACGAGACAAAAATTTGACTGCTGTGGAAATCACAAAACGGTTGAGGTTGGAAGGGACCTCTGGAGGTCATCTGGTCCAACCCCCCTGCTCAAGCACAGCTACCTAGAGCTGGTTGCCCAGGACCATGTCCAGACAACTTTTGAATATCTCCAAGGACAGAGACTCTACAAGCTCTCTGGCCAACCTGTACCAGTGCTCAGTCACCCTCACAGTAACAATTGTTTACTGATGTTCAGACAGCACCTCCTGTGTTTCAGTTTGTGCCCATTGCCTCTGGCCCTGTCACTGGGCACCGCCTGACTCCATCCTCTTTGCACCCTCCCTTCAAGTATTTACATACATTGAGGAGATCCCTCCTGAGCCTTCTCTTCTCCAGGCTGACCAGTCCCGCTCTCTCAGCTTTTCCCCATAGGAGAGATGCTCCAGTCCCTTCATCATCTTTGTGGCCCTTCATCAGACTCTCTCCAGTATGTCCATGTCTCCCTTGTACTGAGGAGCCCAGAACTGGATGCAGTACTCCAGGTGTGGCCTTACCAGCACTGAATAAATGGGAAGGATCACTCACCTCCCTCAACCTGCTGCCAACACTCCTCCTAATGCAACACGGGACACCAAAGCTGGCGTGAAACTGCAAAAAAACGCAGTTCTGGTTCATGTTCAACTTGCTGTCCACCAGGACCCCCAGGTCCTTTTCTGCAAAGCTGCTTTCCAGCCGGTTGGCCCCCAGCATATACTGGTGCGTGAGATTACCTCTCCCCAGTTGCAGGACTTCGCACTTCTTGTTGAACTTCATGAGGTTCCTGTCAGCCCATTACTCCAGGTGATATTTTCAGCTGGAGATACCTCCAATAACAACTAAAAGAGATTGTGATTCATTATGATTAAGATTAAATAAGCCCTCCATTTATATACAAATATTTTATATTTGGGAAATATAAACTCTTCTATAGAAAAAGTATATGTAAACAGGTAAATGGAGGAAAGAGATTCAATTTTTCTTTTTCAGACACAGCCAAATAAAATTAGGAAACATTCACTGAATCTAAAATGTATCAGCTTCTTAATGATATTCCAGATGTCACTAAATGAATTTATGTTAATACAAAGCAGAAATTATAAATAAATACTAAAGGCCACATCAGATAAGAATTCACATCCAGCCTGCAACCCAACCATGGACAAGATAGTCCCAAAAGCAGTTATCCACAATTTATGAAGTCTGACTTCTGGTGTTCCTCTCCTATATAGATTATCTACTTGTATTAGATAAACTTTTTAGCTCTTCTTTCTTTGTCCTCATTCAGATTGCCTATTTTCATGAACCTTGCAGGAATATAATGTCCTTGAAACCTCTTTCTCAGTCAAATATGATTTAAAAGTATTTAAAATAGTATGTTCAAATGTTAATGTATGATACATAGTCACACTTAAAACACAATAATAAGCACAGGGTAATGAACCAACACTGCTCTGAATGCCATCTCCTTAAATCTACACTCCAGAGCAATGGTGCGTATAAGATTTTCCCAGATAGTACTACAGAGGTAACAAAAACACTCTTGCTTGCTAATTCAAGCTGACACTACAAAAACTAGTTCTCTCCGTAATCTGTTGCAGCAATGATGTAAGCCAAGTAACACTAAACATTCTTTAGTTGTAAGTAGTTGTGTTTCATAGCACCACAGCTAACTTAGGGAAATCCACCACATTGATTTAATGATGCTAAAAAAGCACCTGGGCAATGCTGACATAAATATAATCCTTGCTCAGGGCTAAGGTTTACTTAGAATGGCTGAAGATAGAGCTTTCCCTGATTACTGATTTTTAGGAAAAGCAAAAATATCTGTGGCAATGACTAACATTCATTCCCCTTCTGCTCAGTCAGAATACAAATGAGCTGACCTACAAGGCCAGAAAGATATGCATGTTTATCCAGACTTCTGCCTGCAAAGGTATTAGATGAAAGATGTCTCGTATTTAAACAATTGCATGCTGCAGGACTTCCAACTTATGGTATTTGTTAGTAGCAATTAATACTGGGATCATCTGTTTCCTGACAGTCTCTGGCAGTTTGTTAGGAATTTTTGGTATTAATATATATTTTAAAGGCTGAAAAGTCATGCAATAAGTGCACATTTGATAGATGTGTAGATATACATTTAAAAAAAGAGTGGAAAATCTTAGCAAAGTGAGAATGCGAAAAAAAGGCAGAACAAAGGAAACAGCATCTTTTACTGTGTTCTCTACTTTTGCCATCTTTATTCATTCCTACTTGGTTTTCAGGCCTGGTTCATGATTTACCAGACAGAGATCATATCACTAGTTTGTGTGCTTATAGACA
This sequence comes from Phoebastria nigripes, assembly GCA_035582835.1. NCBI lineage: Eukaryota > Metazoa > Chordata > Aves > Procellariiformes > Diomedeidae > Phoebastria > Phoebastria nigripes. The sequence continues at coordinate 920,895 of JAYKAV010000844.1, read as the reverse complement.
CTTAGAAAGGATGAAGATTTGGACTCCAGAAAGACAAATCACAGGCAATTACTCAGAAGGAACTATTACATGGTTATAAAGATATGTCTAAAACATAACCAGCTTGTAAAAATAGACTTCTTATTTAATTAAAAAGCATTTCTATGCTTAAATGTCTTACTCAATTTGTGTATGTTACTTGATTATTCTACTTATATTGCATTTTGTATCTGTTTCTTTTAACCTGGACAACAATTATGTGCCATTACTGATAACAAATTTTAAAAAAATAATTATTTAGTGAAAGGAAAACAGACGTTTTCGCTTTAATTTTATATGCCTTCTTGTGATATGGCTTTCGTTGAAAAAAAAAAAAAAATCAGACCAAGTGCGAAGAAACAAGACAGCAAACTGGCCTAAGATTTCTCTTCATCTGTGTGTGGTTGAGGGAACTCGCAAGGAGGGTAAGGCTCCGCTTTGGTTTTATAGCGATGGGATTTGCAAGTTGCAAGTCTGTTTAACAGAGAAAGCTAAAAGCACCTGTATATGGATTTAAATGGCAGTCTCATCTGTTCTACAGAAATACRCCTTTCTTACTACTGTGATTTTGATCACCTGCTGTTCTCCAGTTAAACTATGAACAAGTAAAAGGACTACAATATATTTGCATGCGAAATGCAACGTAGTAACAAACAGAGCTTTTTTAAGAAAAGATCAATTTGGGAAGAACAATGTGTGTCTGTAGCGTACAGCAAAGATTCCTTTATTCTTCTGAATTGAGAAAACAAAGTGTTGGGAGCTCTATTTTCTTAACGAAAGAATTCTAGGATGATTTGCCACCCACCTGGGACTCTGAGTGGCATGGTGAGTGGAAGGTAGAGAAATACTGCGTGTGATAGAAACAGCTTAAAGAACTGTTGATGGAAAGGACTAGTCCAGAAGTTAGAAAATACAGGTTATATTCTTGGCTTTATTGCCTACTTAGTGTGGAACAAGAAATGGTATTTCATGTCTGTGTCTCAGTTCTATCTGTTAAATAAGGATTTTCTTTGTTTTGCAAGCTACTTTGGTCTAAAAGTACAGGAAGGTCTTAGTTACTGATCTATTTCAGTGGTTTACAGAGAAGTTGCGCTGTTCTTAATACACACTTGCTTTGTTTCACAAGTTTAACATTTTACATTTTACATCCACAGGACTCGGAAAGGAAGAAAGAGGTACACAGAAATAACATCCTTGTTGTTACAGGACAGGGAACTAAGCTGCAAGGACATGAGGTGCCTCCCGGCAGCCACCTCACGTAGCAGCCGGGCAGTCAAAAATGACAGCTGGATCCCCTGGTATCCAATAAATGCCCTGATCAGTTAGATCATATCTGTCATGTAATAATAACGTAGCTCTACCACAAGTTAATGGACAAAAGAAGATTCAGTCTCATATCAGTCCTGTTTTCTTTTGGATAGCGTAATTCTCTGGGCTTTCAGTGCTGCAGTTCACACAAAAAAAACCCCTTCAAAAAGCCAGGATATTTGCAAAAGGAGTTTAAAGAAGCACAGGAAAGAAGCTTATCATTTAAGGTTTCCAGAAAGCTGTGAGACAAAAGGAAGCTGTCAGGGCACGATGTGGGCCAGGGGCTCCCCGTGGGGGTCTGTCAGGGCAGGGCCTGGCAGCCAGGGCCCATCCCACCGCCCCAGCCAGGAGCAGGGCAGCCGAGGGGCACAGGGGCAGCCCCAGGCCCAGCCATCAGGCACCTCCCTGGGGACCAGGACAGGCCGAGGCTGGGCCAGGATGTGGGCCCAGCTCAGTGGGGCCCATGGCCTGGCAGGGCAGGGCTGTAGGGAGGTGGAGACTAGCCCTGCATGTCTGGGGCAGGGGCTGACAGCCCCGGGGGCTGACGTGGGGTCCTGGGCCGTGGGCAGGGTGGGGGAAGTCCAGGGGGACTGGTCAGGGACAGTTGGGGCTGGTGGTGCCCTCGGGGCCCTGGCAGAAACGTGGGTGTTAGGTGGCTTGCTGTGAGCCCTGCACTGGCAGAAAGCTGTGCTGAAACACACAGGTGATTTCTTCCGTATCAGCCCCATTTATTAGATGCAACCCATTAGTCTCATTTGTATTTTAAAACACTCAACTCTAGCATTTCTGAGTGCAAGTTGCTGTTATGTTTGTTGTTCATGAGTGAGATAACACAGGTCTCTGCTACCTTTTCCCATAGGCTTGTAAGATTTTAGTATAACCTTAAACTTGCCTCTCTAAAGATTAGAAAGGGAGGTAAAAATATACAGTCCTTTCAAGCATCCTTTGAAATAATACAGCCTACAAAATCACTAATTTTTCAGGTTCAAGGCATTTCCTTTGCCAGCTGGTCTGCAAATTCAGCGCTGGATTCAGAGGTTTCATGCCAATGACTACTGTTGAAACGGAGGTAAAGCTGGAAAATTTTGGGAATGAGAGAGACAGGGACTGATGGATGTCTAATCCTATGGTCCCTCCACGCTTATTGCCTTCTTCCAGCAGATCTGGAAGATGGGGTTTTGGTTTTTTTTTTTTGTTTTTTGCTTTGCTTTGTTTTGTTTTTTACATGCTACATTAAAAAGAGAGGGAAAAAAAAGAG
>JAYKAV010000844.1:903126-918125 GCA_035582835.1 Phoebastria nigripes | reverse complement strand
AAAGAGAAAAAAAAAAGAGAAGGGGAAAAAAAAGGACTATGTAACTGCTAACCGGATTCCAGCAGTGCATCTTTTGTAAGGAGACACTTAAACACTTGAGAACTAAGAAAATGTAGATTTTTAAGTAATCTAGTGATTTACATTCTCACCCACTAAAGTCAATGAGAATTTTGCCATTGATTTCAAAAGAGTTTTATCAGGTACAAGTGCTTTTGGAGAGTGCAGTAATATCATTGTGTTTCTAATCACAGGGACAACATTTTGTTCCCAAGCAAGTTTCAGTTACATCTGGTTAAAAATCCTCCAATAGACTATTGCCCATCAACAAATTACAGATTTTTCATAAGTCAAACATTTCAATGTGACATGCCAATTCTGACAAATATAATTCTGAAACCAAAATTGGCATTTTTTAATAGGAAAATTCAATTTTTACTTCCAAATTACTTTCTTTAAGTGATTTGGTCAACTGTGAATGACATGTTTGGCATTTCATTTCCAAAGAAATTTCAGAGACTTATTCTGTCTTCTTTTTCTTCATTTTCAGGAGAGAAAAAATATTACAGATCCAAAGAATTTTGTAGCCTTACATAAGAAAGCCACATTTCAGCCAGTTCAAACCATACCACCTTGTGCTTGTGCTGATATAGTACCTATGCTGGGTTCTCTCTTGGTTCTTATTTACTACCTTCATAATATCGCTGGATTCCCAAAGCAGCCAGGATAGTGACATTTTACCGTGAAATGCGGTTTAAACTGCATACCAGAGATGAAAAACTGACATCCACCATAAATACACTGCAAACCATCCCTGTCTGAATCTGCATTTCTGGTTTTGTTCTGTTGAAAAATGCATGGTGTTTGCAGCACTTACCTGACAACTGCATTTATTTGACTCAGGTGAAGTTAGTTGTATTTCAAGATCCTAAACCTAGTTAAATATTTTTCCACTCGTTATTATATTTGGAACAGTTCACTTCTCAGTCAGCTAATAGGATCCTATTGCATAAAAACATAAAATAAAATGGTTTTAGCTTGTTACATTTTCAGGACAAGAGGTGTTTCTTCTTTTTCAAGGTTAAAATTAATTGTTTGAGGAAAACAGTTATGTATTTCTTCAAAAGCAAAAAAAAAGTAGCTCATAGAACATATCTATAGGAAACATTCAGGACTGTTACTGTTGCTACTCTGTAAATATATGGAGTATATTTATAGATGAGAGAGTCAGTAGTAAGTGAAGACCCTTCCAGGAATTATAGATATCCACACAATACCTAAATATTAACCTAAATGTCGCCTGTATACTGGTGCATAATTAAGCCCTCTGTAAAAATACATATTGGCAGACAACTTAGCAATTCCACCTTTAAGAGGCCTTCATCAGTCAACTCATTCCATACAAACTTTAAACTTGTTATTTGCAAGCATAACTCAGAGCCATAACCTGAATTACATATATGGTTTTCATCTTTGGAGAAGGGCTATATAGTGTGTCCTCTCTCTGTGGAAAAATCTGGTAGTTCAGATCCACAGCCAAGCAGTGGAGCCTTCCAGAAGCAACCAAGAACTTCCCATAGGAGTGGGTATGCCACATGCAGACCTCTCTGTTGCCTTTGCAGAGTCCAGCTACTACAGCCCTTATCCTACAGCCTGTCTTAACATAGAGGATTTTTTTTTTTTTTTTTTGCCTTTGCCATTGCCATCAGTCTCCATGCTATTGACCTGGTTCCTGCAGTGCCTTCATCTCTAGCACAAAGCTAAGGGCCATTTTGTTTGGAGAAATATCATCTCTCCTCTTCAACCTTCTCAACCCTGCTCCACAGTCCCAGTGGTGTGGTGTTTCAAGACCTCTCAGCCTGAGCTGTGGGTTCAAATTCCCAGAGGCTAAAGCAACCTTAGACCCCTGCTCTCCCACCTGCGCCTGTGCCTCTGGTAAAAATTGGGCAGTACCATGCCACTTTGCTGACTGAAGTGGTTTGTATAACACAGGGGAATGTTGCCCCAAACTCTTCATTCTCTATGTCCTTTGGTAGTTTTGCTAACTTTAAATAAGCTTTTCCTGCTAGAGAAACAGTTTTGTTTTTCAAAAGCAAATGGAGAGGGTACACTTCTAATTATAGGACAGTTTGGTTGGTACGCATTTCAGTCTTCCTTAAAAATAAATAAATAGACAACTAGCATAATGGCTCATCTGTCAAAGCAGTTCTTTGGCTGGCAGAGTTTTCGGGAAGTTTATCTGTAGGTGTCCACATCAAACAATATCAAACAGCACCTGTTTACTCTTTACTCTTTATTCAGAGATCCATCCACTCTCTGTAACCTACCTCTTTCCATGCACACAAGTGCTTTGCATGTCGAATGCTTTTACTAACATGAAAGAACCATGTTCTGCCTGACACCCGCATGTTGTCAAGACWTTTTTTTTTTTTTTTTTTTTAAACTTGGGCTTTAAAAGTTTAAAAAAACTGGGGCAGGGAGGGGGGGGAAGGAAAAAAAAAAAACCAGCTTGATTTTCATTCCATTTTCCAGGTATCTTTTGGACTACAAGTAAAATTTCTCATTGCAGATTTGAAGAAGGAAGAATGATTTTAGCTCTCAGTTTGTTCATTCCTGTCCATGTTTTTTCTAGCTGTAACATCATTATTGCACACTGCTTCAACATAAATACACTGCAAAAAATAATAACAAACACCAAGATATGCTAACATAACAAGATACAAATGGCCATTTCAGGTCAGACTGCGGATCCATCTAGCATAATAATTTGTCACCATCAGCAGCCAATAGAGCCTGAGAAAGAACTGAAGAGGGTAAATGTGGGCTGATGTGTTCTCAGCTTAGTTTTACATGTAGCAAGGCATTCAAAGACTTAAAGTAGGAGTTGTGTTTAACTGTTCTGATGAGCATTTCTCCCATGAATTTGTCTAACTGTTGGTTGAACCCAGGCACTTCATATTCACTTCCATTTATTATATATCTCAAAGGTGTTCAAAATAACAGAATTAAAGCGGCTTTTTAGCAAGTCTAGGAACTTCTCAGTTGACAAGTTTTAGGCATATGCACACTGACAGAAGACAACTCATCAGAACTCAGTTCCCTGTGCCGGATCACGTGCCCACATCATGGCTTAACTCCTGTTTCTGCACCATTCCTTATCCACAGCACTGTCTCACAGGCAGTCAAAAAGAAACAGGTCTTCCAAATCCCATTCAAGCCCCCCCGTCCCTCACACTTTATCACACCTACTTCTCTAGCTTGCTGTAATGTCACGCTGGATCAAATCCCTATGAAATATCCTGAGCTGGGTTTGGATCACAGTCTTTCACCACCACAACACATACAGGTATTGCTTGTGCCACTGGATGAAATACAGCAGTAAGAAATCAAGGCAACAGAAACCATATTCATACACACAGGCATGTATCTGCATACCCTAAGGAAAGCATTAATATATGGGCTCAGTGTTTGTATGTGGCAGACCAGAAAAATTAACTACAGGTCATATAAGCAATATTTCTATTGGCTGTCATGATTAGGGTTTGCCTTTGTCAGAAAAAATAGTTTTCCTCTGAGCATCACAAACAAGCAAACATGCTGGATTTTCCTGATTTTCTTTTCCTTGAAACCCTAACCATTCAAAACCTGAAATATTTTTACTAGAAAGGAAGGTCTCAAGTCAGTATTGACACTTGTAAAGCGTTTGCCTCCTTTATCACGCAGAATATGCTTTATTTGTATTCATGGGTCCCAAGCATTTTTTTGTCATTTCCAATTACTTCCTGCTTATTACTGAGACACAATGTTTTCGTACTTTTCAGGAAATTATGGAACTGAAGAGCTCTCACAGGCAGCCACTTGCATTTATTCAGGGGGGTGTGGAAGGTAGGAGAAAAGTGGGATTCACAAAACATATTACAGAAAAGATAAAACCATCTTAAAATTTTATAAAAAATAGATATTGTGTATTTTTAGAGCATCCAATAATTTTACATCACTTGGCCCTATGCACAATGGCCCCAACAATACTGTTCGCTGTTATCATAGCATAATACAGTATTTTTAAGGAAGATAATGGACACACGATAATTACCAACACAATTACACTCACAGCAAGGCCAGCATTCTCGCCCTCCTTTAACAAACAGCTCCTCATCCTCCTTTCAAACAGTACAACTCTTTACTGTAGGCTTCTAGACATGAGGGGCCACACATAAAGGATTCATCAGGAAGCTTGCCAAAGTATTGTAATGGGAGGAAAATGCCTAATTGCCTCACAGGTGAATGCCTCCAGTATGGATCTAAGCTGCAATGTCTTTAAAAGAACTCAATCAGTTGTTTTAATGCCATTATGTTTCAAATTTTAAGTGCAGACACTTAAGGAAAAGAATTCCCTGGTTCAGGTCTATCTAGTAGCTCTTTATATTTGAATGACTGACACCTGTTAACTTAATTAGGTAATTAGTTTACTTTGAATTATTAAGGGAAAGATCTGAAATTATAAAAGCTATAACAGAGCTGGAGGGTTTTATTATTTTTTCTCTTTCTTTCCTGGTTTAGCTGAAAAGATAAAGAGCGAATGCACAGAAACATATGGTTCTAACCTTCCTGAAGATAGGCCTATGGGGGATTTTTCCAGGTTTGTGAAGTCAGCTCCAGAGTGATGTTATCCATTTTCAAACATTTTCTTTCCCTGTTTAGCATTTTGAGTTTTCACAGACTTCTTACTCTCCCTGGTTTTGATAAGAATCAGTCATTGATTTATTGAAGTATTTTAAGAAAAGATCATTCTACTGGTATTTTCAGTTTGGCCAAAACTGGGACAATACTGCAGTTCTCATAAGGAGAAGACCTATTCTCATGAGATTTCCTAGCCGATCTTCATAACAAAGAAGTTATTGAAAAACTTTTTTGTGTTGCCTGAACCAAACCTTTTGAGATTCATCCTCTAGTAGAAGCCTTTCGCTTTTAACAAGTTCCCACTGATATGTATAGTGAAAACAGTCTCTGTGCATTAAGAACAGCTTGCAATACAATGGGTTTTGAGAGCCAGTAGCTTCCCAAGCTTTGAAGCACCTGGCATAATAATGGCTGTGCTGATGGATGACCTGATGTGTTACACAGACAGAATATAGCCTATCACCATTATACTGACGGATTCTTTCCAGTACCTAAAGGAGAAGATTTTGAAAGGAAGACCTATTTCAACTTCAGGGGAAAAACAATAGGGCTGCAGAGCTGTGGGAGAGTGATGTATTGCTATACTATAGCTTCTGCTTCTAGGTATAGCTGTCAGAGCTTGAACGTTTCCTCTTCTCAAGTAAACATTTTCAAAGGTTAATGAGATGGAAGGCAAGAAGACTGGTATTATACTAGGTAGTCTTAGAAGCGTGATTATCTTGAGCAGAATAATAATAGTTAGGTGAGTTGCTCTGTTGCAACTCATCAATGTTATATATAAGATGAAGCAAACATATGCTATAGGGGATATGTCAACATCACTTTCATTTTGGAGAATTAAGAATACAAACCACAGAATTCCTTATGAAACATGACCAGCAGTGGCATAGTGTAGAGCATTGATGTTATTTCAGTTATGTTTCTCAGTAAGCTACATCTATGATGTAAATTGGAAAAACTTCAGCTAACATTTCTGAGGACCCTGACACCAATTCCTATTGGGCACCTTGAGAAAAAGCAAGTACAGAAACCCTTGCAGGTGGAGGATGTGATATCCACTAGCTGCAGCATAGACTCCAGGTATCACGGGGCACGTTTCTACATCAGCAGGTTCAGACAAGCTCACTCTGACCAGAGCCCAGCTGACTTAACATTTCTGATCTGGTAATTACACCAAAATCTTAGCACTGCCTTGTGCCCAGGTGGTAAGCATTGTTAAAGGCAGGTTATACTAGTTTGGACATTAACTACACCTACAAATTGTAGGCAAAGCTGAAAGTGTGGGCAGTGTGTCTGTCTGCGTCCATCAATATAAACACATAACTGTCTGTGCATCACTTTCTTTGCTGACTTTTTGTTGCGCTATCTTAAATTAACTGAATTGTAAAGTGCCATTATTTCTCTAACTGTAAAAAGGGAAATAACTGTATTTCTCCATCTCACAGATATGCTGAGAACCTTGATCAGTGCTAATCACATACGTGGGGGAATTCAAAAGGTGCAGTGTGTTGTTCTCAGAATGAGGCAGCGCTGAAATTGCTCCCTATCAGCTTTTACACAAAGCTTAAATGATCATGAAAATTCTGATTCTGTAAATACTAGTGAGGGAGAGAAGGTACAGACAACACAAGCTCTTTTGGAATGGAGGAAGGAAGGTTTGGGAGATCCCTAGCCACAGGAGTTTTCAGAGGATCATGCAGTAGATAGATAATTACCTTCCTGGGAACCACCTCACTCCTTCTGCTTTCTTAAGTAATTCACTGTTCTAATTAGAACCAACCACAGAGCACTGATAACAAAGGGGAGCCCATATGATGTATGACAGTTATTTAACTTGTCTTGGAATCAGACAGGCAACATTATGTCTCTGGCTTCAGGTGACTGAAACAAGAAAACCATGATTAGAGATAGCTATGTAAGAAAAAAAGTCTCTGTGTGGCAAGTGAAAGGATGCTGCACTCCTATTGTCACAGACACAGGTGACACCAAGTGTATCAATGTCTTAAAAATTCATTGTCAATTATATACACATCCCTCTAATTTGCACTTCAGAGACTTATTGAGGACAAAAGAAGCTGTGAGCATGACGTGCTGTGTAAAGTGCTATATTTTTGTATGGCAAGTCTGAAGGGGAAGGATGATTTCTGCTTAGGCTCAAAATAATAACGACCATGTACTTAACCTAGGAACCTGACAAAAACCAAAATGAGTGATCTGCCTTTTAAAATCAATAAAGAACAATATAAAGAGTGCTTTATTTGGACAGCTTGTAGTTCTATATGGACGCATGGGATCACATACAGGCAGCTTTCAGTGCAGCATTTCCTCCTGCACAGATTACTGAGATTCAGGGCCTGGTAGCCTGCCCATCTGCCCTTCTACAACAGAGCTAGACTCTCTGTTACTGCTTAAGTTAAGGTCAGGAAGTGGCAAGTAAAGAAGCAGATGCAGTGTTAAAGCCTGGGGTACTAACAAGGGTACAGGTTTGCTTTCATTTATGCCAGCTGCATAATGGCCAGAGGACTAAAAAAGAATCCAGAGGCTGACATGACAGAAGGACAACGTGAACTGGACATACCAGCTATAACCTTGGAGGCAAGAGGCATAATAGTACCCAGGCATTATAGAATTTCTCATGAGGGATCCTCCATTAGATAGTATACTGACTTTAAGCTCAGATTGCACTGCCAGTGTTAAATATTGCACTGACAGCAGGTAAGGAGCCTGAAATCTTTGTTGAGGGCAAAAGAAGCTGTGAAAAAGACTTACCATGTAAAATGTGGTGCTTTTTCCACAGCAAGTTTGAAGACAGTGTCAATATTTAGCACCATCACATTTCATATAAAGAATGTGAGAGCATGGCACACAGTCACGTTCAAGAGAAAAATGTTTATCAACCATGGTTAACTGCAGCACGTGAATTAACATGAGGTTTGTCTTGCTTGCTCGCAGTGCATAAGCTCTCCCATAGCTCCACTGAAATGAATAGGAGAATTTTGACAGTGAGTTACCACCCAGAATGGGTGAGCAAATCAGAATCTAGCTTTTAATCATCTAAAAACATAGATTTTGTGCTCTCTAGCCAATCAACAGATCAGCAGTTTTTACACTGGTTTCCTGCCCCGTATGTTCTCAGTGAAAATTTTTCCCAACTCTTTCATTCTTTTTTGTTCTTTTTTATTTGGTAGATGTTTCTAAAACTGCAGCTGTCAAACTAGTTCATCAGAACTAGGCATGAAACAATGAAAAGCTTCACAGCCCAGGGAGCTTGGTGACAAACAGTGCTTTGGTGAAAGCCTTCCTCTTTTTCACAGCCTTCATGGCCAGAAAGACTTTTGACCTCAAAAGCACTCTCAAAAGGAACATTTATCCAGAGAATGAATGCAGAGGAAAGTTGCTCTGAGCCACTCAGCAAGTGATCCATCACCTGGGACTATTCCTCTCACATTTGTCTGGAATTCACTGGGGAGTTCCAGGAGGACTTTTCAGTAGAAACCTTATGCTACCATTAATCAGAATCAATAAATTCATCAATGTTTTCTTTTTACACTCACCCAAGTATTTAATTTCTTTTCCTTTAAGCTTCATTTTAGGACATTAAGAGATAGTTCTGAAAAGCAGCTCAGAACTGGTCAAACCAAGAACTGCAGGGACTCTCTACTTGCATTCAAACACCAAAACAAGCGGTGACATTTTCAGAAAGACTCCAACACAGTGGGCTTCAGTTCTCTCTGTCTCTAACATTTGCCACATTCAGCTTTTGAGTTGTTTTCTGTCTGTTCTTCTTGGATATATCTATACTGGCCCAGCAAAATAAGTGTGTGCCAAGGACTGTTTTCTGGCCCTAAGGCCAAAGGGCACACACAGGTGTCACCTACATCATATTGTGCTTAGTCCACAGACTTCTTGAGACTGCAGGTGGTTTTAGGACATAGTTACTGTGTGTTGTACATTCCTCAGTTTAAGGATCTGAAACAAAGCAAGGAGCATGTTATAGCCCATCACAGTGAGATGGTTTCATGGCACAAAATGAAGGAGAAGTTACATGCCAAGACATGTTGCGAGAAGGCATGGTGTTTGAACATACACAGCCTGCATGGATATTGATGGAAGAATGTGTAGAGTGGAGGGAGACAAAACCAGTCCTATCCATACTGCCTTTGGGACATAGTCCACAGCACATGTTATCCACCAAACTGTGCCCAGACAACATCTAGGAGAACACTAAACTGCTGCCCTGCCTAGGAACATACTAGCAAATAACCAATATGGACAAGCATTGGTCCAGTGCTTAAGCCTATGCTCTGCTCCTGCTTCATTTAGCAGTCTGTCTCTCATGTGATGCTTATTGCATGTGGTATGGTGTTTTCCATCTTCATGCTTCCAATCACAGTATTGCAGTCTGTGCTATTTTCCCGTCCTTTAAAAACGTAAGTATTTCCACATGCATTCCAGCTATGTTATTCACACCATTCAGTGTCCATGCTATTTGAACAGTCACAGGCCTTTTAGCTCTGGAGACATAATCCGTGAGGCACAGCTTGACAATTATAGGTGTCTTACAGACTTGAAATGTTATATGAAGTAAAGCACTGTGTCATGAAAAAGGTTGATCAATACTAACACAGCAGCTTGGGATCCCCATCTCTTAACTCGCATTATATACACCAAGAAAAATAAATATTAGGTTTTGGCCATTAGAATAGTCCTGCCTTCTAGCTTTGCATCTTACTGAATTCAAAGAAATACCACAAGCTGAATATTTGGTTAGTAAGTATATACATGTATATATAGACACCAAAACAGAAACACATGTACAGAAAAAGAAATAACAGATTACATTTGCTGGGGCCTGTGATACCAGTTTTAGGAACAAAGCTAGTGTATGTTTTACTGATATCAAAGGTTACATTTTCTTTAGCTGGTTATTAGTGTATTACTTAAAATATTCCCTTGGAAAGTTCATTTTCAGGGTTTTTTTAGCCCAGTGTATGTCAAGCACCATTGGAGAAACATATTACGTGACACTAATAGGGTTTTAAAAGAAGCAGACAGTGTTACTAATATCCCTATTCTGGACCCATAGATAAGGAACCTTTTTAATGCTTTGCTTTGTAGTAAGTGAAATTTCTTATCCTTATTTCAGATAAAATGTCAGTGGTTACTGAAAGCACATCTGAGCTTTCAGTTTAACAATTTATTAATGGAGTGGGGTGCACTACACACTTTCCAGGATCCAATTTATTTTTTGTAAATTTTAGCCAACAGCTATGGTACCTGTTGTGTTCCTTGCTGACTCAATAGTCTATGTACCAAATACGTTGCTTCACTGTAAAGTTGGAAACAAGTACTGAAATAATACAGAACTTATTTCTTGCGACCACCAGTCTCTGCTTAAGCTAATAAAAGACACAGTTCTCAGATCTGAAAACTTGAATCTAACTTCATGAGTATATTCAGTGTACCACATTGTGACATCATCTTTTCTGATATATCTGCCATATCAGCTTTTGTCTGAAACAGTAGAAAAGAACGAGCATATAACGCATGATCCAAGAAGATCTGAGAGATCCAGCAACATCCTCCTGTATAGTTAAATACCAGTACTGATCACCAGAGGCTTTTTTGGTCTTTTGGGCTTTTTTTGACATTATCCTGTCCTCCAGGCTTTCACTAATGAATCAATGAATTCTACTCATTTAGTTTGCAAATCAAGAATAGCCCTATCAGGACTCCTGTTGACATGCAGAAATCTCTATCTGTGTGGCATTGATTAAAAACCAAGCTAAGACAGTATTGAACAAATTCCAAAGTCCCTCTAATACTTTAATTGACACAGCATGTAAGATTATCCCCCAGAAGACACCCCAAATTCTCCTTTAGTGTCTACCTACATATACACTTACTATAACCCTAAAATGATCTCAAGCTAAAATAGACAGCCCATTCCTGGACTCTGTACCTGCAGTATGCCTAAACTGTTCTTTTCCAACGTGGTCATGTTAGACAACATCCAGGACAGCATTCAGTTAGTTGGACTAGCACTGGCTGGCAAAGCTATAGTGACTCTTCTGAAGAAAACATGCAGAAACCTGTAGGGCCAGGAGCAGATAACTGAAAAAACTGGAAGTTAGTTAAAGACCATATCTACTCATCTAGTAATGCCACCGGACTAGCTATGAGAAGCTGGATCAAATATCCCTCATCACACAAAGCAAAGACTCGCGCATTGGAGAGTTCTTTCCAACATCCCTATGGTGAAGAGGAGGGAACAGCTTCAATGCCTTTTTGATTGTAATGAAAACTCTTTTTTGTCATTGAAAACACTGAAAAAAATTCTTAAAGAGGATTCAGGAGGACTCAGATGGAATTCTGAGATAAATCCATGGCCATGGTCACCCTGAGAACCCGCAGTACTGAATCTATGACTGTGGTCATCAATAACACTCCAATAAATTGTCCTTACATGAGTCCTTGCTTTAACTCTTCAAAACTTCTTGTAACATTTTTTGCCCCTTGGCTGCAGATGATTAAATGTAAATTGTGAACAGTCCTTGAATTTTAACAGGCAGAAATATATTCATTCACTGAAGGATGAAGGCTTATTACTTAAGATTATTTTTTGGAGGGAAAGTGCTGAAATGTCACAGTTTCAGTTTAAACACTGAAAATAATTTAGGTTCAATCACTGAGACTGTTTTTTTGCTTATTGTTTAGGCACTTTTGGAAAAAAAAACAACCTGGAAATCAATAAGATTTTTAAGGACTGAAAATTTTATTATGTTCCATGTCACTGCTGTAACACATATTTCTTCCTTTACCTTCTATCAAATACTAGGAAGTTCTGTTCTCTACCTGGTCGATTTATGAAAAGTGTTCATTTATGAAATACATTCTTAGTATGTACAAATCTGTACTTAGGTAGGGGTGATAAGTCAATAAGATGCAATGTAACTTTGTATTGAAAGACATGAATTTTGCTATAATTACAGACACATTCTCTTCTGTACCTGCACAAGAAGAACTTGCTGAAAGCTGACTGTAAATGCCGTGTATATTATAATGGCTCATAAATAATGAAATGTGAGAAAAATGACACAGGAATCAAAATAATAGAAACAGGTTTAAAAAAAAAAATGCAGTATTTTACTGGCTAGCATTTCCCAGAATTAACCTGAGTATAAGTTTATGTTGTATTTCAGATCCTGCTATTCCTAAATATACTATATATGGTATATATAATATAATATTCCTAAATATAATATAATATTCCCAAATATCCTATATATTCCTAAATATATAAATCCATATTGCTGACGCTGTGCTTCTTTTGGTTTGCCAACAGATTACATCCTCACCATGGTTTCACCACTGGCAAGAAGCCTAGGAGAGAAGTTTGCAGATGGAAAGGGATGGAGAAATTCCCAAATAATCTGTTCCGTTCTGGTCAGGTTCTTATACAATGCCCACCACCATTGCATCAGGGACCTTGCTGAGCTGGTACATTGGGGCCCTGCTTGCAAAGCACAAGCTCTCAGGTGTGAAATAATGATGGATGAACATTAGGTTTTGGTTCAGTTACAGGTCTGGGAAAAATTAAGAACAGTTCTCATTTTATCAGAATGAATTCACCCATCCCTAATATAGAGCTGGCGAGGTATTTTTTGCAGCATTAGAATACTGTTGCATAAGCATAGTGACTAAATGATAAATGTCTCTAATGGGGATGGAGTAATGGGCTTGAACTACTGTAGACAACACCACTGGAACTGTTGTTCATCACTAACAGCACTGCTAACTTCAGCTTTGTAGTGTAGAAAGTAAGATAGAYATTCTTCTCCCACCCCACCCTCCCCTCTCCATGCTTGCTGAAGTGCTGTTAAAGGGAGTGTTGTCATTAAAAAAGGAATCACAGGGACTGGGTATATAGAGTGCTGCATTAGAACTTACGCCATCACCCTGAACTCTTCATGCTGACCTGAACATCTCTTTCTTCAGAGTTTATTGATGTTCCACATTAAAACTACTTGTCCAAAAAAAAAGCCTTAATTATTGATGATGCAAATATATTTCTTCATTATTAAGTGAATTACAATTAGCTTGGATTTTAACATCTATTCATAATGATAGCAGAGGGCAACTTGCAGCAGAAAAAGGGTTGTAAGCTTTCCACTTACCAATTAATTCTATTATCAAATGCTAAGAAAAAAATAAGTGCCTGCCAGCTGCGGCTTTATTGTGTTTTCCCAGAACTAATAATGGGAAAGCTGTGAAAGTTTTTCTTTTTTTCACTTTTTTTTTTTGTGTTAGCCAACATCAACAACAACAAAAACCACAGTCTTTTGTTTCCCACAGAAATAATTTTTTTCAGAAGGTGATCTAAACAGAACAGTAGTGTTAGTACCACTAAAATTAGGAACCTCAGTTTTAAGCTGAAACTTCCTTCCTGCTGAGCACTTCTGAGATATCATGAGCAGTTATTTCCCTGACATGTAGATGCAAAGATAAGGTGAACCGATTTGGATGAGTGACAGTGCAGTCCAGAACAAACACATTTACCCATCTACAGCTGGCGTTTTCCTACCTTTGCACCAAACATTACACAGTGAGTCTCACTGTACTCCAGCTATTTGGTGAATTGACCACAGACAAGTTTAAGTGAAGGAGAAGCTTTCCCTTGCTTCTGCAATGCCCTCTATAGCCTTTTTTATGATTTTCTGGCTGTGTGCATGCACAAGAAGCATGTCAATGCCAACAATTTGTTTCTGACTGAGATGGCAATATCAAAACCCCTGATTTGAAATCCTTCAGACATGAATCAAACTTCATAAAGCTCTAATAGTTTTACCCTACTTAGTGCTCACTTAAAGGTCACTATTAAATGGACTCAAATGCTGGGCTCCCAGGCAGTCCTCTTATTTTAGCATCTTATGACTGAACAAAGAATTTTAATGAATTTCAGTTCCATCATTTTCTTCACAGGATGAATTTCATTCTGCCTCTTAATCTGTGAATTTTATTTCACCAAAACCCTGACTTGAATTTAGCTAGGCTCCTGGTTCAACAAACTGAAAAGGACTACTTGCTTTTCTAGGTCAGGCCTTAGGCAAAGAAATAATGAAATGACCTTTTCAGCTTATTTCACAACTGATGAAATTTCCTCACTGAAAGCATAGTTAGACTGTGGAACTCACTGAGGTGGGATGCCACCAAGGCCAATTCAAATAAGGATTTATAGAATAAGAATGTCTAAGGCTATAATGGCTACTGCTAAGAAAAAAGAAATGTAGCAACTAGAAAACTTTGTGCTTTACAGTTTGAAATGCACTTTATGTTGGGGGATTAGAATAAAACCTTCTTGAGGAAATTATTACCATTTCATGGGGTTTCTAATATATTCTTCTGAATGGTATGGTACTGGCCACTCTCAGCAGCAGGATCCATTCCAGTGGATGGAAATCTGACCAAGTATAGCAATTCTATGGAAGCAAGTTGTATAACATACGCTGTAGATATTTTAATGACCCTATAGCGATGAGGTGGGGTGGCACGTGGTAACCCATAGCCCATGCTATTTTAATTTATTTTATTACATTTAATTGCTGAGTGTGATATTAGAAACACTAAAAAAATAAAAGTATAGGCTGATTTTTATTTTAGTTTTATTATGCACAGCTGTAGCAGTTGTGAAGTTCCTTTTGATCAATATAGAAGAATGTGACATGTGCCTTCCTTGTTAGTACTCCCTGATACTTGACAGACCATTGAAGATTTAAGTATATTGTTTTAAGTATACTGACCACCACGCTCAGTTTTACATTCATTTTACAAAATATACATATGCTTTACAGCACAGAGTGTTGAATAGCATGGGGTTGTCCCTAGAGAAGTTAGTCAAAAAAATGACTTGAGTCTGTCCTCTCTGAATGCAAACTTTTAATGTACACATATGGTAGAAATGTATTCATAGGTCAGGAGATAGTATTTCTTTTATAACTTTAGACATCAAAAAGAAGCATCTAGGTGGAATAATGTCTAATTATTCTAGACCATGTAATAATCATCTGGGTTCCATGAAAATACAATTTCTTCAACTGCTTTCT
Organism: Phoebastria nigripes; assembly: GCA_035582835.1. Taxonomy (NCBI): domain Eukaryota; kingdom Metazoa; phylum Chordata; class Aves; order Procellariiformes; family Diomedeidae; genus Phoebastria; species Phoebastria nigripes. The sequence continues at coordinate 903,345 of JAYKAV010000844.1, read as the reverse complement.
TGACAAGATTGTTGCATAATTTGCAGATAAAGTGGCTCTGGTCTGACAAAGTAAGCTGTAGGGCTCATGAGGCTTTATGTTCATTTGGAATCAGTTTGGTTTCCAACAAGGATTTTTTTTGCCATTGTTTTCCATACAGATCTGGCCCAGAAATGGAATTTCATCTCCAGAAGAGACAAGGTTTTGAAAAAGAAATTTTTGTAAATCAAGTCAATAATA
>JAYKAV010000844.1:819175-903081 GCA_035582835.1 Phoebastria nigripes | reverse complement strand
CGTTGATGATATTTTTATAAAGCTCTAATACCACAATATTTGGTTTAGGAAACACCACAGCATCACTGCTGCAGGGACGGATTAGTGCTTCCAAACCAAAATGTGCTCCTCATCTCCACCCTGTGACGGCATGTGCAGCCAGAGAGCTGGTGCAGATCTGGGCAGCTCACCTATCCACAAGACTACAGGCAGCCGCATAGCTGGGGCAGCCTGTACAGTCAAATAACCTGCCCACCAGAAAGGCATCTGGTCAGAAGTGATCTCCCAGGGAAGTCTCCACTTGCTGTTGAGGCAACTGAGTGAATTACACGTAACAGCCTGTGTCCAAACCTACAATAAAAGTTAAGCTAGAGTTAAGCTCTTGTGAAGCCCCAGAGAGAATTCCTGTCAAATATATAAAGCAGCTCACTTCAGTCAAGCTCTAATGTTTTCTTCACTTGCTCAGAACAGATATAATGTATTGGAAGAGTAATTTAAATTATAAGCAAAGCTATTATTCCTGTATATAGCCCATGGTAAATTGCTACTAAAGGATTTTGGTTATTCAGTTGGTTGGGTATTTATAAAACAGATTCTAGCACCTAACTTGAAAGAAACTTGCAGCTTTTTCTGTAGCAGAGTTCATCTTTCCTGTCCAGACAGGACGAAATGGAGGGGTATTTGCAAAGAGAACCTTCAACAGATGTCCTTCCTCAAAAAGGCTTTTACAAAGTTTTGCAGAGTAAGGTGAGAGGTGGAAGTTCTAGGCTTTTGACTTCTCAGGGAGTAATCAGTGGGGAATAAAAAGCAATCAGACAAAAACACAGTAAAAGGAAAAATTTAAGCCAAAAAAAAAAAATTAAGAAAGAGACTCCCAACTGATTTACCATACCCAGAGAGAAACAAAGGGTGTGAATGCAGTGATCTGATGTTAAAAAATAAAAATATTTAAAAAAAAAAAAAAATAGTCTTTATTAGAATTGCTGTCAAAGAGAATTTATTAAATAATGAGATAAAAGCTATTATAAAATGCCCTCAAAATGCCTTTCAAGCTCTATCTTTTCCTACTCACTTCCCCAAAGGTTAAAAAGTGTCTAATGTTTCCTTTCTGGCCAAACACCTGTCAAATTCCTATTTTAGTTAGATTTTAATTAGGAGCAGGAACTAATACCCTACTAATTAATTGAGCATCTTACTTTCCTAATTCCTCTGCTGCCTCTTCTTCTACAAAGATAACCTACCAAATAGGATTGCTGTACAGCCATGAAATTCCCTAAAATAAGACTATGAAGATAATAAACAGTTGAACACTCAAAAACCTAATATATTCAAATTTATTCACACTCTTAATTAATCATTCAAATTTTGTTGGAACTGAGTATCTTGGAAAAATTTCATTTAAACAGCACATTTTCATGTGTCTGATAACATAGTTCCTATCTATCTATATCTGCAGATTGTGTATGAATTTCTTGAATGAAAGCGGAAATGGATCTCCTTGTCTTTTAATGTGGACTGTCTTTTGTTCATCTTAGATTGCTCTGTTGATATAAGGGCATGATTTCCATGTGCTTTGCTCTCAAAGTACTTGTCTGCAACTCAGCAGACTATGTGTTTTCTATAAACTTAATTCCAGTAACCACAGAAATTGTATGGTTCATTTCAGTTAGGGAACTATCCTGATCTGCTCTCCAAAGCTTTTCTCCAACAATCCAATCTCCTGCATCACATTTCTTCATCATTATTAAATGAAAGACTTGCTGCAAAGAGAGGTTGTCCTGGTTTCGGCTGGGATAGAGTTAATTTTCTTCCTAGTAGCTGGTATAGTGCTGTGTTTTGGATTTAGGATGAGAATAATGTTGATAACACACTGATGTTTCAGTTGTTGCTGAGCAGTGTTTACACTAAGTCAAAGACTTCTCAGCTTCTCATCCTGCCCTGCCAGCGAGGAGGCTGGAGGTGCACAAGAAGCTGGGAGGGGACACATCCAAGACGACTGACGCAAACTGACCAAAGGGATATTTCTTACCATATGACATCATGCTGAACAAAAAACTGTGGGGAGCTGGCCGCAGTGGGGGGGGTGCGACCGCTGCTCAGGAACTGGCTGGGCATCAGTCAGCGGGTGGTGAGCAATTGCATTGTGCATCACTTGTTTTGTATATTATTTTATCATTATTATTATTTTCCCTTCCTTTTCTGTCCTATTAAATTGTCTTTATCTCAACCCACGAGTTTTACCTTTTTTTTCTGATTCTCTCCCCCATCCCACTGGGGGGAAGTGAACAAACAGCTGTGTGGTGCTTAGCTGCCTGCCGAGTTAAACCATGACAGTCCTTTTGGCACCCAACATGGGGCTTGAAGGGTTGAGATAATGACAGATCTGACCAAAGCGTGTTAAAACAAATTTGTTATAAGCATTCATTATTAGGTTAATAGTCGCTGGTCACAATGTTGATTTATTTGCTCTCAGAGTTGTTGTGCTTGTTCTCAGAGTTGTATTATGTAACACCTTACTTGCTGTATATGTTCCCTGTTGTGCTGTTTATCATCTCTGGGGGCTGGATTAAGGTTATCATTTTGCTGTAATGTGTAACACTGACTTATGATATGATAAAATTACTGGTCATAAGACTAATCTGGTATTTGTACTCAGCATTGGCATCATCTCCATACTCTGGGAACCATCTCTCAGAAACTATTAATAATTGCACTCTTTACCTTTTCTCCTCGGAGAGCCAATCTGCTGGGAGACAAGGGGGAACACTTTCCCCCACTCCTTCACCTTCCCATTCTCCTCTAGGCTAGTTAAATAGCTCTTGAGAATTTTGAATATCCTTGGGATGTTCAAAACAGCATGTTCCTGTTGCTAGGTCTCCTGAATGTGTTTCAGCTCTTGCTTAAGGTTAAACAACTATTTAAGAATACCACCCAGAGATCTGCCCCAAGGCTGGATAGTTATGAGTGGCAGGGTGTGGGGGACAATATGGGCAAGTACCTAGGACAGTGGGCACCTCCAACGTTTTGGAACTTCACCCCTGAACAAGTGCAATCCTGAAAAACTACTAAAATATTTGGAAAAAGCATGCTGTCACGCTGGCAATTCCAGAGAGACACAAATCATTGCAACGTGCTGGGGCCTGGCCCATGCCTACCAAGCCCTGTTCAACACTGTTGAATACCCTCAAGGGGAAGAGAATGTCTCTGGATCTGACGACAAAACGATAGGCATTGTGGCTACTCCAACCCCGGCAACAGGCACTGTGGCTACTCCAACCCCAGCGACAGGCACTGTGGCTACTCCAACCCCAGTGACAGGCACTGCAGCTGAACCAGAGAACCAACCCATACGGGTATCAGTCACCCCTATACACAAGAAGAAATATTGGATGCGAAAGTCAGCTTGTTTCGTAAGGGAAGAAACTCCTACTAGGAAGGGGAAGGAGGAAGAAACGGATGAGGCAGGCTAATCCGAAGCAGGGCCATCACAAGAAGAGGAGGAGGAAGAGGCAGAACTCATAAACGAGGCAGTAACCACCCGACCCCTATCCCTGAGTGAGCTGCGAGATATGCGAAAAGATTTCAGCTGTCGTCCAGGCAAGCACATTGTCACCTGGCTGCTCTGATGCTGGGATAATGGGGCTAGTAGCCTGGAATTAGGGAGTAGGGAAGCCAAGCAGCTGGGATCCCTTTCTAGGGAAGGGGACATTGACAAAGCGATTGGAAAAGGGGCACAAGCCCTCAGCCTCTGCAGGCAACTCCTGTCAGGTGTGAAGGAAAGGTATCCCTTCAAGGAAGCTGTTACATGTCACCCAGGCAAGTGGACCACCATGGAGAGAGGTATCCAGTACCTGAGGGAATTAGCTGTGCTGGAGGTGATTTATAGTGACCTGGACAACGAGCAGTTATCCAAAGATCCAGATGAAGTCCAGTGCAYACGACCCATGTGGMGGAAGTTTGTAYRGAGYGYACCATCGTCATATGCCAACTCATTGGCAGTAATGACCTGGAAAGACGGAGAAACAGTGGATGAATTGGCTGGCCAACACCGGCAATACAAAGAAAGTCTCTGTGGAGGAACTGTCCCAGGAGTTCCAGCAATTCAAAGAGGATAGGTCCTACTCCCCACCTGCATGAACCAGTATCTCAGCCATTACGAGTAAGCATTCCTCTGCTCAAGAGAGAGGATACAGTGCGTATACACCACAGGCCACCCTGTGGTTTTACCTGTGTGACCATGGAGAGGACATGAGGAAGTGGGATGGAAAACCTACCTCAACCCTAGAGGCACGGGTACGTGGGTTGCAAGGAAAAACAATCACAAAAGGGGGTTCTCCCAGGAAAAGTGCTGCTCCAGTCTCCAGTGAGCAGTTCCCCAGACAGAGCAGAAGAGCTGATCCTACTTCCAATCTTAATACGGGGACTTCTGATTCGTATTTGCAAGAAGTGAGTAAGAAATACTATGACCAGGACTAGAGGGGCCCTGCCTCCAGCCAGGTGGACAGAGGGACAACCGGATTTACTGGACTGTGTGGATTCGATGGCCTGGCACATCAGACCCACAGGAGTATAAGGCTCTCGTAGACACCGGTGCACAGTGTACCCTGATGCCATCAAGCTATARAGGGGYAGAACCCATYTGTATTTCTGGAGTGACAGGGGGATCCCAAGAACTGACTGTATGGGAGGCCGAAGTGAGCCTAACTGGGAATGAGTGGCAAAAGCACCCCATTGGGACTGGCCCAGAGGCTCCATGCATCCTTGGCATAGACTACCTCAGGAGAGGGTATTTCAAGGACCCAAAAGGGTACCGGTGGGCTTTTGGTCTAGCTGCCTTGGAGACAGAGGAAATTAAACAGCTGTCCGCCTTGCCCAGTCTCTCAAAGGACCCTTCTGTTGCAGGGTTGCTGAGGCTCAAAGAACAACAGGTGCCGATGGCCACCACAACGTTGCACCGGCGGCAATATCGCACCAGCCRAGACTCCCTGATTCCCATCCATAAGCTGATTCGTCGACTGGAGAGCCAGGGAGTGATCAGCAAGACTCACCCTTTAACAGTCCCATATGGCCAGTGCAAAAGTCTAATGGAGAGTGGAGACTAACAGTAGACTATCGTGGCCTGAACCAAGTCACGCTGCCACTGAGTGCTGCCGTGCCGGAGGACATGCTAGAACTTCAATACGAACTGGTGTCAAAGGCACCCAAGTGGTATGACACAATTGATATCCCTAAAGCATTTTTCTCAATCCCTTCGGCGGCAGAGTGCAGGCCACAGTTTGCTTTCATTTGGAGGAGCGTCCAGTACACCTGGAATCGACTGCCCCAGGGGTRGAAACACAGCCCCACCATTTGCCATGGACTGATCCAGACTGCACTAGAAGACAGTGAGGCTCTGGAACACCTGCAATACATTGATGACATCATCGTGTGGGGCAACACAACAGAAGAAGTTTTTGAGAAAGAGGAGAGAATAGTCCAAATCCTTCTGAAAGCCAATTTTGCCATAAAACAAAGTAAGGTCAAGGGACCTGCACAGGAGATCCAGTTTTTTAGGAATAAAATGGCAAGATGGATGTCGTCAGATCCCAATGGATGTGATCAACAAAATAACAGCCATGTCCCCACCAACTAGTGAAAAAGAAACACAAGCCTTCTTAGGTGTTGTGGGTTTTTGGAGAATGCATATTCCAAATTATTCCAAATTCCAGTCAGATCGTAAGCCTTCTCTATCAAGTGACCTGGAAGAAGAATGATTTCAAGTGGGGCCCTGAGCAATGACAAGCCTTTGAACAAATTAAGCGGGAGATAGTTCATGCAGTAGCCCTTGGGCCAGTCCGGGCCGGACAAGATGTAAAAAATGTGCTCTACACCACAGCTGGGGAGAATGGCCCTACCTGGAGCCTCTGGCAGAGGGCATCAGGAGAGACTCGAGGTCAGCCCTTAGGGTTTTGGAGTTGGGGATACAGAGGATCTGAGGCCTGCTATACTCCAACTGAAAAAGAGATATTGAAGAGATATATGAAGGGATTGGAGCTGCTTCGGAAGTGGTTGGTACTGAAGCACAGCTCCTCCTGGCACCCCAACTGCCGGTGCTGGGCTGGATGTTCAAAGAGAGGGTCCCCTCTACATATCATGCAGCCGATGCTACGTAGAGTATGTGGGTCACGCTGATCACACAGCAGGCCCGAATAGGAAACCTCAGTCACCCAGGAATCCTGGAAGTGATCATGGACTGGCCAGAAGGCAAAGATTTCGGAATATCCCCAGAGGAGGAGGTGACGCATGCTGAAGAGGCCCCACTGTATAATAAACGACCAGAAAATGAGAAGCAATATGCCCTGTTCACTGATGGGTCCTGTCGTCTTGTGGGAAAGCATCGGAGGTGGAAGGCTGCTGTGTGGAGTCCTATACGACAAGTCGCAGAAACTGCTGAAGGAGAAGGTGAATCGAGTCAGTTTGCAGAGGTGAAAGCCATCCAGCTGGCTTTAGACATTGCTGACAGAGAAAAGTGGCCAGTGCTCACGGATGGTGGCAAATGCCCTGTGGGGGTGGTTGCAGCAATGGAAGCAGAACAACTGGCAGTGCAGAGGTAAACCCATCTGGGCTGCCGCATTATGGCAAGATATTGCTGCCCAGGTAGAGAACCTGGTTGTAAAAGTGCGTCACGTAGATGCTCACGTACCCAAGAGTCAGGACACTAAAGAAAATCCAAACAACCAGCAGGTGGATCAGGCTGCTAAGATTGAAGTGGCTCAGGTGGATCTGGACTGGCAACATAAGGGTGAATTATTTATAGCTCGGTGGGCCCGTGACACCTCAGGCCATCATAGAAGAGATGCCACATGTAGATGGGCTCATGATCAAAGGATGGACTTGACCATGGACACTATTGCACAGGTTATCCATGGATGTGAAACATGCGCTGCAATCAAGCAAGCCAAGCGAGTAAAGCCTCTTTGGTATGGAGGACGATGGCTGAAATATAAATATGGGGAGACCTGGCAGATTGATTATATCACACTCCCACAAACCCRCCAAGGCRAGCRCYATRTGCTCACCATGGTGGARGCAACCACCGGATGGCTGGAAACATATCCYGTGCCCCATGCCACCGCCCAGAACACTATCSTGGGCCTTGAAAAGCAAGTCTTATGGTGACATGGCACCCCAGAAAGAATTGAGTCAAGACAACAGGACTCATTTCCAAAACACTCTCATAGACACCTGGGCCAAAGAGCATGGCATTGAGTGGGTATATCATATGCCTTATCAAGCACCAGCCTCTGGGCAAGTCAAACTATACAACGGACTGCTAAAGACTACACTGAGAGCAATGGGTAGTGGGACATTCAAGCATTGGGATACGCATTTAGCAAAAGCCACCTGGTTAGTCAACACTAGGGGATCTGCCAATCGAGCTGGCCCTGCCCAATCAAAACCTTTACATACTGTAGAGGGGGATAAAGTCCCTCTAATGCACATAAAAAATATGCTAGGGAACACAGTCTGAGTTATTCCTGCCTCGGGCAAAGGCAAACCCATGGGATTGCTTTTGCTCAAGGACCTGGGTGCACTTGGTGGATAATGCAGGAGGACAGGGCAGCCCGATGTGTACCTCAAGGGGATTTGATTTTGGGTGAGAATAGCCAATGATTTGAATTGTATGATGTTAATTGCTATATAATACTGTATGTCATCACTACTATGGTGGCTATACGCTATATCAATGGTATTACAGTAAGAATCACCTAGATTAATGAAGAATGAACTTTGATGAAACCGAGCAAAGTGYAGCGACGATAGAACCAGACAAGCACAGCAATAATGGAACCAGAACTGGCTTCAGCATGCAACAATCCAACACCACACACCATCTCTCCTGCCCTGAARGACTGTTATGACAGATGGAGCCCAAAGTCATGGACTAAATGAACTCAAGAGACATTTTAGAGGGATGGCCCATAGACTAAGGGAATGATATCTGTGTGTATCTATCAAAAGGCAAAAAAGTGGTGGTGATTAACTGGAATGTATTGGAAAGTGTGGGACCTGGGCATGATGTAGATGGTATAGAATAAGGGGTGGATACTGTCCTGGTTTCGGCTGGGATAGAGTTAATTTTCTTCCTAGTAGCTGGTATAGTGCTGTGTTTTGGATTTARGATGAGAATAATGTTGATAACACACTGATGTTTCAGTTGTTGCTGAGCAGTGTTTACACTAAGTCAAAGAMTTCWCAGCTTCTCATCCTGCCCTGCCAGCGAGGAGGCTGGAGGTGCACAAGAAGCTGGGAGGGGACACAACCAGGACAGCTGACTCAAACTAGCCAAAGGGATATTCCATACCATATGACATCATGCTGAACAAAAAACTGTGGGGAGCTGGCCGCAGCGGGGGTGCGTGGCCACTGCTTGGAAACTGGCTGGGCATTGGTCAGCGGGTGGTGAGCAATTGCATTGTGCATCACTTGTTTTCTATATTCTTTTACCATTATTATTATTTTCCCTTCCTTTTCTGTCCTGTTAAATTGTGTTTACCTCAACCCATGACTTTTACCTTTTTTTTTCTGATTCTCTCCCCCATCCCTCTGTGGGGGAGTGAACAAATGGCTATGTGGTGTTTAGCTGCCTGCCCGGTTAAACCACAACAGAGGTGAAAGAGAACTACAGAGAAAGTGTGCTTCATAAACTCTTTAAAAAGCAGCTGATCCCATCTTTAGCCTCAAAGYGGGCAGAGGTTGCAAAAGTAGGAAAAAATGCATTTGTTTTACTTTATCTAAATTAGTTTTCCCCTCCTAACCAGCCTCTTATCAGGAAAAAAAAGCATGCACTTTCTTCTGGAAGCACTTAGGATCAAGCTTGGAATAGTATTTCTGTATATTTACAAACCAGATGTTCTGTAGCACCATCTCTGAAGCACCTCCGGAGCATGCTCAACTGTGTTATATTGCCATGCCCTCAGAATAAATGTTCTGGTGCCATCATACCTCACAGTACTACTTTCAAGAGATAGTATCACTTCTGGAAGTTGATGAACACCCAAATAAAACATTCCTGGATCCTATCACCTTTTGTCATCATCTAGAAACTTTGTCATGCTGTCACAGATAAAATGAATGCACCAAAAAGAATATACTAGACATTCGATAAAAATGGAGTATCTATGATACCTTTATTGGAAGTTACAATTTATTTTTAAACTGAATGACAGAAGTCATCTATCATAAACCTGTGATTACTCTATGTTGTTTTTACAACAGGTTTGATTTTTATCAGCTATTTTATCCTAGTTATTCACCCAGCTTCACTGTAAATTGGTAAGATCCTGCAAAGGCTTCCAATGCCTTTCTCCTGTTAGGTCATTCTTTGAAACAATAAAGGAACCAGAGCCTTATATAGCTACACTGATATTTTTTACTAAATGCTAGCTTTAGCATTTAAGCAATTGTACATAGTAATGAGAACCTACATCTAAAAATAATTTTCTCTTCTGACAGTCACCAAGGTACTGATATGACTGAGAAATTTCTTCACCATTGATTTTGGGTTTGGTTCTTTAATGGGCAGATCTTCCAGTTGAAGGTCTGGCATCTACCAGAGCAGCAAAGGGAAGAAAAGGATTACTTACCATGTGGGAGGCTGAAGACAAAAGAATTAAAAGATTTGTTAATACCCTGCTCTTAAATTCTAAACTAAGCATCTGCCATGGGCCAGCACTGGAGACAGGACATTGGACCCAACCCAGATGGAGAACTGACCCAATTTAAAGTAGCCAAACTTATGCTATGCTCTTTGGTTTAGATAAGGATGTATTATCATACAGTACTTAATCTACACTTAATTTATTTTAGCCTGGGGGAAAATCTACATGATGGCCACCCATATTTAAATAAAGATAGCACTTTTCCTCCAGCTTTCAATGCAGCAAATGTTAGGATTTTATTAATATGCTGAGAAATGTATTTGCATTATATTCCATAAAGTGATCTCAATCTCTGCTGGGGTGAAAGTAATTTAAAAGCTACTTCTTTATAAAATAGTTTTACAGACTTATTAAAGTAATTAAATATCTCTAGAAGAGAGACAGAATTGCTCTTATACTAAAGTCTGAAGCACTTTATAGCTGTATTTCTTAACCAGAATAGTGCTTTAAATCAATTATATCCTGTTATAATGTTCTTTTTGCTAAAATACATGATTTGTGGCATTTCTGTAAAAGCAATTAATAGTAGCCTTTTAACACAGACTCCATACATTCTGCATACTGTATATATGAATGTGTGAAACATACCACACCTTTATGAAGCATTTTAAAATCATTTAATTGCTGCCATAAATCATTTAAATGAATCTTAGTCTGAGTAATTACTTAATAAATTGTGTTTTTCTAATTGGCCAAGATTTTAATAACAAATTACAAAAGGGTGTCGGGGAGGATGGGTAGTACAACTAACAGTTTTAATATATGTGGTGTCCTGAACTCAGTTAATTAATCCAAACAGCGGTGTTTGAAATGGCATCTGGTTGATGCAACTGGAAGTGCTTTTATAATCCTAAAATGCTCTTTAGCTAATCTGCTCAGGCTTCTTAAATATGTATTTTTAATTACTGTAATTATTTGAAATAAAACACATTTGGTTAAAGAAGTCTATGATGACTGGTATCTTCAGGGTATATTCTCCTTACACTTTTTTTAAATTTAATTTGGAATTCTTCCTCCTTAAAGAATTTTGGGAAATATTGTGATTTAACTTTCTGTCTTGAGTGAAAAAGCAAGCTTGTGGCCACAGTGTCCTTGGAGCAGATGAGAGAACTTGCTATGATGCTGACAGACCTCAGCTCGCATCGGCAAAGCTATCCAAGAAACAGAGTCCATATTCAGGATGCAAGCAGCAGCCCCAGCATASGTATGTCCTGAGGCAGTACAACATGGCTGGAAAAGTTCTTTAAATACTTTGTTTTTTAAATCCCTGACTTACTTTTAAAAAGGAAATAAAATTAATAAGAACAGTGTTCAAACTGCAGAAAATGAATTCAAAATAAAATTTAAGAGGTTAAATTGAAATTTGAAGCTCACAGTTCTCCTTCCCAGCTTTAAAAGGAGTGTATAATGCTATTTCTGTTTCAAATTAATTTATCTGAAAAACTGGTAAAACTCCACAGAATATTTCAGACAAAAATCTCTCATTTCAGCAAAAAGAATGCCCCTTTTCAACAAGGAGGAGTGCTGGCCAGAAATCAAGGCATCAGTCTTTGTGTTACAGCTTTAGCCTTGTTTTCTGTTTGCTATTTTCTACCCAAGAATAGACTTTAGATAAATCACTTAGGACTTTAGTGGTATATAAGATGCTGAGTGGGACTTCAAAAAGCATCTAGAGAAGAATGAATAGGTAGGTACTAAAATAGTTTTAAAATTAGTCCCTATGTTCCCCTTGTCCTCAATTATACTTCATAAGAGTGCTCTAAGGGTAGATGAAATCAAGATCATCACATGTTCACTCACTATCCCAGTGGGTATCACCATCACCATAAATGTCACATGGTAGTGGGTACCATAAACACCATGTTTGGTGTGGGATCTTGTTCTTAGGCAGACCTCTTCACACCTTGTCGGATTACAGGGTGCCCCTTTAATGAAAGAAGAAAGACCCAGTACTTGAAATTCCAGCTGCCTCTTCATATGCAGCGCTGCTGGTCCTACCTCTGCATAGCCATAAGGCAAAGAGGAGTCTCCCTAAGAAGCCCTGGGTGGAGCTATATCCTTCCAGTCCGTGTCATGATGTTTATTTTTAGATACTAACGATTACCAGAGAGTTTCAGAGTAAGAACGTCTCACTCCACCCACAACTCTCCCAGGGCCTGGTTATTTGTAAGGTTCTCAGAAAAGGCTGTGATCTCATATAACAGGGCTATCCAGAACAGGGACTTCAGTCCGAGTGGAAGTCTTGGCTCAGGATTTTCTGTTTTTTCTTAATTTACAGTCAGCTGGTTAGTGTTACTCAACAAAGTTTGTGTGTGTGAATTGTTAGACTCTTGCTCTTATTTTGTTGCTCTGTACTGTATTGTAGTTTGTTGTAATAATTACAGGCTAATGTTGTAATTATAGACTTCTTAATTTTAATTTATTTTCATGGCAACAGCTCTGGTGAGTTTTTATTTAAAAAGCAGATACAAATTATAATGAAAATAATGTGTAATTTAGGGGAATCTGTGCAAACAGATCAGTAAAACATCAAGTTAATGGCACAGATAAAAAAGCAACCGGATATCGAATAACCTCTCCAGGTTGGAAAGAGGTAAAAAAATTCATCTCTTCCCACCAAAGGTTTCAACATTTGGACAGCAGTAGATCTCTGCACGTGTGCAAACAGGCAACTCAGCACCCTCAGCTTTCACAAAACTAAAACTTTGGGCAGCACTGGGTGGGATCAGGCTCACGATCCCTTTTTCTCATCCTTCCAAGATCCCTTTCTTTGAGGAAATGCAACTCAGTGATGATGGCAGGAGTAGCAAGAAACAAACAAGAGAGCTTCCCTGAAAAAAACAGGTAACATGGTAAATCCCCAAATAAATTAACAGCTCCTGCACGTATATTGCAACCTCCATTCAGAAAAGATGTGTATAAGTACTTGGTTTTATGTACTATGTCACAAGTCCATGAGACCTGAGTTATATCTGCGGTAGGCTGCCTGAAGCCATCTGTTTCCATTGATTGTACAGGGAGCCAAAATTTATCAGTCCTGAATAGTGGGCCAAATCACTCACACACCTGAACACAGCTGGACTGTATGGGACAAAAGTCACTGCATCAGCCAACCACAGATAGATATACCTCCCCCATGTGCCAACCACCTTTGAGGATTGTGTTAGCACAAGACGGATCACTGAGTGAGTTAAGTTTAACTTTTAACTGAGTTACTTCTTTCTGTGAAAGGCTGTACCAAACCAACTGCTTTTCAAACGTTACGAGGCATGCATTTGAGAATGTATTTGAGAGTATACACTTGATTCAATAGGCTAGCTTGGGTTTATCTCTAATATGTTAAAAGGCTGGAACCTCAAAGAGGGCTTTCACCTTTTGTATTTGATTAATGCTAATTATTTTATTCTCTGTGGGTTCTTGTCCCATTGTCTTTACCACTACTGAGAATCTTCCATTAAGATTGTAAGCGATCGGACTAATGTCTTCTGTATTTGATGGGCTCATGTTCTTTCTGTAGAATCGTTTTCTGCAAACAGATCATTTAAAGCATGCTATATCAGTACCTTTCTCTCCTCTCCCATCTTCCATGTTCTGTCTCTTCATAAAAAAATGAATACACAAATGGTTTCTCAGCTGAAAACGTCTTCCAATATTCTGTGGGTGTTGACATTCAATACACACGACATCATTTGATTAAAAAAGTATCAACTAAAATAAACAATGTAAATGGTACATTCAAACTATCCATCTGAAAGAGTATTTTCTTAGTACAAATACTTTGTATGAAACTGATCATTGCAAGACATGAAAGACTTAGATTACATTCTAAGATATTTTGCATTAAATCATAAGACTGCAAGTACTTTGTAGACTTAACAAATTATTAATGTTATATACAAATATCAGTTCTTCTACCTCAAAAATGCAAACAAATCCATGGTGCCAGAGGCAGTTTTCTCCCAACACATGATAATACTACACACAGGTTTAGGGAAGAAATTAAAAATAACATTGAATTGAAACAGCCAAGGGAATTTAGGTAGGCAGAACGTAATTACCCAAGCTGGAATTTGGCCAAGACACTGGGGCTAACACTCTTTCTCTTCTGAAAAGTGCCAGGAGATCTTTAATGAGAACAAGTACCCAGGGATCTCTAATGAGAACAAGGTCAGGACCTTCATTTGATATCTCAGCTGAAACATAGCAATCTCAGCAGCACCATACTACCTAACACAAGGCTGGGGCATAAGTTCAAATCTGACTCAGAAAGAAGAGTGACACCAACAGCATCACTACCACCTTCTTCTTTCGTACCTTGCTCTCCATGGTTTTCTCCCACTCCACAGCTTAGCAAAGCACTGTTTGTCAGGTAGAGCAGAACATAGGAAGACTGGTATTTCTTTTTAAATGTATTTGGCTCAGCCATCATTGTTCCCATTTGGTATTTTCTGCTGGGTAAATCTGGCAATGGGTACTGGCTGACTATGAATGGTGAGCTACCCAAGGACAGTAAAGTGGAGTCTACTCTTGACATGAGAGAACTTAATTATGACCAAAAACACAAAAGCAGAAAGTGGACCATTCTAGTAATTTTAATCACTTGCATTTGTTAGTAAAAGACCTTAAAATAGTTTTGCAATGACAGTTTTAGATTGTCAGAGAGTCTTTTCTATTTAGTGAAACATTTTAACATGTATTTTGTCAGTCCAAATACTGTCTTTCTGAACTCTCCAGTTCTTTGGGTTAAAAAGGTGAGAATTTGGCTATTACTGTTACCATTTCCATGGTTCAGGTATGACATATTATAGTCTATTTGCATATTGTGATGCAATTATTTCCAAAACAACCACAAAAAAATCAAAGGAAAGGAAAAAGTGAGCATAATTTTCAAATGCTACTGAATTCAAACCCCACATGTTAATAAATAGTCCAGTTTTCAGAGGCACTGAGCACACTCAGATTCTCTTTATTTCAGTTTATTCCTACTGATGGCACATGATCACATGCTAAAAATGTGCTTGGCAGGATTAGGCCCCAAGCCGAAACAAACTAATTTAAAGACACTTCAATAGCATTCACAAGGGCAGCAAATATAATCACAGGCAGTTGCTCTCTTTTTGTCTTCCATTTATTCCTACTAGGTCAACAACGAGCACAGCTGGTCCCAGATGGTCCATGGCTTGCACAGCCAGAGAACACCGTCCTGGTTTGATTGATCAAGATACAAAAAACTCCAGTGTTACAGGTGGCAAAGTGTGTCCCTACCCTCCAAACACTACAGGTACCACCATAAGAAAGGCTTAATTGAGCTTATTAAACTATCCTTTTTCCTACTCTTTTCTGCTCACCATCTACAAGCCTGTGAGCTGATCCTCAAAATAACACCAAAGAAAAGTATTCCTGATGCTTCTGCACCAAACGGAAAGACAGCTTTCCCCAACTGGACAAGCCACACTGTCCATACACTCTGTGAAGCTCACAATTGCATCAGTCTGTTGATGGACTTAATGCACTGTAGTATAATAGCATAATAGCTTACTTCAACTTTGACTTCTCTCCATGCTTAGTGGATCCTAAAGATCCTATTTCTGCATTATTTAAATTACATGCTATCTTCCTTCAGACTAACTACTTTGTCCGTAGGATCTTCCCTTGAGAAAAAACTACAAAGCAATGAAAAGTCAGGAAATACAAGTCAGCCACAGCTTTCTTGGCATAACAGGATTCTGAGTAACACACATCAGGAACACAAAATAATTTGTGCAGTGTGTATGGTACTCATGCTAAACATTTCGTTTGACAGAGGAACCTGAGAGACAGAATAATTTGTCTCAAAGGTCTCATTTGCTATGATATTTGCAATTATTGTCTTTTATCTGACATCTTGATAACAATGACATACCTTATCCTACCTGGTAAAGAGCAGTTACAAATTGTTTTGAAAATTCAGCATTCCAAAGGCTTCAGCATGAAGGGATTCAAGTGGGATCCACCAGAGACAGAAAGTACTTAGTATGGCAAGGAACCGGCACCTGACATGGGGACAATTGGACATGGGAGAGACCACACAGCCACATTGCCACCTCCTCTTCACCTGACTACAAAAGATGCCACCACATCATGCAGATGGTTGGATAGGAAGGAGTTCAGCTTCCCTCACCCACCTTTTCCTTGTGTAAATCTGCCCCGGCACGAACAAGGTCCTTTGTCCAAAGTCCAGGAGGCAGTTCACTGAACTCAGGCAACTGTCTTGAAATCTATGTGACTTCATTTGTCTTACCTGAATTTTGAGCCATTAAACTTTGTTATTTGCTCTTTTCATCCACAGTGTATATACATGTGTGTGCATATGTCCAGTTTAACAGGGAGGATGTAAATAAAAGTCTAAGTATCTAGATGTTTCAATGTCTCTACATTCACATTATTCAACCTTTTTTCATGCTGTACTGTGTACCTGAACAGACACTATGTATATTATATTCAGCTCATAAGAGCATGAAGCTCTTGGCCAGGACAGCACCCAAATTTAACTGAGAGAACCTGTCAGTGGACAAGTACTTGCATACCTGAACTATTACAGCTGACTTCATTAACAGTGTCAGATGTTCTCATTTGCAAGACAACATCTCTCAGACAGGCATTTATATTCTCAGCTTGCCCCTGAGTAGGTTTAGATAGACAGATAATAGATTATATAAGTGTATATTTGTACTTTCCAAACACATGTGAAAGTTAAACCTGAAAATATTAAGAGTCCTAGTTTGAATAAGCAATGAAAAGCCCAAGGGAGTCAAGAGTAATGAGGGAGCTAAAATGCCTGCTGAAGTAAGGAGATGAAGAAATCTAAAAAGAGATTCTTCTATATCTGTGCAAAAAGAGGAAGAAAAAGCATAGTGGTACCTACATGAGACCACCCCTTTCCCTGGGCTGAGTTACAGCAATTACAGGTAATTGCCCGACCAAGAACGTTCAGAACACAGGAAGGTCCTGTGTCACGCCAGACCCACATCCTGCTCAGCAGAACAACACCTCATCACTGCCCATTCCCCCAGCTGCTCTTTCAGCAGGGTGATGGGGGTGAATCCTGCCTTTCAGCTCATCGACCTGCTGTGGTCAGGTGTTTGCCATGATTGCTTTGCTTGTGCCTAACCTCTCTCTCACCTAGGTTTTGGATAGGTCCAAGACAACTTAGTTTCCAAGACTAGAGGCAGTAACCCAGCATGGCCAAGATCTCAGAAGATACCAAAGATGTTTGAAATATCCAGCAATCACTTAGCCATTACTAATAAAAGTCTAACTTCAGTCTCACTTGCCTCTCCTGGACACTAACCAGAAAAGCAACAAGGAACTTTCAATCTATGGCAAACCAGGATGCTGTACAGACAGCAGCACATAGTGTGTCCAGCCCTGGCCTTGGTTCAGAGAAGGGATTTACCTGATTTCACATTCACCATAATACTGACTTCACCTCATAGCAAGGTCTTTTACAACTTCTGTACAAGCTGGCTGGCCAGAGATAAGAATGAAATGTGCATGTTTTTACCTGTCCTTATATACACAAGATCAGTGATCAACAAACCCCAGAAGTGCTGAGTCTGTTTCAGATAACCCCTAACACATTGACATGAGCATCTGAAGTTTGCTAATAATTTCTTGCTATAATTTCTTGGATCTGCAAAATTAGGCTTGAAGTCCTGTAAGAACAAGGTGCAAAAGCCTATTGCTAAGAAAAGATGAGGACAAAGCTAACATTTCAGAGCCTTCTAAAAGGTTGGCAAAGAGAGTTTGTATTTTATGAGCATTGCCTCACCCATTCTTTGTTAAGATACTGACTAAGCCTCAATATGATAGAAAAGAAACTGAAGAGGTCTTTGCTTGGCAGTGGGTTGAGAACAGCTGTGAAAATAAATGATGACTAGAGAAAGAGAGAAAATATATGAGGTACCAGTATGCCTTACTGTACTTTTAAATTTATGCTGCAGATGGTGGAGTGCTTTCGAATCTCAGCACTCTGAAATAACTAACCTGGCAGGTGCACACCTGGTGGACTTCTAAGGGGAGAGATCCAACCATTATTACCATAGACGATCCAGTTGTTAAAGCTGAAGAACTGCATGGCCATGCAGTTTTTGGTGGTAGTTTTGTTTTAGCTGCATGCCAAATCTACATATCAAACCACAGGCAGAGATTAAAGTCCGCATAAGAATTCATACACACATATACACATACTTGTCCACGTTCACGCACATTTCATGTGAATATGTGTTTGTGAGTATCTGGAATTAATGGGAGATTAGAGCATTCCAAGCATTTTTTTTTTTTTTTTAATTTTTATTTCACTTTTTTTGGCATATTATTATCAGAAGTATTGATAACAGGAAGGAGGCTCTACCTCCAGTTCCAAAAAAAACCAAAAAAAAAATCCCTCAACCGATGTGATTCTTTTCAACATCTGCCTCTTTTCTTTTCTTTCATAGAAAGCATGCATGAATAATCAGACCATAGTGCTGCTGTTAATTGTAAAAATCATTAGTAAACTTCCAGGTGCTGTTTACTATATAACCATTGTAATTTTCTATCCTAAAATCAGCATCTCACCAACATCATTGTCTGCCCTGGGGCATGGGGATTGTGCAGATTTTACATTGTCAAAGGCAGTTGCAACCCCATTTGCTAGCAATGAAAGAAATGGATCCACACCTGCAGCGTTTGAGGCAATAATTCCTAATATTAGCCAGACCTCATGAGGAGAGGGCTTTTTTGCCAATCCTTTATGATTCAACACTTTACAATCCATTTGAAATCATTTAAATATTCTTTTATTTTGTTACTCCTACCCCATGTTTATTCTTCCCTTCATTTCTCCCTCCTCCTGAAACAGACCTATGAATAAGAGATAGGCACTGTACTGTACCATACCTATGCAGCTAAAGAAACCGAAGAATTAAAAACCATCTCTTATTTCAGAGTATGAATTATTAGACCTATCCAAGAAAAGGGTGGAGAGATATTCTACAATACAGTATGACTAAGTACAGATGAAATCCAAATCTCTCTTGGAAATAACACCTGTTTTCTACCCAAAAAAAGTTATTTCAAAGTCAGAATTGAATCTCTGGGCCAGAACAAACTGTATCTTGTAAGCCAAACTACAGATAGCAAGACCTCAGCTGGTTCAAATCAGAATATTTTCCCTGATTTCAAGAGGGCTGCACCTGTTTGCAGCTACCTGGGCTCTGCCCTTCTGTATTCTCAGCTATAACATACCAGCCTGCCACAAGTCTCTGGCCCTCTCAAAAATTACTTTGGAATTGACAGATTTATCTGTGTCTCTGAAACACCTCCTGAATTGTCATCTTCAGTTTCCCCAAGAGACCCTGCTCAGAACAATTCATTCAAAGAGAATTCAAACCATCTCAACCATAATGTGGTTTCTGAGAAACTTCAAAAGATGCTGGCTGCCAATCTGGAATTTGCTAGAGATTTAATAGAGTGAATTTCATCTTCAGCATTATATACATAGCATTCCTAGGCTAAAATTAATACTAAAACAACCATCATGGTTATTTTTGACATAGCATACTCCTGGCAGGATCAGCTCTGAGTAGCTGTTCCTAAATACAAATTTACGACTTGTACCATAGACAAAAGGAGAAGAGCCACCTGAATATACTTAATTAGATGCAGCATAAAAATAACATGTGATTTAGAAAAACCCTACTTAAGTGAGTTGGCTTGGAAGCCAGTGAAACTGCCGGAAAGGAATAAAGGTCACAGCACTGTAACCCAAGGAAGACAGTGGAGGCCCTGACTTTTATAGTGCTGAGTCCCCCAAAACCTTTTGGGGTCCCTGAGAACTGGTGAATGCAGCTAATCTGAAAAGAAGAGAGAGTGAGAAAGAAAAACCAGAGGACTTTTTCAGCAACAGCAAGAGGGGAGAAGACCAATAAGAAAAGGATGTATTGTTGGGGCTTCATTCAGCATAGCGTGCTTTAAAAAGAGCACTGTTCAGCAAAGCATTTAAGTATTTATTTAATGGCTAATGCTTGATTAAGATCAAGTCACTGGCACATAAATCCTGCCAGACCTAAAGGTTGACACACTCTGAAGTGCTTTATTGAACTGGGGCCCAAGCAATAGTGACTCAGTTAGGAAGCAATTTTAAAAACTCTAAAATATATCAGTGTCTTTGTTACAGATTGTATTGTCTCCCATAATGAAGGTTCTGCAATTTCATCAAAGAAACGATGAATTGTCTGATAACATTTTCATCATGAATAGACATTTTCTAAGACATTTGGTCTTGCCTTTCAAGAATTCATCCACATAAACTTTCTTCTGATAACAAGGAAAATTGATCATATAAATATGTTCTTTGAAAGTACATTTTAATTTCTCAGAAATATTTTTTTCATAATATACTGTCTAAAGGATACAACTAAAATGCACAAGATCTAGTGCTGGGGAACAGTCATCCACATCACTGAGGACGGTATTTCCACACTTCTCAGTGTTGACCTATTTCTACTTTAGGAATTTTACCTGTGACCTGAAGCCTTCACAGGACACTTCAGAAATTCTAACAAAAAGTCAGAGTTGATTTAGTGTTTTTAAACAGATTTACGTCCTGAATCATCCTAAGGCAAAGACCAAGTATTTGTAAGTATTTGTCCCTGTTTTTACCTTTTACTCAATGGTAAAATGCCTTGAAACATAGGCTGAACTCATTTGGGAAGCCCTAAGATCCCTGTGCATCTGTGAAGGCTTTAATCTGACTTCTCAAACTGTTAGGCTGATTCCAAGCACTTTGAAGTAAATGGAAAAAACTTTAATAGACATCAATAGGTTTGATTCAGACCCACTGGGTCTTCAGAGAACCTTTTTTGGAACAGACTGGCTATTGTGCTCTTCACCTTTAATATTGACTGTCTTTTGCATCACTAGAAATTTATTTAAAATCTGCTCCATAAATAATCTGGTATTTACAATAAGTAATATATAGTATCATTTCCCTCCTTGGCTTCCACATAGCATTGTTCCAGATACTCAACTGGAAGTTTTTAGCGGGTTTAATTTTCATAACTCTATGAAGTTTGTTCCAAGATTTCCAGGTGTGTCTGATCACCGAGTTATTTGTCTTTAAATCTTTCAGGGTGAATTCTTGGTAGGTGCCAACCTTGCATGTGTCTGTTAATTGATGCTCTGTTTTCACCCATGGCAATTGCACTTCATCAGCCTGCCAGACTCTGAAAGCTTGAGCCAAATTAAAAGCCCACTGCTAGAGCTTTACGTTTGGTAATTTTAAACCTCCATATTTAAGGTTGGCAAAATGTTTTGTACTTCCCATCTTCAGCCTATGCTTTGGAGAAAGAAAATAGATATGACCTTAGTCACTTGCATATAAGCTGTGCAAAAGCAATCTTGGAAATGCACAACTCATTTGTGGAGCTGAGATGATTTGAAATGTGAACTTGAACAGATCCTGGTGTCTGAGATCTTCTTTTATATTCTGATTTATGTTTACAAGTCTTATGACTTCAAAAGTTTCTTTCTGAAAGTATTTTCCTATCTTCCATGCATTAAAAGGAGCTGAAGGGGTCATATACTATGCTTGAAAGAGTTTTGATTTCAGACCACTTTATGTGGTAGCTTGACACTTGGGTGAAATCAAGTACCACTTTCAGATAGCCCAAATATATGCAAGTATATGGGCACATCTGCACCACCCAGCAAAGCTAGCTCCCTTCATGACATCCTCTTTTGTTTTAGTCCTCTTTTGCTATATCATATTCTGTAGATTTCTGTATAATTGTGAAGTAACCATATCTAAAATACAGCAGTTAGTTTACCTTAATATGCATGGAAAAATATCTTGACCCAAGCCAACGTTAACTTGATTTTATTCCTGTGTGGATAAAAGCTCAGGGAAAACGCATATATTTGGTTGTGTCTTCTAGCCTTCACCATTCAGATGTCACTTCCCCTGCTAATCTTGGAAAAGGTCATTGTCTGTTAGTCTGTGTGGGTGGTACAGGGATATAAATATTACTGCTAATAATAAATTTATGACACTTCTTCATCACACATAATTTAAGCAATCATCCAATAAAAACCTGTCAGGACCCTGAGGGTACCACCAGCAATGACTGCCCCTGCCCAGCCCCTCTGGGACCTCACCCCACCCTGCCCATGGTTCAGGACCCCATTGCAGCCCGCCTGGAGCCATCAGTCCCTGCCCCAGTGATGGTGCAGCTGTKCCGGTCTCCAGCCCCATCTTTGCCTCCGTCTCCTTTTGCTCCTGGCTGGAGCCCCTGGCTGTGCCCTGGCCCCGGTTCATCACTTGCTGTGTTGGGGTCTGTTGATGGACCCCATTACCAGCCCCATGGAACTGTGTCCTGTGGGTGAGGGCACGGCCAGTGCTGGGTCACCCTCAGCTCTGGCTCCAAGACCCCGAGGGACCCTCTAGCCCACGCTGCTCCCTGACATAATTGTATGGTATACAATGGGAATTTAATTTATGCATTTCCTGAACTGATCCTACAAATAAGAAAACATACCTAACTCACCAAGCAGCTCCACCAAGGATTACACCATTCTGTGGAGAAGAGTTTCTTGGGAAATTAGGCCCTGATTTCCACATTGAACTTTTTTTTAAAGTTATATTTTCATTTCACTGAGAAACTGGTAATGACACACTCTGCAGGCTGAACATGTTTGCAAATGGTTTCATGTCAGTTTTAAGACTAAACTGTGTAAGGGACAGAAGACTATTCCTTTTTGCACCTTAGGAAAACAGCAATGACCTGATTCAGTCCACCTAATGAGACCTAAAGAACATAGTTAGGAACATGGCAGCATTAGACTCCCCTACAGTCACTTAAGACAGCTCCAAAATCACTTCTTAGGGCAACTGAACTTGTTTTCCAAAGGGACTGGGTTTTGCAGGAGGAAAGCTATGTCCCTCCATACCATAGCCACTACCATAATTGCAKCTCACTGCAGAACGCAGGTGGTGACTCCCAAAGGGCTCTGTTTTGTGGTGATCCCTCCACACTCTGATAGCTTTCTCAGAGCACTGCTTGGGCGAACTTTCTTTAGAGGCACAGAGAGAGGAGACAGGTGCCGACTTTCACTGCCTCTTCTGAGACATGAACCAGAGGCTGTCAAATAAGGTAGGAGGAGGGCGATTCAGAAAAGCAGCAGCCAGCAGTGTGTGGCTGACCTGTGCAACTCCTCTCGGCATGAACGTGTTCTGTTGTAGGCTGCAGATTGCATCTGTAGACTGTTAGAGGTAACCAAATGCAGTGGCTTTGGCACCCATGTGGATCCCTCCCACCCCAGGATCCCTCCTGTCCCCCATAGATGCGAGGCTGCCACAGTGCCGTGTCCCCAGGTCCAGCCAGTGGCGAGGTGGCTGGGCACATATTCCCAGCAGGCACACAGGCACACGGACGTATGGCTGGCCATGTGGATCAGCACAGAGAACAGTGCCTTTAACAACACCCACGCACGCACACACTCCACTCAACAAACATGAACAGCACAGAGGCTCAGTCCTGTTCCTCCTCTCCAGCTATCAGGATTGAGTATGTACACACACAGTTTGGGTCTCCCCAGCCGCTGTTCTTAAACAGTCACTGGCACTTGGGTCTATGAGCCCCTTAGGTTGACAGCCTCTCGCTCCAGTGGCTGGCACTGAGACCTCTCCTAACCACTAGCCAGTCCAACTCGAAGTTTGCTGGCTGTCACGCTCACGAGCTCAGAATACAGAGTGCACCCACACAGAGCGTAGTTATAAACAGGATTTAATAAGGTTATATGATAGACTGTAGAGAGCAAACAGAGGACTCAGTCAGACAAGTATACTGACCAGCCACCCGTTTACCCTCAACCAGCCCCTTTTATCTTCTATTTTCCCATGCTTGTTGGTCTCCAATCCACCTTGATCCTTCCCTTTTCCCACTTTTGGTCCTTCCCCTAACCAATCCATAATAAGTCTTGTAATCCACTATAAAACATCCTGTTATGTTTTGAACAATCCCCAAATTCTCTTCCCTCTACAACCCATAATAAGTCTATCCTCCTTTAAGCAATGACCCTCTTTAGTTTACATGGCACTGCAGGGAGACAGTGCCTTTTACTGGCTCAGCTCAGCATTTTCTGGTGGGTTTCACAGCAGGGACAATGGTCTCACCATTGTCCTTGGATGGTCTCAGGAATAGCTGAAGTTTACATACATTCAAAGGAGGAATGGCCGAACTAATGGAGGATAAATTCATTGGAGATTAGCATATATATCCAGCTCAGGAAGCCCCTGAGCTGCAAGTGATTGAAGGCTAGGAGAATACTAAAAGGAAGTATCATATATACTTGTTTTGTTCTTAAACTCTTCCCTTGACAGCTGCTTTTGGTTACTGTCCTAAACAAGGCACTGGGGAGATGAGTCTTCAGTCTTCTCCAGGATGGCTGTTTTACAAGGGACCACTCCAGCCTTAAGGGCAATGCAGATCTGTCCCCTTCTGACACAAAGGAAAGACTTGGTTGCCATTGTAATGAGCATTCATCTCTGTCATGTCTTTCTCTGCTTTAGTCCTGTTTCATGAGAAAATATCTTAAATGTCTAGCCCAAATGAAATTACAGAATGGCAGGAAGGAGGAAGGTCTCATTTATCACATGAAGATACTGGCAGAAGCAAGGAGGAACAGTGAGTCAGAGGGCAGGTAAGAAGCATAAACTGATTTGGGGAACATTTCCCATGCTGCAGATTTAAGACCAACCAGTACAAGCTTTCATTTTTGTGAGCTAAAATGTAAGATTGGTCCTCTAGCACATTATTTGCCGTATTTTTTGCAAAGCTTATTTTAGCTTTCTTTTGTCTGAGGACAGACCAAGACAATATACAAACAACGTAAAGCAGAACAGGGAAGTTGTTCTGCAGCCCCTAGACCTGTTATCACAAGCTGTTTCTTCATTTAACATCTCCACTGTGCCTTTCTCCATAAAGCATTATGTTTTTGCTCTGAATTAAAACTGAACTATTTGCTGTTTAATGTGAGGGGGCTTTTTACAGATTATTTAAGGCACAATTTCTGTTTATGGTCCCAGGGTATATTCTAATCACCTTTGTTTACCTCATATTCCTTTCCTAATTAACTGACAACCTATTAGCATACATTTTTTTATCCCAGGAGTATTAATTATACATAATTTATATCATAAGCATTTATTCCTTATCAGTCGGCTGAATAAAACATTTACCTGTTTATAGCTACTTGAGGTTAACACTTTTATACAAAAAACTCACCTGAGACTTCCAATCAAATTATCAGATTTTTAATTTTCTGTAACATAATGATACTGTATTAGTCATTGTAGTATTTTATTCCACTCTAGGCTAAACAATCATTTAGTGGAGCAGAGTGTTGGCAGCATTAATTAACCAATGATACATGCTCAGTTGAACAATAAGCTGCAAATAATAAAAATGCAAGATGAGATAATGTATAGACCTTCTGTGTTAATTGTATGCTGGAGAGCAGTACTAAACCCTGCCCTCAACTGTACACATGTAGCTCAGTGAGAGCAATGCATCTGAGGGCAGGCTCTGGCTGACAAGAAGGACTGAACATTGTCACTCTTGGGCTGCAAAATTAATTGTGCGGATTTTATCTCTGCCCACTAACACTCAGCCAGTTCTGAATGCAAGCTGCAGAGGGACCAGGTGGAAAGAGGGGTTATTCTATCACCTCAGGAAAATAAGTTGATAAAGACACCATGGCAAGGAGCTTTGCATAAATGCCAAAAAAATAAAAAAGAAAAGAAGAGAAGAGAAAATGCAGACAGTCCACAGGTGAAGTAAGCTTGATAGCCTTAGCTTAGGACGTTGTGCTCTTATAGGACTGGAATCAATTAGTTTATCCCAAGCCATATCATGTCTTGGTTGTCCTGTTTGCCTCTTTTTTTGCCTCTCACCCCTCATCCTTCTATTTTCTTCTGAGTGTTTGGGGTTTTTTTAAATCCTTCTGTGGCTTTCTGAACTAATTCCATGTTATTCACCTTCCATTGTTATTTTTGTAAAGTATCTTTTTTCCCATTTGATTTTTACTTTCCATTCCCCTCCCACTCCTGTGGCACTGTGACTTTTCACCCTCAGTCTCCAATATGCTTCTCACTGCATCTCCTGGTTCTTTCTCCCCTTGTCTTTGTTTCTGGTCTTCTCTCATATCACTGTCCATATACTTCCCTCTCCCTCACCATAGTTCTCTATTTACTTAGCTCTTACTTCATTTACTATTCATTATTCCCCTGTTCTTTGTACAACCATTGTGCCTTAGAGCTCTGGCCACGGAGCAGGCTCCATTGTACCAGGCAGTATAGAAACACAATGCAAACCCTGTGTCTCTGACCCAAGCAGCCAGATACAAGAGAAGAAACTAGAGGAGACGATTGCTAGATCAAAAGAAAACCTTCTCCTTTCACCCCTGCATATAGATCATTCAATTTACTTTAGAAGGGGGAGAATAAGGACAGTGTTGTTAAACAAAAGTAGTCAGGCTTGGAAGCACATGAGCATTTGGGAGAAAAAAGGTAAGAGAACACCACAGAAGAAAAGCTGAAAAATGTGGGCCAGAAATGTTCATGGTGGGAGATCTTTAAGGGCAAGAAGCACATAGGAGGACATTGAAAAGACCATACAACATGCATGACGCACAGTTAAAATGACAAATGCAGTGACTCATAATGACCAGTTCTGACTTGGGGTCAGGATTCATCTGACCAACTTAGACATCTAAAATCTGAGTTAGTTTCTTGATTCTTTCTACAGTCAACCAACAAAGGGAGTTTCTGGACTGCAATTCATCACTAATGTAAACGTCTAAAATAGCCAAGGTTGACTGCATCTTAAAAATGCATCCACCTTTCCCTTTTGGCTGAAAATGAGCCTGACTAGCTCAAATATTGACTCTGTGGAAACAGAAAGCTAGGCAAGAGAGACTCTGCAGGCATGGCCATCCTTGATAATAAACTGGCCTGAGTCCTAATTTTGTACTGTCTTTGTGCTGCTGTGAGCCCAGCAGCAGAAAGCCAAGGCATTGCTGGGCCACCCAGGTGCTGGAGGCCTGTGGGAGCCCTCTGGCCATGCACATGGTCAGGTGTAACAGCAGCTCAGGGCTCTGCCATGATTTCCTCCTCCTCCTCCCTCAGGCAGGATGGTGACTTTGGAGTCCCAGAAGCCAGGCCAGGTCAAGAGGCCCATTTATCTTTTTTATCTTGTCTCAAATCTTGTTGCTTTCTTTTGCAACATACAACATTTGCTAATTTGGAGTCTTCTCCCTTCCTGTGGCTGGCCTTTTGATTGGGAATACTATTTTTAATTTGATTGAGAATTCACACAGTGCTCCAAGCATAACCTCCATAAACCTCCACGTTAGTAAGGAGCAGAGCTATCCTGACATTACAAACATTGTCGGTTTCTTGTTAACAGGATCCAATATCATCAGTACATGACATTTCTATGTGATGCCCTTAGCTGTTACGAGAAGGTGAAGACCTTGGAACATCCTTCTCCTGGCCACTTCTAAGACACGTTTTTTGCTTCTTAACATCAGTTTGCTTCTTCCTTTCTTAGTATCAGTACCAGTTTTCTAAAGATAAAATCAAGCAGTTAGGCTACCTCCTGGCCATTAGCGACTGGTGGTGGGAAATTTGAGGTGTGTTTGAAGCAAGAGAGTTTCTTTACATCCACAGAATGGTTGAAGACTCTGATCTCCAGAATGCCAGACATCTCTGGGAGTGACTGAAGTGCTCTTTGTGGAAGGTGTTTGGCTTGTTGTTACAAGTAGTCTGCACTGAACGAAATCTTTTCCACCCCCACTTCCTTGGAGAAGAGAAAGTAATTACTCTGGCTGGAGATGCTGTCCATGGATAGGATTTGTCCAGACAGACTATCTCCATTGTTGTCACCCCTCCCTTCAGAATGGTCTTCCTGTTTCCCTTGATGTTTTTCTCTTTTTTTAACACTTGAAAAGGAGCCTTAAATTTTGCAGAGGTTCAAAAATTTGTCTGAATCAAATTCTCCTGTCTGTATGCAGTACCGAGACAGCTTGTGAATRAGATGAGAGAAAGGAGAGGGAAATGTGCCTTAATAAAGGGATGCAAACAGCGCTGTAATGACCTGCTTTGCTACTTGCTGTATGTTGCTGTGTGCTGCTGAAACAGACTGCTGAGGCCACCAGAAGATGAGAAGTCTCTCAGCTCTCACAGCCTGTTAGAACAACAACCTGGATACAGATGCCTGCTCCAGAAACTCCTCTCCCTTTTCCTCCATCAAATAATGGGTTCATTTCTGACCCTGGGGCTTCCAAGCTGTGCTCTGTGTACCACTAGCAAGTCATGAGGTTGTGGTAATGATCAGCAGAAGTCTGCTGAAATACAATAATCAGCCATACCAGGTCGTCTCTGTGTTCAGTAAAACTGTAGACCAATAGGATACATAGTGGCCCATAGGAATGCCCAATGGTTGGCAAAAATGCTTCCTGGTTCACCAGAAATGTTGAGGGTCGAACAGTAGCTTTGTGGTCCAAAAAGTGAGAAATTCTGTTTCAAGCTGTACAACTGTTTTAAATTGCACCAGATATCACAAGAAATCCCATTTATCACTTAGCAGGTTTGCTGCCTGCATCTTTTTAGAACTCTCTCTGCTTACTTTGTTGATGACAATAAGGTTTCCAGGACTTTTCACTCCTCTTAGTCCTCCTGATCCAGCTGCAGTTTTATTTCTCCTGCTGTAGCAACACTGTCTTTGAAGGAGCCACTCGGCCCTGCCGAGGCAAACCTACTGAAAACACTGAGGCTGTAGTGTTGCCACTGACAACACTATCTGGCTTTTGAACACCTTTGATCCAGCTGAAGGAAAGAAGCCACCAGTGTCCTTGATCCCGGAGGGAGTTCACAATATGATAGTTATAAAAATATCTTCTGCTTGTGAACCTAGTACATCTAATGCATAAAATTAATTCAAGACCATCAATATGCAATATTGGCAATTTATGCCCATATGCTTAATACTGTACAGTCACCCTTAAGAAGGCTTTTGAACCATGCTTTTACAAGTCTGATGCAACTGTCTCTCAGGAGTAGTGAATGAAGACAGTACTTATATGTACAGAGCAGAACAACAGTCTCCTTTCAAAAGGAAGTCACAAGGCCAACTTTTCCAATTTCAACTGCTTAAAATTAAGCATCTTGCTCTACAGCGAGGCATTTAGGTGGCTTCATTTTTACTGAGGTGCATCACGTAAAGCAGCAAAGATTAAAAAAAAATAATTCTTGGCTCAAGTCCTGAGGAGTGAAAAAGCTTAAGCTGTTTTACGTGGGATATTTAGTTTCCAGTGCCATCAGCTATCAGGGTGCTGACTGAAAGATCCCGAAGTTCCCTGCTCCGCAGTGAGCCCTGAGCCTGTTTAAAAATGGAGATGGGTCATTTGGGATACCCCCTTTACTTTCGTGGGTCCAAAGTCTCCCTCCGAGAAGCGGAGGCGATGCTTCCCCGGGCGTCTGCACCGCCGCCCGAGCCGCTGCTCCCGCCGCGGGGCTGTCCCAGCGCTGCGGGCACCCCTCGAGCGCCGCCGCGGCCTGCGCCGGCCCCCAGCCGCGCCGCGCTCCCCGGGCCGGGCCGGGCCGCGGCTGGCAGGCGGGCCCGCCAGCTGGCGCGGCAGGCAGGCTGCCCGGCCGCTCCCCCGCGCTGGCCGCCCGCCGCCGCCGCCTGCCAAGCCCGGCTGGCGAGGGAGGCTGCCTGCCGCCCGGCCGCGCCTGGGTCCCGTCCCCGGCGCTGCGCCGCCCCTGCCCCTCTTCTCCCTGCCTTGCCGTCGGGGCTGTCCGTCGCCGTCACCCTCAGGCAGAGCCCGGGTCACTCCTTTCGCAGGCTTGCCGGTCTCCTTTCCTGCTGCACGCCTCCTGCAGGAAAATTCACCTGTCTTACATTCTCCGCCATGATTATGAACTCTCTTAAATTTTCTCTAGCTCAGTTAAAGAATAAGCCACAGGGAAACTGTCCTTTTGGGAAAAATATCCCATTTTCGCGATCTGTCAGACACTGAATATCTTCCAAAAAGTAAAAGAGAGGACGAGGCTGGGGCATGCACCTCTTGATAGCCAGGTCTTTTCAAACGCTGTTCATGACTGTGCTTCCCAATACACACCTCTTAAAAAACCCCAAATAACACAAAACCTACACTTTCAACCTTCAGAGCCCAGAAATGGAGGAACCCCAAACCGTTGGTCATTTTTATCATTACGGCCAGTTCTTCAGCAGCTTACAGCACTTGTGCTACTCTGTGCTCAGGTGAGCTTAGACACRATGTTGTCTCTCTTGCTATCAGAGCCAAAAGTTCAAATGTTTTCAGAAAAATCAACGAGCAAATAAGGATCTCCTGAAAGAAGAAAATCCACACCTTAAATAAGAGGGTTTGCTCCCTGAGAAGGCAATGCCTCTGACCCAGCTCATAGTACATCAGAAACCTGCATTGGTGCAAATTAACTTGACCCCGTTCAGTGAACACAGACGTAGGCTATAGGAATGATTTGCTTCCCATTTTGAGTGCTCCCTAATGTTCTGTGTAGTAAAACAAATATTTATGTTCCAGAATCAAAGCCAAATTTCAAAAAACATCCTGCAAATTAAACAGTCTTTCAGAATTACAGCACAATATTAATTAACTCAGACTATATTTAATGCTGGGATATGCCATTATATGGAGTATTGAAATATCTTATGATATGCTGGGCGTTCTGATTGTATTTTATGACTGAAGTAACTTTATTGGTTTTAATATTAAAATCAGCTTCACTTAAAATGGCTGAAGGAAGCATTTAATTCCTTTTGCCTTAAGAAACTAAACTCTTCCAAATCAGTATTTAGGGTACGAGGTGTAGAGGGAAACCTGTCTTACGTGACGAAGAAATAAAAACAGCAGTTGTCACAGGAAATGATCAGTTAATAAGGGGCTGTCCACAAAATGTATGCAGCAATTTGAGATGTCTGCGAAAGTCAAGAGAGTGTTGTGCAATTCATGAATTTACTATGAATACTGAAATATTTGTCATTTCTCTTGAAAAAGCAACTCCTGAAGTAACACTGCTTAAGTGGAAATCTCGACTTCCAATATAAAAACAGCAGCTTTCTAGCCCTCACAATTGTGGCAAACAGGTTGAATCATACCACATGAACAGAAATCAGAAAATAAATTATAAAAAACCCATATCTCACACTTTTTAATTTTCATGACTACTGAGGGCTTGAGGACGGTAATATTACATAATTCCAGCCTCTGATAACATTATTTCCGTGGAAAATACTCTGGAAGGTACACAAGGGCATTACAAAAAGCAACAGAGTGCCCAGCCTCATTAGAAATAGCCTATTGGGCTCATTTATGAAAGAAGGATCACAGACTCAATAGACGCAATATAGAGGAAGGTGATGCCGATCCATAGCACGCTGACTTTTCAGTAGAAAACTTCCCCTATGTTATACAGGCTACAGAGAAAATGAAGCTATTTAAGAACTTTGCCTCCATCCCTCAGTTTATTCTTTGGCTGTTCAGTGGACTATGAAATCTGTATATTTCAGTAGTAGCTGGAGATTTAAGATACTGCATGCTCAAAACATCCCATTCTGGCAATCTGTTTTCAGTGAAAAATGGTAGCAGGAAATGCGGAAGCTTCTTCTACGTCCACCTTAGGACCTAGATGTCCGGTTCACCCACCTTTTATTATGCACCTCTTTTTATCTTTTTGTCCATTTTTCCTTCCTCCCCCAGATTTCATCCTCTTCTTCCTCTCTTGATCTTTGCTTTCCATTCTT
Source organism: Phoebastria nigripes (assembly GCA_035582835.1). NCBI lineage: Eukaryota > Metazoa > Chordata > Aves > Procellariiformes > Diomedeidae > Phoebastria > Phoebastria nigripes. Next base: position 871,535 of record JAYKAV010000844.1, on the reverse strand, counting down.
ATCTTTGCATAACTAGCAATTCTCAAGACCTTTGGTGAATTGTTTTAAAATTCCCCACCCCAACAGCAGCTCTTCTCTTTCTGCTACCTGCCTCCAGGAGCTGGCAGCAGAGCAATCTAGATGAAACAATTGCTTTCAGATAGGCCCTTTTGGATTCTGTTCATGCAGGAAGGGAATCCCAATAGCCACTCTGGAAACTCCGTGGACCTTTCCAATTCCCAATGAAATCTATGAAGAGACTCCTAAGCCTAATCCATCAGAAATTCGTGTTAGCAGCTGCTGGACCACAAATGTTTGGCTGCTCTACAGACCACATATGGTAGCTGATGCTTCGATAATGAGTGAGAGATCTCTTGTCCACATCAGCTGTACAAAGCTTAATTATATTTCACCTTGCCCCTTTCCCAGAAATAGGTCAGCTACACGGAAGATAAACTAATATGCCTGGAAAAAGGATGATGGAAGAGCATTTAGCCATTGCATATATTACTGGAAACGAGGAGAAAAATTCAGTTTCTAACCAACAGTTTTTTCTAATATTACCTTCTCTGTTGAATAATGATAGGCAAAGGTGTATCTTTCCACCACTGTTTTTTTTGCAGCATTCGCTGGGTAATACATATTTTTGTGTTGTTCAAACAGAAAACATATTTTCCTGTTTCTTGAAAAGTCACACACTTTACACCGGGAATTTCTGCCTATCCTGATTTCTGTTCCAGAACCACTCAAATTGAGAGAGCTGAGTACATTCCTTTGTATGAATGTATATGAAGCTAAACTGGGGTATTATGAAAAACAGTTCACAAAGCCAGTAGAAAGCTATATATAAAATGATATTCTCATTTCAGATGAAGCCTGAAACAAAAGGGGTATAGGTAAACACAGCTGCAACATTTTTAGGCATATAATCAAAGGCACAAAAAAATATTGGAAAACTATGTTAATTATTGTAATTAAATTGTGAACAGTATTGATAGAAAAATATCTTTAAAGCATATAAAATCAAAACGAATCTTTTAACATATGGGAATTTATTCTAGAGGAAAGATGTGCCAGAACAAAAGTACCAGTTACCTACTTGCTGCTTACTGTTAGTAGAAGTTGAAACTTAAGAGAGAAGCAAGAAATGGAAGAAATGTTCTTCAGTTCTGGTTCACTGAAACCCTTAGTTTATGAAGAAATAGGAAACTAGCATCAGAACAATAACAGAGGGTTTTTTTAAAACGTTCTATGTTAAGACACTTCCCTCTCCATCTGCAGCTCCGATGTCATTCCCTTCTCATATCGTGTTTCTGTATCCTTTTCTTTTCTTCCCTATCAGTCTTTCAATTCTGATCTTTTCCTTATTCCCTGTAGATATTTTCTCCTTTTCTCACTGTGAATGTCACAGAAAGTGAGTGCATGCTCAGCTTTCAGCTGGACTTGCTTCCAGTGGGCTTAAGCACAAGCGTAAAATTGTATTTGTCAGTGGAAGAACACGAAGCTCCCTGTGCAGTTTGTGGAGACAGGCAAGCTCTCCCCAGATGGATTCACATTCAGAGTAGAAGCCAAACTAGACAGCTTGGTCTTCCAAAAGATGCCATCAGTGTGCAGCAGCCTGAGGCAACCAGACACCAGAAGGAGGTCTCCATCAGCTCTTGGTCATTCTGTGGAAGGCAACCGAGGCCCCACAGCAGAACTTTCCACTGCTTTGTCTTTCTCAGGTTCATGCATTTTTTTTAATAGATGTCGCCAGGAGTTGCTCTCCAGAGCCCTTCTATTCAACAGGATCCTCCTAATTAAGTTATAACAAAGGAGGAGGAATAATTTTGAATCCTAATATGTTAAGCAGCATATACCCACCTGAAGACATTAGGGTAGTCTGAGAAGTAAAAAAGTCTATATACTACTCTAATGTCTGCCCCTTGCCATGGCTCCAGCCATACAGGAATAAAACCAGCTACAGGCCTGCTAAATCCCCTTTCAAAGTGGGGAGTGGACACAGTCGCCTTGGCTCCACCACTACCAGTGGCTTGCAAGTACAGCTGGATGCTGTGGCGCAGAGCATGAGCTGGCCTTCAGCACAGCCCTGGTTGTGCTCCTCGCTGCTCAGAGGACAGCCTCTGTGCCTCTTATGGAGCACCCTTCGCTCCACTGGCCATGAAGCCTCAGTAGTCCTGAGTGCAGTGTGAGGAGTGGAGTGAGTTACTTGCTCTAGAGAGTCGGTCAGGCCTAGGATGTGAGAAGGCACTGATAGCTCCACAGATCTGAATAGCTACCCGGTAATGGTTTGGAGAGATGGGCTTTTTCTGTTTTTCCATTCAGAAACTGTTTTTCTCAATTTATCTTTTGGAGAGAGAGCTGACATCTTCGTTCTGCAGAGAAACATTTAATTTTAAGACAATTTGCACATAATACTTTGCTTTTGCATTGCTTCAAACAGAACAATTTCCCATTAAGATAAAGTAAGGATGAGCAGACTGCGACCACTGAACAGAGTGTGCTGGCAGAGCAAAGCAGCAGTATAATGACATTAAGACTCAGATTTTTAAAACATTCAAAAAATAAATCAAATTACAAAAGAAAAAAAAACAGTCCAAAATTGTCTGAGAAGCACAGAGTCACTTGGAGGTCCTTCACAAATGCAGAACAATTGGCTTCACCTACAGCCCTTAACTGCTCCAGCTGGTCATTACCTGACCGCTAAAGCCCTCTGGACGCATCGGTAATGTTTAAATAATCCACATCCAGACACTGTCTTACACCTTCCTTAGTGGTCTGCAGTGCAAATGCATGGTACAATTAATTAACACTGGGACCAAAACCAGAGTCTCCAGCTTCCAAAACAAATGCTCAGCCATGTAGCCAAAAGCACAGCTCCAATGGCATAAGCCAATTTAGTCTCTGTTTTATTAAACTTCCACAGTGTTTAGAATCACTAAGTCACAGTGGGTCTGGCACTTCATGTAATGAACCTTGGTGAGCATTTCCGTACCCACCCAAGCACAATTGTAAGCCTGTATTGCTAATTCCTCTATATCTGAGGCATTTCTGTTTTACTGCAAATCGTATGTAACGATGTGAAATTTGGCAACATATGTAACAGTGTCTGAGCCCAATTAAGACATGTGTCTGCCTGTATATGTGCATGTGTCTGCTTTCCTTCTAAAAGTTTGAAAATTATTTTGTGGTCTACATATTTTTCGTGGCACTGCCTGAGAGCACTCTTAATGTGCAGGCCTCCAGCTGCAGACAGCTGTAGTCAGCTTAGCTTTGTAGACACGATTCACCCTCATTTACTTGCAGTTATCTGAAAGTTTCAAACATGAGCTGGTTGTCTGGATTTCCTATATATCCAACAGACTGATGCAGGCACCTCCAGAAAGCAATGTGTCCTGCCCTAAGCTTAACTGTCAAAGAGAAAGAGGGTAATTTGCTCTGAGGTGGCCCATCTCTCTCTGCTGAGCATCGATGTAGTCTAGACACCACCTCACAAATAAACAGTTTTTTTCAGATAGCATGAATCACCTGAGAGGCATCCCATCCTTACATGCTATTTGGCTTCCAAATAATACCTCAGTTTTGTAATTTCATATTAATTTCCCTTCTATAAATAGGGGGAGATCAAAGAAACTAAGAAAAGTACGTTTCAGGATATAATTTCAATTATTTTCAAACAGCGTATGCAATTTAAGGAGAACAGCCACGGGTAAATTCTAGAGCTAAGCAAAAATTTACTTTTTTTAGTTTTCTATTGATGTTCTTCACAGAAACAAATTTTGATGAAATGCTGCTTGGACTCCATGTGACCAGAGGTAAGACCTGCTTGTTGGCTTCTCTTAGCTCTTCTCGTTCCCTCAATGGGAGGGGAAGATAATCATTCCATTGAGACTTTTGTTCTCTATTCTTCCACCTTCTTGCAAGAAGCAATAGTAAAGAACATTTTTTTAAGGAACTAAGGATCTTACGTGTGTAAATTGATCAAAAGAGTGTTTGTAGCAAGGTGAGAACTCAACATTATGACCAGGATTCGTTAGATTTCAACAGCAGCCTCGTCACCCTAAGCTCCCTTTGTATCTCTTTAGTAGAGAGAAATGGGCACTTTTATAGTGCGATTGATCTGATGTCCTTTAGACTGAGATGAAACCTTGGCCTTTGGAGGGGCCAGTTTCTCTCTCTTGATGACGAAGGAAGCTTATGGTGGCTAAATCAGTTATAGAGATCTTCAACACAGACAGCAACATTTCATCCAGTGAGTCTGGGGATCACAGGGAAGGCAAATGAAAATAATAGTAGCCACACAAAGGGTTTTCTCAAACAGCCACTGTGATTTAAGTTGCCACTGTTCCTAAATAACCGTTCAGCTCACCAGACATGACTATCTACTTTAGGGTGAGCTGAATGGTTTTTTGCACTTCATTGACTAAATTGCTATTTAGGCTGCATTGCCCTTATTGTTCAGATCACACGCACCCCATCCCCCACGGGAGCTCAAACACCTGCCTCACATGTGGACAGTGCATTGGGGGGACTGAATCTGAGGCCAGCCATGTATTACTGTTAAATGTTCAAATTTTGCAGCACATAATCATGATCTCAACAGGCCTGAAGACCAAATCCTACCTGTTATCCGGGATTACCTAATACCATTTCATATCAGTTCATCTATATCAAGAACATTGCAAGATGCAGTTTTCCATTTATAATACACAGATTAACACGAGAACAATTTTTTCACCAAGAGTGAGCTGGATCTCTGGACGTTTTAAATCATCCTACCCTCTAAAGCACTAGCCCTTTAAAGAACCCTTTCTAGACTTGTAAAGTAAAAATGTGGCTCTTAGTTCCCACATATTTAGAATTTTACAGGTTATTGAAATAGTATAAGCTGGAAATAATTGCGGTCAGCTGGCATAGTGCAATAATTCCGTTTTAGTTCATTTCTAGCCTGTACTTGTTTATAAAGCATCTTGTTGTTTTAACATCTGCTGCTTTCTAGATATAATTATCACTTCAGATCTTCTATTTTGTTTCAAAATAATCTTGAGCAAACAGAGGTTATTTGTTTGCCCTCCTTTTCCATTCATAGCTGTAGGTGATTGATAGTAAACCAAATCCTTCTCCATTATCTGTCCTCACCTAAGCCAGATTCTGTGGTTGCCCCATTCTGACAGAACAGCAAGCTCTGAGTCTTTGTTCCTTCTGTAAAACTTGCCAGGTGCACTGTCCTGACTTATTCGTAAGACTTGACTTTCTCTTTTAAGTAATTCTACCATACCATCTTTGACAGTATTTACAGATGGTATTGAATGTTTCTTTATAATGTTAATAGTCACAAAAAAGGATATTAAAATTTTCCTAGTAGAAGACATCTTCGCTAATAGAGGTTGCCTGTTGCTCTACGCTGGCAAACTTGTTTTATGATAATAAGATCACTTCTCATAGGAAATGTTTCAAAGGTTTCACTGGCACCTATAATTCATATTTAATGCAGATAGTCCCATCATTAAAACTGCTTTGATGGTATTCCTGAAAGTTCTATTAGGGTACCTGCAAAAAGCAAGGGAGAGAGGAGGAGGAGAGGGGGAGATGGCTGTCTGGATTTCTAGCTAGCACCTACCCTAGAGCCCTAAAAACATCTACCAGTGTCCAGATTTCTTGAGAACATGAGACACTGTTGGAGCTAGTAGAGGCCATTTGGCTCATCGTGTCTCATTCCCTTTTCCATCTACACCATGATGTCTTCTAATTGTTTCTTTAATGACCTCCGTGTTTTTGCCTTAACTATCTTGCCTAGTAAGCCATTCCACACATTTATGATTCGCTGCTTGAAAAAAATGCTTCCTGACATCTGTTCTGAATTTGTTTTTCTTTAATTTTCATTTATGCCCTCTCATTCTATCATCTGTGTTGGGCTGAAAATAGGAACCCATGTTGACATTTTCTGAAACGTTTAAATTTTATGTTCTTTAATTAAAAACTCCCTCTCAACTAGACGGAAGTCTAACCTGGTGGTAGAGAATATAATACTGTATTTAAAACAAAATATTACTTTTATAAAAATTCATTGATATGTATATTTAATATTCCATAGGTCAGTTCATTGATTTCTCCTAAAGAGAAAATTCTAACATTTGCTAAGGTTCACTCATGAAGAGGGCATGAAATGCACTAAAAACACTTTAGAAGTGCCAGGAGCTTCAAAAAAATTGCATGAGAAATTTGACCATTCTGAGTAATTTTTTCTGTTACTAGTCACCCAAATGCCAATTTTAGATCCCCTGCATTTAAGTTATATTTCCAAATATTTCTGAGAATTTAATTGATTTGTGTGAGAGGATTCAGGCTCTGGCATTTCCCTGAGCCTGTGTACAGTATGGAAAAGGACCCCTTTTTCTTTCTATGTAGATTAGAAGTAGCCCAAAAGGCAAAGGACAAAGCATGTGCCATTTGCTTTGACCTGAGGGCCGTAGGTGAGAACAAGGGCAAACACTAACCCCTCCGAACCAATTTAAGCAATAACCTTTTTTCTGCTTCATTTTAGCACCTCTCTGCTTAGATCTTAGCATTCTTCTGCCAATTCTTACCATGTTTCTTTTTTATCTTCTTACCAATACTCTCTGATCTTTTCTGCCGATGTTCGAAATGTGTGTTCTGATGAGGTCATGTATTATTACCCAAGCAGATAATAGGACCCAGGAGTTTTGGTGTGCCATGTTTGAGTGCCATATATCCTCCGGAATTTTGCAGTTTCTGCTGCTTTTGGGGCCAAGTGCTTCGACTGAGCCTGTATCAGTGGAATTTAGAGCAGTTTCAGAAACTTACACAGAAACAAAGGAATGCAGAATCAGTTTAACAGAATGAGAAGCGATAGCCATCTCGACAATTTTCCAGGGTAATTTGGCTTGGTGCTTATGCCTAAAATTAATTTTGTTAGAGTGAGTGATCTTCGGTAGAACTGTGTAATGAATGGACAGCTAGGTTAATGTCAATGTGCTGTTAGAGGCAGAAGCCAAAAATTCTCTTTAATGTCGTCTCATTAGGAAGCCCCCGTGTAAGCATCTTTCCCGGAATACTGTGAGAATCTGTGCGCCAGAGCTGGTGGGAGGGATCCTCCACCAGCTGCCAAACATGACATTTCTGGACAGGCTGCTGAACCCTCAGCAGGTGACATCTGTGAAGCAGCCTTTCATCTTCCTGTCTCTCAATGGCTGGATACCTGCATGGGGCAGGGATCCCAGAGAGGCTCAATGAATGCAGCCTGTCTCTTTCTCCCAGCTGGGCTTCCACAGCCACAGGCTGAGGATCCCAGAATTTGAGCTTCCAGTGTCAACATCTGCTCTCAGAGCCTCTTTTGTCCATTTCTCTCTTTATGTGCTGACAGCTAAAGCCCAGTCCAGCCAATATAAACCGTCTGTAATCAACAGAACACAATCTACTGACTGTTTACAGCTTAAAAGCAATAGGTATATTTTTTCACTTCTGCAGTGTATTTAACTGAATAGGAGAGTGATGAACCAGCAGAAAGGATTGAGCACTTTAGAAATTTTTCAATTGCTGTAAAGAAAGGGAAAGCTTCAAAGCATGATCTGAGTGAAAATTTACTTATAGATGATAATAACATCAGAAGCATTTAAAATTTTAAAGCATTGATGCACAACTTCTGGTTTTCTTGCATAGACTCTGCTGTTAAATGAACTGTTTTCTGAGATGGGAAAAATAACACAAAATGGAAATTGTGTTTCCACAAAATGGAAAATAGAAAAGTGGTTTATTTTTTCCTTTTCACAAAGCCACCGAAAAGGCAAACGTTCTTTTCACAAAATTCCAAGTGATGCTAAATGTAGTTTATTCATCACAATTAATGTTATCGCAATGAATACCAAATGAATTGCTAATCATTGGCCACCCTGTTTTAAAGTGTTACCTATCCATCTGTCTGTTTTCCTAAAGGTACTTTTCACACCGTATGTTTCTTTTGGCTCTTTGAGTGCCACTAGCAAAGGCATAGTCACCCATAAGAAGGACATTCAAATAAATAATAAGCAGAAAATTGCTTAAGAGTATTTCTATGTCTTTGCTAGGTACTTCTGGATTACTTTATGAAGGAAGCAAGGTTTTACCTCAGTGCTGGATAAACGCAGGTGGGAAGATTATTTCTTGTCACCAAAGGATAAGGATAGGAAACATGAGGTCTGGATACTCTTCTTACTTCTGCCACAGGCAACCTGGCCTCCATGATCTTGAGCCTTTCAGAACAGAAAGAGGACCTAAGTATTTAGGAATTGAAATGTCATTCAATTTCAAATTGAATTGGGGTCCTAAATAATCTTTAAATAAATCAACCACAACTTTTGGATTTTCTTGTTTGGTGTTTGTAAAATGAACATCCCAGCAAGCCTTTGACTGTGATAACTAGTTTATGGCTATTCACCTCGGACTAAAGGAGCTCAGTAACTGTGATGTATAAACCATCTTCATGAAGTTCATCCTCCTGACACTGGTGAAACAATAAGTTCACATTTTCTGCCGCCCCTTCTTTTTGGTTGATCAGTGCCAAAATTTGCTAAAACACATATAGTTGATATGGACATGGCAGTGCTTGATAGGGAGCATTGCCCTATGCGCCAAATATGATTTGTGCATAGCCAAACACCTGGCCTGGCTCTTCAGCAGGGGTACTATACCTACACCTCGGCACCTACAACCTGTCTTAACAGCTACTGAGAGTGACAATAAAGACCAGACTTGTAACATGAGGAAAGGATAGAAGCCTGAAAAGGATACATCTTAGAAGGCCAGCTGTGAGCAGGCTAGGTACCAAGAGGTATCCTCACTACAGGAAAATAAATAGTGAGTTTCTACCTCAATATAGTTTAGAAAACAAGACTAAACACCTGGATGATGTATGCAATATGAATAGAAAGGAGGTGACATGTGACCAGACTTGTAATCCTAACAAATAATTTGGTTCTATGTTGTGGCTGGAACAATCACAAAGATATTTACCATAAAAAATATATATAAATATGTGAATATAAGTATTTGGAAATTAATTTACAATTGCAAGGACCTCTGAATACCTGCTTGTTTACTTGGATCATGAGCATTTCTGAGTAAGCACCGAGTCTTTGTATGTGTGTATAATGCATAGGTGAATGTTGGATAGTGTGTTGTGAATACTACAGCCTATAAATACAAATAATAAAATAATAGCTATACACTTAGCTGCTTAGCTGTAACTCCAGACCACTATAGTTAGGAAGTAATCTCCCAACTAGAATTTGGATGCAACATCAATGTTACTAGATCCTGAGAAAACTTCCAAAGCACTATAAATGAAGAGCTGAAATATCTCTGATTTTCACCACTCTAAAAAGTCATTATTGCTCACAGTAAAGCAAGAGCAAATAACTCAGAAGGAAATGCAACCACTCTCTGGGTCATCATCCCACACTTTCTCAGGGGTGTTTGGTGTCAAATAGTGAAAAAAACAGAGAAGAGAAGCGGATGTTCCTAACTCCAATACTTGGAGAACATATACATTAAAGGATAAAGCTATAATCCTGCCTTCTTTAGCAATTATACAATGTAGGTAGCTAAGAAAAGTGTTTTTGTCATAAACCTTATATTGGGGAATCAGGTACTGAATACTAATAAATTAACATCATCCTCCATAAATGTACACACCTCAGTGATCTCTTGTGTGTCTATTTACATTCAACAACATCTATTCAATCCCACATCTCTGTTAAATTTCCAGTTCACAAAATCAATATCCTGGTAAAGCACCTTCTCAATGAACAGATTCTCTGGAGAGCACGGACAGTCTTTTCCTTAGTATTCACCAGCATGAAGGCAGGGGAACCACCTGTTTATGCCTGAAACTCTGCTTTTCAAAAACTGTTGTCTTAAAATTACATCATCTCCAGTTCTTAGAGATTCTTGGAATCAAAATACTCTAATTTCTTGCAGATTTATTTTCCTAATGCCAGGTATGCAATTATTTTGTCACTTTGAAGTGCAGAACATCAGTGCAGTACTTAAAAAAATAAAACAACCGACCTGGAAAGGAGAAAAAACAAATGAAGAACAAAATTATCAGGTGTCCAGGATATTAATAAACTGCTTGTTAAAAGTGCTGTTTAGTGAAGAATGTTCTCTGGCCAAGGACAGGAATACAAATTGAGATACATCAGCCTTGAACAAAACTTCTCTATGTTTTTGAATTTATTGGCCAAAAGCATACATATTTTTTAAAAGATTTTTTTTTTTAAGTTATTGTAAAGGAATTCATTTGCATGATAATCTTTGTGGAAATAATGATACCTTCCATCTGATTCTAATTTACTGTCAGAAAAACATCAAGGAAGGAAGGGCAGAATCTTTTAATGTTTATTTCTGCTGTTTGAAAATGCTCTAAAAAAGGCACTGTGACTCTGGTGGGGGCTCTTTGATGGAAGTTTTTATGAAGTTAATGTTGCAGAGAGATGGTCGGAAGCCCCCAACAAGTGGACTGTGGCGTGTCGAATGGTCAAACGATTCCATCTGTAGTTAAATCTGCTACTGGAAGCATTTATCAACCTCCCAGTTGTTTAATTTGGGATCCTGCTGCTCCCACACTCTATCTGGATTTTGTCATTTACTAGAGCAGCACCCTTGCTAGGTTTAGAAAGAAAAGCAAAACCATACAAGTGTTTCAGCTGCTTCAGATACTCTGTTCAGAAACCAGAAGCACTGAAAACCCCAATATGCTTATAACGTTCCTCATATACTCATATAATCTATTTTTTAGATAAGTGAGGGGGTTTTGAGTGAGGGATTATTTGGAAACTTTACTGACAGTCTTAAGTAAATTTCACTAACTTCATTCTAAGCCCAATTCCTTTTACTAGAGGGACTCAAAGCCAAACTGCAAATGCGAGCCATCCTCCCTTGAACTTGTAAAAATCTAAATCTCGATTTTATAGCTTCATCCTTCTTCGCCAAACAGCTCAATCCAGCAGCCCAAGTCAGCATATTTAACACTTTGTCCTCCTCTCCCTCACCTTCATCTGCACCTTTCTTCCAGTTCCACTGTGGGCCTGTGATAGCTCTCAAAACAAGGGGACCTAAGAGTTTCTGCTCTCAGACCATTTCCACTCTATGCCTATCAACTTACCACAAGACTGCTGCTGAGACACAAAACTTGTTGACCTGAATAGAGTTAACAAATGTTTCTTTCGCACAAAGGAGTCTGGAGCCCGAGAGAGCAGTCTAGGATCCCCTCCCCATTGCAATAGTCACTCTCCTTTATGATATTGTGAACCTTAAGCACCTTTGCTGGAAATTATCTCTTTATCACAACATCCTACCAGTGCACCCCAGCCATGCTGCAGGACCCCTTCCAAGGGGAGAAAGGGTTTCATCACCATTTGTATTTCATTCTTCTTCAAGCAGGAAGGGGGCATCACACAGAGCTCTTAACTGGGAGAAAGGGTCAGCACCCATCAGGGGGATCTAGAGGTGGAAGGATCCAAATCCTGCTAGTAGCCATGCCAGCCAAGAACTCAAGAACTCTAGTTAAACATTATCAAGTTACTGGAATCAATACTTCTTCCAGTGGTGCTGGATTGGCAATGCTGTAGAAGAGCTGCAGAGACCAGCAACAAGAGAAAGATGAGTCAATGGACATTTAACGAAAATGAACGTGTCCCCCCCAAAAATGGCAGATAAATGAGAAAGAGGGAAACACAATGAGAGAGGAAGTAAAGTAGGAAAAGGCATAAAATACAAGCCCATTTACATGATTTCTAGGTGGCCACCATACTGAGTATGTTGATCTAACAGCTCTCTGGAACAAAGAGTTACATTTTTCATTCCAGTGCTGACAGTCTGGTTAGAATATCCCATTGTGCGATGTGATCTGGATGCCAATATCTTACTGTTGGAAGCATCTACAATAGGACCAGTTTCATAGTGTTTCTTTTATTGTGGAACTGATAGAAGCAAGAATTAATTGCAAGAACAATAGCTTGCCTTAATGTCAACTATATTTGATACACTTCTCCCATTCAAACTATTATAAAGGAAAAGAAAATAAGATGAAAGAGTGAAAGCTGGGGGAAAAAAAAAAAAAAAGAGGACTGAGGAGAGGGAAGGAAGGAGAGGGAAAAATGATAATAAAATTCCTTGCTGTGGGGAATTCACCCTAGCTAGCACCCAAGCATCCACCCAGACACTCATTCACACGCACACCCCACAGATGGACAGGGGAGAAAATAGAAGAATGAGAGCGAGAGATTTCACAGGTCAAGGTAAAGGCAGGGAAAATCACTCGCCAAGTACTGTCGTGGGCAAAACAAACTCAACTTGAGGTATTTAATTTATTGCCAATTTGCATAAATATTTAATTAATGATTAGAGCATTGGCAAACAAAAAAAGAAAAGCATTAAAACACTTAGGGAAAAACCATCTTTCCTTCCACTTTCCCAGACTCAGTCTCACTTAGACTCCTCTCCTCACCCCTTCCTTGTTTCCACTTCACTCCTTCACTTCAGACTGCTTTCCGCTCTCATTATTGAGACAGGTTACACTCAGTCTCCTCGGTGAGGCAACAAGCAGCACCAGAGGTGGGGGTTAGTGCATAGTGGTTTCTCTCTTTGTTTATCACTCTTCTCCTATGCTCCACTGTGGGCTTTCCTCAGGCCACCATCCCTTCAGTTGTGTACCTGCTCTGCCATGGAGCACCCCCTCCTCTGACTTTGGCGTTCCCTCTGTTGTTTCTCATTCTTTTGTTCCCTCCTCCTCCGCTTCTGGTGTTTTCTGCCCTTTCTTATGCCTTTTTCACAAAGGCACCACCAACTCAGCTGATGGGCTCAGCTGCATCCTGCAGGGTCTGCTTTGGAGGTACTGATTGTATCTGACACAAGGCAGCCCCTGGTCTCTTCCCCCAGAAACCATCCCTGCAGCCCTCCCCACTGCCAAAACTTTGCCATTTATACCAAATACACTTATGAAGAATATGAACTTTTCTAAGTTGACCATGAGAAAGTTAGACCTATACTTCCACAGATACATTTGATGAGAGCATTAATCAGTGTCTCAGGTGAGAGAAGACCCAAACCACTGTATGCATTATCTATGTGTCAAGGATGCAAAGAAGGCGCAGGACCTTCCAACCCCCAGATATCTCTTGTCAATGGGTAATTCCTTTCCTTCCAAATCAGAGTCTCTTTCCCCTAAGGTGCAAGAATTGCTGTAGACTAATACAAGACATGGTGGGAACTTGCCCTGTTTGCAATTACTCAGAATGTGTGGAAAAGAACTAACTGCCTTACAGAGCCTGGTATTTCAGTCTCATAAACCCAGTGAAGTTACACGTGAAATTAAACTGACTCAAGTCATCAGTGCTAGAAGAATGCTTCTATTTACTTCAGTCCCTAGATCCTGTTATTTTCCCAAAACAACTTCCATGAAGCAACCTCTATATTAGAAACGTTCCCCTGGGCCACCTTTTCCTCCATATCTCTACTGCATCCTCTTTCAACTCCTAGCCCGTGTATCCAATGTGTATATTATAGGAACTGATTTGACTCCCTGTGAATCCAGCAGGTCTCCCAATCTCAATGTACTTCAGAGTAGGCTGTGCATTTGCTTGCTTAATTTTCAAACATGAGAATGATTAGGAAGTTAGTTGCCAATGAAAACTGAAGTAATTTGAATTTTCTAACACTATATTTATAATACCCATATTTAGCTAATGCATAGCCTAATACTATGAGCCTGGTTTACAGTGCAATATCATCCTTAGCTCAAACTCTGGTTAAGTAAAGGAGTGGAAATGAAGTCCCATTCCCAGCTCCTTTTTGAAATTAAAGCATTAGCACTGTTGCAAATAGAGATTATTGCAGCTTTGTAGCTGTGGGAAGAGCAATATAGTGTAAAAGCTAGATAGCCCATATATTAAGTGCCCCAAGACAGAACCAATAAGTGGTATAAATGCATTCTATATGGCCTTTTGTAATTAGTAATGAAATGCCTGAAATAAATCCAAAGCCTTGCAAGAAGTCAGCTTTCCCTAGAAAACCTGTTTTCAAATGGTATCATACTTCAGCATTCTTCAACTTTGTGAGTTCACAGCATCTGCTGCTTAAATATAACAGCACATATGGCAGCATCATTTTGGAAAGCGATGTAAAAAAAGACTTAAGAAACTATTATGAGGACTGCTGTCATGCTCTTGGGGCACAATTGCAATCTTGTGTTCCCATACGGCACCACTGGAGAAAGAATGTGAAGTTTTAGTAGGGTAGATAGGGTCAAATACTGTATAATAAACTGACTCAAATGTTCCCTTTTTGTACTTACATTTTATTAGTTCCAAATGAAATACACAATATAATTTAGGTCCTGACTTTTTACTTGGGACTAAAGGAGGTGCTTCAAGTTTAGCATGAGCATAAGTGCTGTTTTGAAGCCTAAATCATCATTCATGCAAATCCCAGCAAATGCTGACATTCTATCTCTGGCAATCCAAGTGTATAATTAATTTGTAGATCATCATACACCACTTTTGTGAACCGGTATCAACATCTAACTATTCTGCCACTGGGTAAACATGTGGCTTTTATCAATGAATCTTTTTTTTCTGTCTGACTGTATTACAGTAGAGAGGACTTGTGTCTCTCAAAGGTTAGCACATTCAGCTGAAATTCTACTGATGTTTCATTATTGAGGGAGTTTTATAACATGAAAACAATGAGGGTGCAATTATGCCATTAGGGCACAGTCTCCACCCAAAGGGAGAAGTATGCCCAAAAGGTTTATGAAGATAGAATTCTTTCATTAATTCCTGGAAATACTATTTCCCTTTAGCAATATTAAAGCATTGTATTATCGCCTTTTGAGGAGATGTGTATCTTTGGGAGAATGTGGAGGAAGCTGACCCATCTCTCTTCTGCAAATATGAGTATCTATGGCTACTACACAGGAAAAATGCTTCCCTTCTGTCACTAACCATCCACAGTAATCTTCAGGTTTTTGGGGAGGTAGTTTTGAAAGAGGACAGTAAGTAGCGGTTCAAGGTCCTAAATGAGCTGAGCACCATGAATCTTTACTGGGACCAAGCAGAAAGAATCTGTCCCTTCTCTTGGTCCGTGGAATCCCATTTGATTTGTCCTGTGATGGCTGATACCACTTGTGTCCTGCCACAGCAAATGAGTGCACAAGGAACATAATTAGTAGCAAGCAAACAGCACAAGGGAAGTTACTAAGAGATTGACGTAGTCATGTACCTTCTCTGATGTTATTCATCCCTTGGATGCAAATTCAATAGTGGCTAGTGGAACTCCTTGTCAAAAGGCATTAGTGAGCTTAGCAAGCTTTTCAAAAAGAATTGAGACCCAATGAGGTTTAGTGGCAACTGTTTTTCCTTGTTTCTACTTTTTCTCTTGCAAGCAACTTAAAACTACACTTTTTCACTCATTACTAGGTTATTTTTATTATTATTAAGTAATTTTATAACAGAAAAAATCCCAGAGCACCAGAACAGCACTTCATGTAATTACTGGCGTGTTCTTCTTCAAACCACACTGTATTTCCTTGTCTTTCTGCAACAGAATTGCATTAGAAAAAATGATCTCCCCGCTGCTGCCTAAGAGAGTCCCAATTATTACCACTACAAATGCTGTGCTTGAAGTATGTTTTCTTTAAGAACTATTTCTCGTTTACTGGTCATCCTCAGATTGAAGTGATTTGTCTCAGACTGACATTTTTAGCTCCATCTATAACATGGAGGCTCATTTAGAAACGAAAGGTTTATCCCACAGTGTGAGATCTTGAACTAACCTGGTAGTCATAGTTAGCCTGTAAACTAAAATCATTCAAACAATCCACTCTGGAGATTCAGATTGCACTGTAATTGGTCCAAAATTTGGTCTGCTATGCAGGAGACACAAATTACAGTTTTGTTTAAAAGAGGTATGTACCTAATGATTTCTTTCTTTAGGCATTATACTTAGATGAGACGCTCTAGACCTCAAAGGTTTAAAGTTATCAGGATAACATTATGACACCAAAAAGGATTTGTTTGCATACCATCATCCCTGCAGCTCTTGATCACATATGGGTAGAGAAGGATTCAGTGTCTGTGTCCTGCTTTGCTATATAAATCAGTACCCACTTGAGTACTTCTCAAGAGCACAGGGCCTAGGAACATTTTCTGATAGAAAAAAATACTGGAAAACTGGAACTATTTCACAAATTCATCTTCAGAAGGTAAGTTTAGAGCAGTTATTAGCACAGCAGTGAATATTTTTGTTTCAATAATAGTCAGAGGAAACCATACCATGTCTTAAAAGATCTCAGTATGTTTTTGAGAAATAAAAAGAGCTGAGAATATTTTAGACTGCTTTCTCTTTTTCTTTTTTACTACTTCACACCTCCTTCCTTTGATATATGGAGTTTGTTTTTTATGAATACAAAAACAGGAATTTCATGCTGTGACCCAGATTTCTATCCCATCACATACATTCCCCTGCGCATCAAGTTTAAAAGCTAAAAAGACCCAGTTTTGCATGAAATTTGCAATGTGGGGTTTTTTTTTCAACTTTTGGATTTTTTGAAAATGAGTCATTTTGTAGCAAAGGAAAAAGTTTCTGGGGGAAAACTGATCCTTTTACAAGTAAGGCATCTATAGAGAAATGTCAAGAGAAATTCTGTGTTATATACAAGGAAAACCAGCTATCTACATACCTAATGTGATAAAGAAAGCTTTATCTTCACGCTAGTGTCAAGCTCCTTAATTTCTCTGGGCTTTATTGTGATTAAGCGCATTAATTAATGTGCCCATTACACTCCATTGCATTGTCCCAGAATAGATAGAGACTTTGAGACTAGGTTCAACAAGGTAAAGAGTTTTAAAGCAACTTCAAGCTGCAATAGCAGAGGARGCAATAATTTAACACAAAAGAACAATATTTATACAGTAAGTGGTTGTACAGAATGTCTTTTTTAACTGTCCTGCACCTCTGATTTTCCCTTAGTAATTTCCTTTCTTCTAGGCTCTCGTTTTGATTTCTTTCTTTCTACTTTGTGAATGGCTGTACTTGTCATCTATCTTCTGAAACATGGTTTTCAGAAGATGCTAACCCACCTTGTTGGTAATCAGTTCTTCATGACAGTTTCTGTGTGTTAAACAATTTTCCTTCTAAAGGATGAGCTCTGCAAAGATTCTCAACTGATTTTTCAGAAACAGGTACATGAAATAGCAATCTTAACCCCATACATGAAGCTCTATGTGGTCTTTTCCTAAAAGGTACCGAATGCCTAAATATGGAATCAAATTTTATTTGAGGGTTCTCACAGTAGCAGTCTTATGTTTATCTCTATGTTTATCTTTAGCTCAGAATGTGAACAGTGATGATGACTGAATTAAAAAATCTCAGGCATTCCTTCAAGAACTAGAGTCTGTACCTTCAACCATGAAAGAAAACAAATCAGATTTTGTTTAGATCAAACCATAACGATACATTCTTTCCTTATTTTTAGGGATGGGGATTCTTCCATGTTTCAAATGAAAATTTCCTTTTCTCTTAACGCTTCTCTTTGCTTTTCTTTTAGAAAACAAACATCTTGGTAGCTTTCTTTACAAAGCAATCTTTTAGAGGATAAAAGGTTAGATTCTCATGATATGCCGATTTTCCTAATTTCACTTGGACTATTTAATACTTTTCAAATTTGCAGAAAAGAAAGCACTCATCTGTGAGTCAGATGAGAGAGTCACATTGCCTCCAAGACAACTGCTAAAGATGCTCAGCAGCTTAGGAAGAACATTAGAATTAGTATAGAAACTGGTCCCAATCTATAACTTTACTAATTACCAGATTTTAGCTCTCTACACAAGTCAGATTCTCACACAGTCATACAGTTCTGGCTTTAAGCTTGATCTCTGTTTACTGCAAATGTCCAATGTCAATAATATTGCTTGTTGTACTACACCCATATACTAAGCTGATGAGCACATTGTAAGAATTTATACAAAATAAATTTGCTTCTAAACTAGTTAGACTATTTTTTTTTCCCTTAGGCAAAAGAATAAGTATAAAATAAATAATTGTTTCTCAGAACTGGAAACCATACATTGCCAGAGTCCTGAATGCTGCAAGGCTATTAGTGCAAGAATGCCATAGCAGCATTTTGCTAGGAAAGAAATCTACATCCTGCTTGTTTGGGTAATAGTTCTTCCATTAGAGGCAATATTAGAATTTCAGCTTTTGATCTCTCCTTGTGGACCCCTTAAAATCCAAGCTGTGAAACAGCAGCTGATGCTTTACATACTATCACAACAGCCAGCAATATACGAAACCTGGAAACGGCATGCAAGGGAAATTAATGATAGGCTGTTAAGGGATATACAGTAACTCACGTTTGCATTACACAACATACAGCAAATTAAAGCTGCCTTTCCTTTGTTGTGCTGGTGATAGAGCAAATAAACATCAAGCAGCAATGCAGAATGGCAATATCTGAGATCACTTTTAATTGCTAGAAAGCCCAGGAAAAAAGAGATATTTTTTATCAATAGCACAGAACAACCTCAGAAAGTTACACTGATCGGTAGACAGAAAATGAGCTCTGCGTCACCATTGCTAGCCTGAATAATAGCATATGGTACAGCAGATCCATAARAGCAAAAGCCAGAGCTAGATTCTGAAACACTCATTTGTTGAATTAACAATTGCTAAAAGCACAACAGTAACATTAATGTACTTGTTCCTTTTTTGTGTGTGATTTTATTATATTTTTGCATATGATTACAAATAAGAAGCCATAAATGACTTTTTTATTTCACAGGGGCTGTCTTGCATGTATTTTGTCTTAATTCAAATGAATCCATGTCGCTACAGGACCAGGACATCATAAGTACAATGCAGAAAGGGTAAATTTGGGGGCCTGGTATTTATTATACTTAATATACCATGGGTTACACAGTGTTTGTGCTAAGTGTGGTATTTCTGCTTATCTTTGACAGTAAACATCTAGTGATTTCTGCTTAATATTTTGTTGTTAGGTGCCTTCAGGCTGAATACAAATTAAGGAAATTTTCTATGGATTCTCTGTAAACTGTGAGAGCACTTAGATTAGTTTGTCTGAGTGTACTGTCAATTTCTATTGCATGATCATATCTTTAATTAAATCAAGTATCAGATACATAAGCTTAATTAACAAAAATATACAAAAAATCAGATGTTTCTTCACCTAAATCCCAAAGCAATAGAATCTGTAGCCCTTCTTTAAAGTAAATTAGTGTTTCCTGGGTGAGGTCTTTTAAAGCTTTCCACACTGACTTGCCTTAGCTTCCATTCACCTCAACAGATGCATGGTTAGACACAGGTGAAGGTTCTCTCACAGCAATCCCAGCCTCACTGAGGGAGGCATATGAAGCAAGGAGCCTTGGAACTCAAACAGATGGGGGTGTTATTAGTATTCTTCTTACTATTATTATTATTATTATTTTTACAACTGCTCTGTAAAAAGGTTTTTTTTTTTCATTAAAAAAAAGCAATGACAAGCAGATAAGAGCTGAAACTCCTTATAAAGGTTGTGCTGCAGCAGCCATGAAACAGAAAATGCTATATCTGTTTTTCTGAACAATGGCACAGCATGACCATGATTGAAAAGTGTTTTAAGTCTGCCAAATGAGATTTAGAAAATGTTACCATGCCACACCAGGATTTCTGTAAATCATTTTGAAGTCTGAATCAAGAGTAGGAGGAAGAGGATGGAACACAGTCTTGTATACATGTGTATAAACAAAAATTCTGCTCCTGTCTGTCTGAACTCCTATATTGCCACTCCATCTTGCTGGACAACACTTCACCATACAGCCATGTAAGCAGGACATGTAGGTTTGTAGCAGCACCATATAAAGACCACTACGTGGCAGTCAGTCCATAGCTGGCACCCTAAGGTGGTCTCAGAGCGTTAGGAGAGGAGCCTGGCTCAGCTTGTGCGGTCCCCTGCACTTGTCCCCTAATTCCTCCATTTTGTCTCTCACCAGACGTTGGACACTAAGAGCATCCACATACCTCCTCCTGGTGGAGTTCCTGACAGAGCTACCCAAGGTAGCTGTAAACTAAGCCAACTTTCAGACCAGAAACAGTACGGTCAATTGTGGGGTGCCCTACTTAAAGCTGATCACCCTGTTTAAAAGGCGGTGCTTATTACCTTGGATTGCCACATTAATAAAATGTCACTTCTTTCAGGTCCAAGAAGGTATCTTCTCACTTGTCTGTCTATCTCCTGTCCCACTGCTCCACAGACACATGCTCAGGTTAGGGTTATTTAGGGCAGCAGGCACTGTCAATATTTTATTCTCTCTGCAGCAGAAATTAAAGCACTCAGGAAATTTTACTGACTGAAACAGTGTGTCTCAAAAGATGGGCAACAGCCGAAACAGAGGGAAGGAGGAAGGCAGGGGTTGAGAATATGAGG
Source organism: Phoebastria nigripes (assembly GCA_035582835.1). Taxonomy (NCBI): domain Eukaryota; kingdom Metazoa; phylum Chordata; class Aves; order Procellariiformes; family Diomedeidae; genus Phoebastria; species Phoebastria nigripes. Next base: position 851,080 of record JAYKAV010000844.1, on the reverse strand, counting down.
TTTTACTTCTATGCCTGAATTGGCAAATAAATACCTATGTCTTTCTGTGGATCTCTTCCTTCGTGTGTGATCTCCCTGGTCCCTGTTCTTAACCTCTGTCATAGTTGTGCTGGAAAAACTCTGCCCTGAGAACCTTTGGCTATCATTTATTTTATGTTGCATTTATAATCTACCTATCATACGGTATTTTTATAACTTAGATTTCATAGAAAGATTGAATATATATTTAAGCTGTATCTAAAGCTGTATGTTTAATGTACAACCATCAGTTCAATAAATCTGTCAGAATCAACACTTGACACTACTGCTGCATCAAAAAAATAAAACTATCCTACTCTAAATGATATTCAAACAGACTAAATGATCCTTTTCCTGTTTCAGAGCAGGAATTCAAACCTTATTTGTTCAGGATGTCAAATTGCTGGCAAAGAGTACTTGGCTTGGCACGCTCTAAATCCTGTACTTAAATTGAATGTGATACCTTTTGAGTGAAAACACTCTGCCAATTTTTAAGGCATACACAACTGGGATAAGAGACACTAATGGTGCATTACTTAAAGGTGTCACTAGTCACAGAAGAAAAGCAAAACCAGTCAAATGATTTTAAAGTGAAATCATTAATGATTTTATAATCATTAATGATTTTAATGTCTGAGACATTAGGACATTAGGACTGGTTTGGACATGAGGATACCAGAGTATGGCCACTGTGCAATACCCAGATATTTATCATGTAGTATAAATGGCTCAAAGCCATACCTTTTTCTCCCTCTTCATGCAGTTCAGTCTTGTTCAATGCCAGTCTTCTTCTGGAGCAACAATAAACTCCCTACTCTTGCTACCTCCCAATTTAGACATTAACATAAGCAAAAATTATCCAAACACCCTGTGCATGTGCACATACACATACACACATATTGTTGCAGCAAGAACATTTACAGTCATATCCTGAATTGCTCAAAAAGATGTCAGCTAAGATTTTTCTTAAGCAAAACATGGAAAAAAATGCTTAACTTCAGACTTCTGCACTGACAATAGTCTGCATAAGAACCAGTCCTTTTAAAATCCATCAACTTGAGTTTCCTACATAGCCAATGGAAATAAAAAGGCATTTTTGTGGTGCAGTTTATCCAATCTGTTCTAGATGTCTGTTTGAGGATGAGATGAATTACACCCCAGAAGTATCTATTAATTTCCATTGCTTACCAAGGAACTAGCGCACATGTAGATGGTGGATGAGGTGAATCCCACTTCAAATTTCTTGTGTTGTAGACATTTATACCTGATGAAATAAATCCCAGCTTTAATGTCTCGGTCCTACATGCAAGGCTTTATGTCCCGCATATGACAGAAGTAAGAAAGGGGAAGGAGGAATTTTTTTTCTCACCTACATCTTTGCTTGCTTACTTTTCCAGGTGCTGCTCTTACCTGCGTCTGCAGCCATGCCTCCTACTCCACAAACACGTACTTGTCCTGAGATTGGATTCCTACCTTTAATTATACCAAATGGCTCATATGCTTCCATCCCCAGCTGTCTCCCCCCTTCAAGGGCCTCCTCCATCCCCTTTCACAAGGGCTTTCAGTCCTGTACCCCTCCTTGTTGGACTTTAAACTGTGAACATTAAACTATCATCTCAGCTACAATAACTTCTGCAGCTTCTCTTAATGTAGCATGAAGTAAATTCATGTAAAGAGAGCCACAGCCAGGTCTATGCATCACTTCAGATGCTGAATAGGCCTTGTGCTGGCTCTGCAGAGTGAAGTTCACCCTTTGGGAGGAATTTCTCTCAAGACAGAAGAGAACAGAAGGGAACTCTGTTCTCTCTCTCCCTCAAACTATATTCCCCTTTTAAACAAACTTTGAATGTGAGACACTCTGTATTGCCAAGGCTTCCAATTTTATCACAAGCCCAAACACAGTGGATTTTTTTTTCCCCCTGTTAAATCCCAGCTCCTGGAGTCATGTGAATACCCAAGGAATTTCAGTTGTCTTATAAAAAGATTGCATTTCTGGCCCACACAGACACAGAGGAAACCCTGCAAATGTGACCCCATTGCACCCTAAACACTCAAAACCAGAAGGCAAATAAAAAGAAGCCAAGTACATTCAGTTGCATGATTTTCAGGCCAATCTCATGATTATTTCAAGCCCGATTCAAGATTTTTGGATGGTTTGGGTTGGCAGCGCTGAAGACTTCATTATAGTTTCAAAGACTATAAAAAGAAAAAAAGTTTCCAAGCTGTATAATTATCAAAATGATGGAGAGTCTGAAATACAGCAGAAATGACAGGCACACTTGGGCCAGCATTTTCAAATGGGGCCTGATAGAGCATGCTTCAGCTATTTCATTGCCACATCCAGACACAGTGGACCTGATTAGCCTAAATATAGCTCTCACTGGAAATCAATTGGCTTAGGCAGGAGTTCGGCGACACAGGTCTTGTTCTTGACTACTGCCAGGGGTGAATTTCACCCTGAGAAAGTCAAACAAGAGGAGGGAAGGATTGCTGACCTTACTCAAACTGTGTCTTGAGAAAGCAATTTGTAAAATACAGGACAGAGATTTATTCAAAAACATGTGGAAGTGATTTATGGATTCTATTGAAGGTTTCTGGTATTAAAGCCTGGAAATAAGCACTACTCCTATATTTTTTCGTTGTAAGAAGGGTTATATTATGATGTTTCATCTTTAAACAGGCATACTAGCTTCCTAAATTCCATTGTCCTTTTTCTCTCCTTTTCTATTTTCCTGCATTTCCTTGATTTTTCTTCCTGGTTGTCTAAGCTTTGGTTAAAAGGCAGGCTTCAGAGAATATGGAAGTGCATGCTCTGTATATTCTTATTTGGTGAGAATTTTCTGTCCGTCCCTATGTTAAGCAGTATATTGTTCCCCAAGCAGTCCCACAGACGTTAACAGGCACCTCTTAATGCCAGTGTGGGCATAATATGGAAGAAGAAAAGGAGGGTGAAACAGGCAAAGAGAGGCAGGAGGTAATTTAAAGGATGTAACGAGACAAACAAAAGCTTGTAATCTTTCCATGGGTTTTTCCATGGTGACTTACTTCTTCTTTCATTTAAGTCAGTGGGAAAATTCCTATTGATTTCAGCGGCAATAGACAATGTTTCCTTCAACCTATAACCATAATTATGATATTACATTGCTGTATTGAAGTTTCCTATCTATAATAGCATTCTTTTGCCTTTAAATTTAACTCTTACTTCAGTAGGACAAATTCTATACTAAAGACCAAACTCACCGTGGTGTTCATGCACACCCTAAACTTTAAGCACACAAGCAGGCCCACTGATTTACATTAAGGAAACTCACCAACAAATCAGCCCTGGTCATCACTAACTTGGAACCTCTTTTGTTTATTCAAAATAAAGATATGTGCAGAAACTATCCCCTCAGCCCCATCAACTCTGTTGCAGTGCAACACCAGAAAGTACAACCCACAGCAAAATCATTCTTGGTGGCAACACCCAGTGAGTGGTTTGCATATCACCAGTGAGGAAAAAAAACGGAAAGATGCGGGAGTTCATGACTTTCCAGGGCCAAAGATTTAAAATCAGTTACTTAATACCATGTACAGAGGAAAGTCTCTTCACTTATTTATTTATTTTGGGGGAAGGAGGAGGGGGTGAGAGGCTCCTTCAGAAAACCTGCGGGCGGGAGGCCCCACATGGTGGGGGAGAGGGGGTTATTTCACTTACAGGCATCCTGGTAGCTATTCTACCTCCTTGAAATATTCTCCTGACAATCTTCAAAAGCAAAGTCCCAATTTGCATTTTTAATACTGAAATGTAATACGCTGTTACYGGGAGACACCCCTGAGTGTTATTACTTATCACTGGGCCATTATAAACAATCATGAAAGATTACAGTTGATCTGCCCAGCCAGATGCATTCTTGAAAACCCAGAAAGAGGGTTAAATGAGAACCAACATATGTAAAAGATTCACAATGCTATATTTCAAATAAGAAACATGTCGGGAGTGGGAAAAAAAAAAGCCAAAGAGCATAGTGGTTAAAGAAAAACTGAAAGAAAAACACATAATTGCTTTTAGTCTGTCATTTCCCCCCACAGAGTAGTAAATAAGAGCTTTGATACATAAAAGCCGTTATCAAACAGTAACAAATTAGTTCTTCACCATCTGTGATCCACGCGAGGGGGGTGACAGTTATAGGCAAGATTTTAAAATATGAAATCAACTATTTATGAACTGGTTTCAGAGTCTTGCTGTCTACTTTGCCTCTTAAAACCTGGCCACAAGAAAGAGATGGGGTTTTCAAAGCTAACAAAAAACAGCAGTTGTGGTTCCACTCTTTAAATGACGCTAATTGCTGGCTGACATTTGTAAACAAGATGTTTCCTTTCCTACCACTGCCTACTATAGCTCAGCGTCACTTTCAAGAACAATATCTCATTTGAAAAAAATAAAATCATGACTCTGACCTTACCAAATCTTATTACTTTGAGCTCCTTTACGTTACACACAATTGGCCCATTATTTCATGCTGGATCCATTGCTTCAGAAATATTGCAGCTTAGATCGAATTTCTTTCTTTCTTTCTTTCCTTCCTTCTTTCTTTCTTTCTCTCCTTCTTTCTTTCTTTCTCTCATGCAGGCACACTTGCTCACTTTCTTGCTTTCTCACTGCCTTCTTTTCTCTCTCTTTCTCTCTTTTTCCCTCTCTCCCTTTCTCTTTCTTTCTCTTTTTTCTCTTTCTTTCATTTTCCATTTTTTTTTTTTTTCCCCTGCAAAAGCACCTCCTTTTGGAACTCTGTAGGTGAACAGATATTTCAGCTCCTGATTTTAACAAGGGAAGTACTGAGTTCTTTATGATGGGCAAATTACTATATATTAACTGACAAGTAACCCTAAGTTAATTTAGGGGAAGGAAAAAACAACTCAAAACCACTCATTCTTTACTGATACATCTAGCATTTCTTCTTTTGCTTCATTCCTCTGTGCAGAAGGGGTGTTTTTCTGGAGTGAAAGCAATTAAATCTCAGAGAGATGGTGGTAATTTGTTTCTGCTTGGGAAGTGAGCACATTTGAAAAATGAGTTTGAATTGATCTAGGGGTTTTTCCATCTCCTCAGTGGAAGAAACAAAACAGAATTAAAAGCCTGAAATGTTAGGAGACTCCATTACTTAGAAACTGCTGAGAATGATTATTATTAGTTTTTGAAAACAATGTTTTTTCTTGCAGTTTGGGGCAATATGAAAAGAAAAAAAATTGTGTTAACATGCTGTGGATTGTTGTATTTCATGGGACAATCCAATGCCTTTGCAATGTGTCATTTTTACTTTCAGCGAAATACAATGGACATTTCAGCAGGAATACAAAAGTGAAAAAGGATTGACCATTTATTCCCACAATCCCACATCCATTGACTACAGCGCCAAGAGCTCTTTCATTTAGATTAAGAGGCTTTGACTGACAACAGTATATTTCTCTGCTGTCATCAATTTCTTCCAAGACAATAAAATATGTTCATGTGGTAAATCAAAAAGACTATACAAAGAAACAAATGTAGATGCATCTGCTTAGGTCCTTGAACAGTGGAAGAAGTACACACAGGCTTGGGTGCCCTTGGGTAATCTAATAATTGAATTATGTGAATTATATRAAGTAAGCTGAATTTCTCACTAAGATTTCGGCATCTGTAGTGGCATCTATCTGGCCAAATGTAAGCATCTATAATGCACAATATGCATAAGAGCTGGTTGTCTAAACCCAGTGGAAGCAGGTTTATCACATGATACAGTTTAACATGTCTRTATCACTGAATCTCTGACTGAGAGAGGGATAGGCAGACAAACAGCAAGTCAGTGGAAAGAGAAAGATACTTCTGCCATTATTCACCTCAAACAAAAATAGGTACTAAACAGAGTAGATAAATTGTCCTGTGTTCTCCTCTCATTGGAAGGGGAGTCTGGGGTCAGTCCTCGAATGCAAAAGTGGATGTCCAACATTCGGTGAAATGAGTCCTRTCTCTATGGTCTTAAAGTAGCCTTAGGCATAGTCTAACTGACCTCAGTCTATAGCAGTAATGGCCAAGAAATTTCACTTCCAGCATTTTTAGAAGTAAAAATGGAGGAATTCCTTTCATTAATTGCACAGTCGCTTTGCTGGGTTCTGAAAAATGTTCAGCCCAAATTGCTGTGATCAAAGTCTTGGTAGCACCAGTAGTATGGTAACATCAACATTAAAATGTAACCCTTTCAATTCCATTCTGATAACTTAAATGATTTTAGATGGCATCATTTTGCTATCATGACATAATTAATCTAAGAGATCAATATATTTCTGAGATGATAACATTTTGCTAGCAAGGTGTAATTTAAATTCACTGCATACCTTGTTAGGATACTCATGACTCAGAAATTAAAAGGCTGGGTAGGCTGCAATCTCAGCTGGAAGCAATTTGTACTGGTCATTTCAGTGCTCCTGGTATTTGTAATGATGCTTCTGAAAAGGATATACCGTGCCTTATTCTTGCCTCATTTTAAAAAAATCAGGTTTTCAACTTTTCCTCCACTTTCAAGAGCTATCTGAGATTTCTCTAGTAATTCAAGTACATCTTACCAATTCCTCCAGTACCATTCATTCTCCATTTCTACAATACATGACTGTGGCTCTACTGAGGCAGTAATGATTTTTGCTGGCTTCCAGCTGTTCTTGTTTGGTCTCAGGTGGGCTGGCTATCAGCCTGGACAGCAGTTTTCTACGTCTGTCATAACATTTCTGTTTCTTTTGCCTTTCAGCTGGATTTGGAAATTTGGTATTTGCTCAAGTTTGACTCTTGTGAAAAGAACAGCCAATTAACATCTGTTCAGGAGTAGGCAGTCTTAGTTCATTTCTTATATTTAGTAATGTAAAGGAGAAATTTTCATCTCTGCTTTCAGTTTTCTTGAAGATATAACTGAATAATAGTGTTCAGTAGGATAAAGCCAGCAAAAAGCTTAAACCAGTGCCTAACTTCAGCACAAGAATAGCTGCAGTAATTTCAACATTTTCAGTTATTTTCCTGCTTTAAAATCCCTTTGCTTTTCAAAAAAACTAATACCTGTGGCTTCCCATGCAGAGCAGTTTTCATTGTTTCATTCTGCTAATAACTAAAGTTTCTTTAGAGAAAGGTATAGCAGTAGTTAGGCTCAATACTACTGGTACTGGTGTCTCAATCATTTTGAAAGAATTTGAGGAATTAAAACAGACCAGAGTTAGTCCATTAGGTCTTGTGGCCCATTTTCAATACGGTGATCTATATTGTATGTCTTGCATACTGTACTTTCATATAAATGATTACCATTCTAAATCTTGTGCTAGTTTTGAAGTCATACACAGAAATTTTTTAAGTTTCTGAATGAAAGACACCCTTTTCAAAAATATTTATTCTGTCACTACTTTTTGGAATGTTTTTTTTTCAGAAGGAAATGTACATCTTTATTTGAGAACTTGTTTTTGACCAGAACAAAGCGAAGAAACCAAGAGTCTTCAGAAGTCCTTTGTCCTTAGCAGATTGTAAGTTAAGCCTCTTCAGGTATTGAAAGTATTCACCTTTGTGAGCATGGGATCCTTGGAAGAAAACAGAAATATCAATCATTTTATTAATATGGATTTCCTTGGAAAGGACTCAAGACAAGCCACAGCCTCTTTCTTCTGTCAGATAATGTGTAGTTGATACACCTGGAAGGCTCTAGAAGCCCCTTCACTTACATAGGCTGTTCTATACAGAGGGACAGAACATAAAACCACTTTTCAAGAGCACAAATGGATGCTTCATCAAGCGCTTTAAGATTTAATCAGGGTGCCAAGCTGAAGCAGGATCATCACTGATGAGAACATATTGAAATTCTTTAATTAATCTGTTATCTGAACCACATGCAGATTGTTATCTGTGAATATGTGACCTGATACAATAACTAAATATATCTTCAAAGAAGCAAGGAATGTCCTAAAAAGTTTTGAAGTAAGCAATCACAATAAGTAGTAAGTAATCACAATATTCTTACATCAGTGCTTGTGATGGATTACCAAGTTATTGCTGATATAGCCCAGGCTGTATTTAGCTTTCATCACTGAAAGGGCACACGACTGAACTGGTTTAATCTGGTGTCTACAATGACTCCCAGGTACGTTTTTGTAGATCTGCTGAACAGTCAGTCTCCAGTTTGTACTGGTGCACAGGATTAGTTTTTTTCCAAACGCAGGACTTCACGCTTGCTTCTGTAGAACTTCATGAGGTTCCTGTTCTTTGAGCTTGTTGAGGTCCCACTGTATCGCAGCCCTGTCCTCCAGTTTATCAGTCTCACTCCCCTATCCTGGTGTTGCCCTCAGACATGCTATCTGTATGAAGACTTTACCAGCCCTGGTATCAAATGCAAAGTAACATTAGCCAGCTCTCTCAACACACTTAGATGCATCCTGTGAGGTCCTGTGGACTTGTATATGTGTATGTTCAGCTCACCTAAGTAGTCCCTAAGGTGATCTTCTTTGAAGCTTCACTGTGTTCCTCCCCTCCACAGATTTTGTTACTTGGCATGCAGACCCAAAAGGCCTGAGGAAAGACCTTTTCTGTAAAGGCTCTGAGTACCTCAGCCATTTCCCTGCCCTTTGCATGAGGTTGCCTGCACTCTTCATTAGCAGCTCTACATTTGCCCTGGTTTTTCCTTCACTGATATGAAGCCCTGTAGAAGCCATTCATATTGACCTTCGCATCCTTCACCAGTTTCCACTCTCGCCAAGGTCTGACTTTCCTAACTCTGTCGCAGAGTGCTTGGGTGATGCTATATTCCTCCTTGGTTGCCTGTCCGTGCTTTCACCTTCCATCTCTTCATTTYTGCTTTTAAATTCAGTTTAAGTTCCCCATTCAGTCAAGCTGGTCTCCTATTCTACATCAGGGTGGATTGTTCTTGTATTTTGAGGAAGTTATATATAGGCCAGCAAGCTCTAAACAGTTCCTTTGTACTTCAAGGCAGCCTCACATAGGATCCCATTGATCTTCAGAGATCAGTTACTTCATTTTATAACTTAATCTCTTAGCTATGTGAGGTTTAGCAGTTCAGTAGCCAAAATTTCTTGAGCCAATTAACTTACAGCCTGTTCTGAGAGATCTGGCGTGTTTTCAGGGTAAATAAATGAGCTGCATAGACATCCCAATGGGGAATTGCTTTTTTCCTTAGTCTTCTCCATCATCTAGAGTAAGTTCTCAGTGTCTCATTATTGCTTCAATATTCTGACAATTTTGAAGCTTTGCTATGTGAATTTTGTATTTATCATTCTTACATTAAAAAATTAGAGAACACTTTTCTACGCTGCCAACAGAGTCTGCATGTGTTTATTAATTCCTTACCTTTTAGCATTCCATGTGGCAATTGCAGATTTTCTGTTTCAGTATTAGAAGTTGGATTCCATGTGAAAGTAAAGGCAAAATAGATCTGTTTGGACACATAAGTTTTTCTCCCTCCATACATACGGATAGAAATTAACCATATACAGTCATCAGGATCTTCTTTCCAGCCTTTCTTAACAGTCTTTCCAGCTAGTTAAGTGCCATCCTTCTCTAAATGTCTCTAAAGTCTCTTCCAAAGACCTGACCCAGTGAGTTGGTGAACTCTGGATTCGGGCCTTATTACACAATCACCAAATACTCCCTTTCTCCTTCAGRTACACTTTTTCTGTAAAGGGAACTATCTTGGTTCAAAAAATAATATTTTTGTGTGTATTTGCCAAAACACCTGTTTAGCCAAGATGTGCCTTATTTCAGCTACTCCCTGAAACACAAACACTAACCCTTCCAAATCAAAATACTAAAACCCTAGTAAGAGTTAAAGGGACTTGATTTGAGTGGGATCTGGAGCTGCATAAAAATGCTGAGCCATGCAGGTCATTTTCAGGTAAGTATTTAAAGAAGGTACTTACATTTATTGCACTGTACTTTTTGCAATGCTTACCATTCTTTGCTTAGGAAATGATGCAAATGCTATAAGGAAGACAAATACCATACTCTGATGAACAGCCAATGTTTATGATCATTCCCTTCCTTTGAAAAAGTTGTTTCTTTCTTAGAAAAAATATACAGTAATGATCCAAAACAGTTTAATCTTGTTATACCACAAATGTCGAATGCTGAAGTGTGTTTTAAGGGCCCAATCTATTTATAAATGTTTGTGTACACATATGTCAACTCTTTCTCCAGTATTCTCATAAATATACTTCTTAAAAGGTTTCAGTATGCAGTCTATAGTTTCTGTAAGTCAATATAAAGTGTGGTTCACACAAGCAATGCTTAGAAATTATGCAACTGAGCTAGTCTAATTCAATTAGACTATTAATTTAGAACATTTATTATAATGGAGTTTTATTGACTACATGATACCAATACAGAATTGTCCCATAAATAGATCTTTTTGTTGGCTGTAAGGGGGTAAATCCTAAAGTTTTCACATTTGGCTTCAGTTCAGAAGAGCACCAGTCAGTTTGGATGCTTACCTGAATGCTCTTGTGTTTGAAAATTTAACTGGAAATCTTAAAAGAATCTAAATACTTCCTGCTCTAAATCAAGCCTGAAATATCTTGAGCACTGTCTTTGTTGTGGTATTTTGGTACTTAGGTTTCTAGTCTCAGACAGAAACCAGAAATGCAGAAGCTTGTGAAAACTAGAAGAATGGAAAAAAGGTTAACCAAACATTTCAGAACACTCAAAAATTTATGACTGTTTGGAGGTCTGAGGTACATAGTTTAGGGTATTAGCCATTTCTCTCTAAAATAAATATTCAAAGCTATTCTATTTAGAGGCTTATCATCCTCTGTGCAGTATATTATATTATATATATTTTTTATATAAATATATTTGTATATAATTGTAAGTTATATGTAAGAGTGGGGTCCATTAAATCTACATTATATTTATTTATATTATGTTTTCAACCAATGTTATATTTACTATATGAAATCATGTGGGTTACCAAAAGATTAGTTCACTGACAACATTCACTGTTACTGTTAGAAAGGAGGAAGACAGAAGAGACRTGGTGAGAGAACAATCTGCCTCTAGAAAGGTTTCTAGCAGCCCAGATTTGAACTTGTTGTACAATGGTGAATTACTATAGATTTTGAAGTCTGTTCCTTGTCTGTATTTGGTGGACAACTACTCTGAGTTCCTAGTTCTACCAGACTAGCCAAGCAGCACTTGTCAGAGATGTGAAGAAAGTGTTAACCAAATAGCTAAAGAAAATAGCAAGTGTAAGACTTACTGAAGCACTGCTGTCTGTTGAGCTTAGAATGAAGTTTACCCAGAAGCACACATATTAAGGAATGTCGTGGCTCTAGACAAACAAATTTCCCTGGTTTCCCAATAGCATATACCCATACATATATAAACACATGCTTAAGATATTAACATTTCTAATATTAAGAAACGCAGCCCAAATCAGAATTTTTAGGGTGAAAAGGTATAAGTATTATGAAGAGCTTTTACTGCAGAACAAAGGGAGCAACAAGTAAACTGTAATTAAAGTACATATTAATCAACATAGCAAGCTCAGTGTTTGTGTCCTCTGATGTTTCATAAAGACTGCTCTCTCTACAGAGTTATGCAGTCATTTACCATGCCTTATCATTGTGAAAACAGGACTTTTGACATACTAACAGATTAACAGATTGTTAAAAACAACAGATTGTTTTAAAACTACTGGCTTAGTTAAAGGAAATATTCATAATATCTATATTGAAATGAAATAAATTGTAAGAAATTATAACTCATTCATGCCTATATTGCCAAATGACCGTGGGTAAAAGTCCAATATTAAAAGTCCAGTAGTCTCAATTTTTTCAGCTTCCCCAATTCTTATTTAAAAAAAAAAGTTTGTATGTCTAATGTTTATTAGCTATTAGTAAGTTCAATACTTAGGTCCTTGCAAAGACTTTCTGAGTTTTTGTCACATCAAGGTCCCCTTGGACCAAATTCAACACTTTGTTTTAATTGTTTARTTATTATTTTGTCTTTCAAATCAGTGACCCAAATGCTCAGTTCTTCACCTATGCTGTCTGTAATGTAGTGTAGCATAGGCTCACTGCAAGCTGGTGGAATAGAGAAGACGACGGAGACTCTTCTCAGTCTTCTGCAGATTGGTCTTAGCAAGCTGCTGAACAGGACAAAGCATGAAAAAGCCATTGCTACTCATTGCTTCTGAACAAATCCCATCTCTTGCCCCTAACTGGCCTAGTATTATAGAGGCTCAGGAGGAGCTGAAAAATGGAGAACATGGCTGAGGGAGGAGACGTCAAGAAGAATAGTGATTTACTTATCACCTCAAAACTAAATGGTGGAAGCAAAGGAAAGAATGGTGCCCTATAGATAGCATGTGGGAACAAGGAATGGGAAGAGAAAGGAAGAAGTGTTTTTCTTAGAAAGTGCTCTTTTTCTGAAAAGTTGCTGGCCAGTCAAGGCCACGTTGGTGCCTCCCAGCCTATTGCTCAGTTGAGGAGAYACAGGAATATGGGGAGAGAAGTGCATTGACAGTACCATGATGGCACTGCTGTCCTAGGTCCATCCACAGAGGCACCATGTGTGCATCAACAGAAGTTCAGGCTCCACTGTGATGGATCAGGGTGAGCAAGACTCCCACCACAAATATGGACATGGCTSCCCAGGCTGTATGGCCATGCTCACCAAGGCTTGCTTTGCAGCCCTACCTGCCTGTTCTGCATGTGGGGGCTCTGGTCAGACCTCTCTTCCCTGTTTTTCAGCCACACTCCGGACCCAGTGATAAGAGGACACAGGCACAAACTGAAACATGGGAGGTGCCTTCTGAACACAAGGAAACACTTTTTTATTGTGAGGGTGACTGAGCACTGGAACACGTTGTCCAGAGAGGTTGTGGAATCTCCATCCCTGGAGATATTCAACAGCTRTATGGACATGGTCCTGGGCAACGTGCTGTAGGACCAGATGACCAGATGACCTCCAGAGGTCCCTTCCAACCTCAGCCATTCTGTGACTCTGTAATGCTGTGTGTGACATGATCCTTCTTTGGGGCTCCTTCCAACACAGAGTGAGGATACGGGCTTGACACACACCAGACCCAAGAGTTAGGAAGCCCTGTGAAGTCATTTCCATCCAGACCATTATCCTCCAAGTCTTTTCCCTGAGACAGCTGAAGCCCATTCCTGTCACTAACAAAACTCTACTGATAAGGATTTTACCCTCTACCTTCTTGGAAGCAAGGTCAAGTTTTAGGGTGGTTGGTGTCATGAGACTTAAATAATAACTAAGAAGGTATTCTTTAGCCTAGCAAGGATGAACTTTGAAGATAATATTGCATTCAACTTAATGGTCATTGTATTTAAGATTTTACATATCCTTCTTACCCTAAAAGGAATAAGAACAGTTTTGAAAGAAACAACTTCATTGTTCTCCAGCCGGCTTGTAATCCAAATTCCTGTCATCAAAAGAGTTTTTACATATACAAGAGAGAGACTACATAATATTGATTCTCACTTGCTGTTGCAAGAATGCTTTCTAAACCAGGAAATTTTCCCTGTATTCAGCATTTCCACCTCTTTCTCTTCTATATTTGGATGGCCTTCTGTGATGTATGACATCTCCCTCTTTTAAAAGATAAAACAAAAGATTTCATCTCTTGCTCATTTTGAGTTCCTCTCCTTCCTGCACATCTGCTGTTTTTTAAAAGTGCCCAAGAAAATTTTAAGTACAAGTGCTATCTTTTTCTTTAAGAGTCTAAGAGACGTCCATACCTAATTCATTTCTGGACAAAGTCTAGAAACCATGAGGAGCTCATTGTGTTCAATCAGTAGAAAATGAATAACTGATAGAATTTCAAATGTAAAATTCCATTAAGAGTTCAAGTGTCAACAGTGCTGTAACATATGTCCCATATTACTGGCTTGTGTTTTACATCTATTGCAGGGTTTAGATTTTTTTTTAATTGYTGCAATTTTGTACAAACATAGCAAAATCTGTGGATTATGTAAATTGGGATGTTTTGTATTTAGTCACTGAGGAAAGTAAAAATTGAACTGGATAATTATGTCCAGATCTTTTTTTTTTATTTATTTTCATGGTCATTCTTCATGCAGCATATTTACTACATTTTTCAACTCAGAACCCTGAGTGAACATACGTTAGATGGTAATTCATTTATAAAGTGAATATAACTTTGTAATAATTGACATACTATTTCAACAAATAATTTCTACCACACGTATCATTCTTCCATCAGAATTTATACAGTTAAAGGAGTCAAATATGAGCAAAGAAATGCAAAGTAAATGTCTCTCTTCTGGTACTGGTTATCAGTGAAACTAAACGTGCTGTGGGTTCATTTTGCCCTTCAAGTTACAAAAGTACATTTTCAGCCCCTACAGCAGCATCCATATGCATGTAAATGTAAAAACAAGGCCTCCCTCATGATTTGAATTCTTACTGAATTTAATGAGAATTTTTTTTTTTTAATAATGTAGTGATAGAAACACTATATCCCTTTTTAATTCATAATAAACTAATATTTTTTCTCATCTGAATTAAATTATAGTAGGTGGATTATTTAGTTAGAGAGCAAGGACTCTGGACCAGGACCCTTTACCAGTGTAAATGCTACCATTGCAAAGGGAATCCTAAGGGAAAACTGTACACAGTAAAGTGTCGGGTTGATTGAAAACTAATGAATTTCAAATGTTTTTGATGGAAAGTGGGACTTTTCAGTGGAAATGATGACCAAAAAAAATCCTGTTTTTCAAAGAACTGTCAGCCGGTCTGCAGGCTAGAGCTGATCAAGCAGTATGTGCGGCATACTGTAGATACTAAATCCTGGTGGCAGAAATCTTTGTGATAGGATTTATTGTTCTTGAGCAATACATCCCACGATGCTCTTTGACACTGGAGTTTATTTAATAGGATCAGTCTCAGACTCATTCTTTCAGACTCTCCTATTTCATTGCTCACAGTGGGTTCTTAGGAGTACATTTTCTTACATGTGACTTCTTCATAAATATGAGACAGAAAGGTCTTATTTTATTCGCCATCTGTTTATACTCCTTCATTGTTCCTGTCCTACATTAACTTCAACATCTGGTTCCATACTTTCTATAGCAGGCCAAAATTATGGCCACATCCACTATCTTCATGACCCCCTCTCCATTTCATGAATTTATCCACAGTAAAAATTGCCAGACTAACAATGTAATCTGAAGTCTTTTAGGAAGCTCATTCCTTTTGCGTGCTTCAACTTCAGGTTTCTCTCCACTTTTGCCAGGCTGAGCAAAATCCCAAAATATTATGATTACTTCTAGGAGTTACCATGCTAATATCATCCCTGTGTCCCGCTTAGAGTGTGGGGTGGGTGCCAAGTGCCATATGCTGTCCATTGTGGTGGTAGGTTTAAATATACGGAGATTTACTCACAGAAATCTGACTGAGATCTCTGACTCATTTCATGTCATTTCTGAGAATAAACAATTCTTACACAGCTATGATTTTCCACCCTTGTTAGCTGAGCCAAATTTGCAATGGTGACCTAGAAATAAGCATGCCTACTATGCCATGACCATCAAGTTAAGAAAGTCACTGTTTCCCTCTCCCACCACTCATTTTAATTGTTTTGGATTCTTTTGACTTTGATCAAATGAGACCATTAAATGTTGTGCAATTTGACTGCTCATGGCTATTCTTTTCAAAGCTTTCAGTTTCATCAGATTTTTATTCAAATCCTCTTTTCCTAAAAGCTAAACATTGTTCATTGAAATCAGTGATAGCTCCCTCCCACTAACCTGTGCCTTTGTGTGGCTCCCCCCAATGTTTCTCATACCACCTGTGAAAAAATACACGTGGGTATGAAGCTGAGGTTAGAACGTCAGGACAAAGTCTTTGACTGAAGGCGGTCAGCTGCATCAGCAGGACATCTGGAAATCAGAGCATATTCTCTGTCCATTCACTTTGTGTCTCCTGAATGCCCTTCAGACATCTGAGAGCTGCAGACATATTACTTGAGCTCACTCTTTGAAGACAGATCACAGAGGTTCCCATCTCATAACTGAGCAGCTCCACCACAAAGTGGTTATTCCTGAGGAAATGTTACTTACTATTTTCTGGTTTAGACTTTTAATTTTAGTAATTTCATGCTACCCCTACTTCTATAGCATAATTTTAACTCCATTTTTTTAAAGACAGACTTTTTCTAGGTAGTTGCAAGGCAAGAAAGGTAACTTTTCATTGCTACTCAAAATATCCAGTATATACTTTCTAGCAGGTCCTCAGTCTTAGATTTCTAAACTGCCCAGTTTCCTTTTTAATGCCAAAACAGGTTGCCAGGCTTTTTGGCATTAGTTGCACCCTAGGTACCAACCYTTCTAAAAAACCTGTCCACAGATGTTGCAATGAGGACTGCAAAGGTCCATAAATACTTTAGAAAATTTGGCCCCTTTTCAGTGTCAAGCACAAAAAATCTGACCATGCCAGACCAAAAAATTGCCTTCACACATTGCAAAGTGTATTTTCCCCTCCCCGAGGTGATTTGGAGAGATGCTGCATATATATACAATCTTCTAACATCTCCACTCAATGTGTGTTCAAAAAGTAGAGCATGTTTCTTACTTTTCTGAGTTTCTCTAACATAGGACAAGGGAGGGGAAAAGTAAAGAGTCAAAAATTGGTGTTTTCAAAAGAAAAGCAAATTTAATGTTATTTGTAACATCTAGGGAAGCAGGAAGGGAAGAAGTTCTTCATTCACTCAAAGGTAGAAGAGCTGGTTTTGATCTTGAGAGCTTTTCATACTTGTCACTAGCAAAAACAATAGATAGAAGAAAAAGATGAGAATTAATAGATTGATAGTTCTACATCCACTGAGCACTCCTGGTCAAATACCACAGTTAATCACATTTTACCTGTGATGCTATTAACACCATCTGCAGTGGCTGGATGAATACGGATGACCAAGTTAAAAGATGAATTCCAAATACATTTCTCCTTGTTTTCTGATGGCAACCAATTTTTTTCTACCCTAGTCTGGCAATGTTTTCAGTGATACTAAAATTATCTTAGGGAATGATTATTTCTCAGTATTTCACAATAATTTGAGATCTTTATCACAAGTAGGTTTTGTGAACTGAACCATATTCCTTCAGCTAGTTCTATATGATATCATACGTCAATTAAAGTTATATATGTATCAATTTTTAAAAAATACTTTTTAACAATTCTTCTTTTACTTTCTGTAATTTTTTGAGTGCCTCCTTAACACATCCAAGTGGAATTATCATGGAAATTCATGGAAATATTTTGATGATATGATGTATGATAAAAACATGCTCAAGTAATTTCTGGGTATTATATTTTTGCAAACTAATCTCTTGTATCATAATGGGAGCAATTTTCACCATTTTTATTCAGGAAAATATTACATCCAAGAGCCACGATATATGATCTGAATTAAATTTTCTCTTTTACGGAGGATCCAACTAGCTTTGTTTTGTCGGTGTCTCCAAACCAATGTGTTTGGGGGGGGGGGGGGGGCTGACCTTGGCTGGATGCCAGGTGCCCACCAAGCCACTCTATCACTCCCCTCCTCAACTGGACAAGGGAGAGAAAATATAACACAAGGCTCGTAGGTTGAGATAAGGACAGGAAGATCACTCACCAATTACCGTCACGGGCAAAACAGACTCAACTTGGGGAAATKAATTTAATTTATTACTAATCAAATCAGAGTAGGGTAATGAGAAAATAAAAMAAAAMCATCTTAAACCACCTTCCCCCCACCCCTTCCTTCTTCCCAGGCTCAACTTCACTCCCGATTTCTCTACCTCCTCCACCCGAGCGGCGCTGGGGGACGGAGAATGGGGGTTGTGGTCAGTTCATCACACGTTGTCTCTGCCACTCCTTCCTCCTCACACTCTTTGCCTGCTCCAGCGTGGGGTCTCTCCCATGGGAGACAGTCCTCCACAAACTTCTCCAATGTGGGTTCTTCCCACGGGCTGCAGTTCTTCACGAACTGCTCCAGTGTGGGTCCCTTCCATGGGGTGCAGTCCTTCAGGAACAGACTGCTCCAGCRTGGGTCCCCCACGGGGTCACAAGTCCTGCCAGCAAACCTGATCCAGCATGGGGTCCTCTCTCCATGGGTCCACAGGTCCTGCCAGGAGCCTGCTCCAGCGTGGGTTCTCCATGGGGTCACAGCCTCCTTCAGACACATCCACCTGCTCCGGCGTGGGGTCCTCCACGGGCTGCAGGGTGGATATTTGCTCCACCGCAGACCTCCACGGGCTGCAGGGGGACAGCCTGCCTCACCATGGTCTTCACCACGGGCTGCAGGGGAATCTCTGCTCCGGTGCCTGGAGCACCTCCTCCCCCTCCTTCTTCACTGACCTTGGTGTCTGCAGAGTTGTTTCTCTCACATATTCGCACTCCTTTCTCCCAGCTGCTGTTGCACAGCAGTATTTTTCCCCTTCTTAAATATGTTATCAGAGGCACTACCACCATTGCTGATGGGCTCGGCCTTGGCCAGCAGCGGGTCCGTCTTGGAGCCAGCTGGCATTGGCTCTATCAGATATGGGGGAAGCTTCTAGCAGCTTCTCACAGAAGCCACCCCTGTAGCACTCCCGCTACCAAAAACCTTGCCACGCAAACCCAATACAGTTTGAAAGGAAAACTCAAAACTTATATACGGGTCCTTTGTAGACTTGATAATTTTTGGCCCTCAATTTTGAAAACAACATCATTTTATTGGAAAAAATATATTTTGAAAAGTGGTACTTCTAAAGTGATGTTGAGGCATTCTCAAAAATACTTAACATTAGCTAAGCTCTGCTCCAGTTAAAGTCAAAAGATGTATTAACACTATTTCCAAYGTGCTGAATTGAGCCAACAAGCCTCACTTTTCAAAATTTTATTCAGAGTTTACAAGAAAAAAAGTATCTTTGAAAAAATACAAATATTGCCTGCTCTGCCAACTGTTCTGCAGACTGAGTATCAAGCAGGATTATTTCTGATTTTTGCCACATCACCAATACCAAAATACTTTGCAAGCCCTTCTTTAACTCATTAACTTTATGCAGCTCCATTATGCTGAAGAAGATTGTACAGCTCTTAGTGATGATGACAGAATTTAGCCCAGCATCTAAGGCTTAGTTTCCCATTGTGTTGATGATGTGAAAAACAGTAGACTATATCTAGCACACTCCTCCCCTTTAACAAAATTGTGTTTGTTCCCATTCAAGCAGATTAGCTCCAAGTATACACAGAAGAGATGATGTTTACTGATAAAAGTATGATTGTATAAATTGGTCTATTATTTTCCTCTCTGAACAGAACTCCTCTTAGTGTTAATAGGACCTGCTTGCACATTGTGGAACGAAACAGAGAGACACCACCATTTTGTACTTATAAATATTTGCTCATCATTTTAAGAGCAACAGTAATATACCATAACTAATTGTTAAGAGTGTGTTATAAGTGCCATACTGTGCCAATCCACAGAAGATATAATGTGTTACCTCCCTCTCACCAGCGGTGTGAGTGATTAGCTCAAGCTGTACACACCTCCCTGTGATAAAGTCCTGGAGGTGTGTTGTGCAACTTCTCTACTGGAGTCTAGAAGTGGGCATCACATTAATATGTGATCCTCTTTGTAACTAATATTCTTTTGATGGCACAGTTCCTACTGTTTGGGACTGGTTCATTTTGCAGAGTGATKAAAAGAAAATCCCATCATACAGTTTTAAAGAAGCAATAATGAAGCATTCTTGTATAATGCTTTTTATTCCAAACGTCCTGASTCATGTACAAATGCACACAGACCAAACTGCCTCACACATTACAGAAATTCAAGTACCTCAGGGTTGTTATGAGACAAAATTTTTGTCATAGCAACCTCTTATGACTAGGTATTGTATCATGATACAATTTCTAAGCTTATTTTAGTCCCTTCCTCAAGGTAAACAGCAGTATTCAGAAAAACATGTTAGTACACTTTCTAGTTTTGAAGTTGGAGAGGTTTAAGCACCGCTTTTAATTAGGAAAAGAAAAAAAATTCAAACCAAAAGAAGTTTTTAAAGAATTTAGAGCACACTTCCCCGTATACCAAGACATTATTCTGTCCCTTGCATATCTGACACAGGCTCCTCCTGTATCAGACAAAGGTACCCCTCTAAGATGAATCCCATGGAGCTGAAGTATAACTCCGATGCTCTGATAATGCTAGAGTTTATAGGTTCCAGGGATTTTCTTCCCCCTTCTCTCCCCTTGTGCGTGCCAGAGGTCCCCTGCTTCCTGTCTCCAGCTGATAGTGGTGGGACAGCGGAGGGTCAGGGAGAAGGGGAGGGGGCTGGTCCCTCGGCGGCTGGGGGGAGCGGGGGGCGGGGGGCTGGCAGTGTCTGACAGCTGAAACAGATGATGCCGCACACCACCTATGTAAACAGAAATAGGCGCTGGGGCTGATGTAGCACAGAGATATGACCCTGCCCATAGAGCCGCTGAGTCTAGACTCCAGATGTGTTCTCACTGTTACCAGGCCAATTCAGATCCAACTGGTAAATATTTCTACCAGATGACAGTGGGCTCAGTTACAGAAATGAGGACAAAGGACAGAAATAGGCAGAAAATGAGTACTGGGCATTATTGCTGCTTAGAAAAATATTCTGCATAGTTTTAGAGATGTTAAGGGGCAATTATTTAAATAGATTGTATACATTCTTTTATTTTCTTACCACGTTCAGCTGAAAAAGTTCCAAGGCAAACTGAAGGCTATTTAGGCAAATTAGTCACTTAAAATGAACTGAAACAGAGGTCTGTAAAGGATGAAATAAAATTTATACTAGGACTTTACCATATGGACATAAAGAAATGAGGAAAAACCATAGTGTTGATAACCTCAGGCTGGTAAATACCAGTTTATTGGGAAGTGAGTGTTATGTGATTTATTTACAGAAATGAGTGATTATAGAACAAGGACACTCTACAGAAACAAAATTCAGGACAGAAACCCCTGTCTGCTGGTGTTTCTTCTCCCCAGACATAGGATTGTGACTCCTAGTCCATGTGGCGTTCAGAATGTTGTAAAGTGTGTCAATTAAGYAGCAACTGAGCACCACTGATGCAATCAAGGCTCTGACAAGTTTTAAGAGGTTACTGGTTTGCATCTGCCTCAGACCACTAGAATGAAGCAACAGAGATCTGCAKTGATCTGGGCTCTTTTCTTATGTCTTTTTCTTCATACGTGGTATCGTGCCACATAACCATAGGCAAAAGATTTGTCTTTGCAGAGAGTTGCAATTCTAGACAGTGTATGTTAAGGGACAGTAAGCACAGGAGAATATAACTATATCCTTTATGAAGACATTTGTAATTTGCACAAATATTATATGATCCTCTGTTTGAGTCCCGTGTCTGCAAGATGACTGCCAATAAGTTATTCCAGCAGGAGATACGTGAACAGAAGATACATGACTTTAAATGGTCTTCTTCGCTAATACTGATTGGGAAATGTAGGAGTCCTGCTTTTCAAATTTCATCATGAGCCTTCCTGAGATTGATTGTCTGGCTGATGAGTAAGACAAAAATCACAGTATATAAACATAAGTAAGATATGGAGTTTCAGCTAGAAAAGGAAATTAATAAAGAAAGGTGTTTTTTTAATTTTCTTTCACATAATTAGAAGTTTGTATGAATGTTGTTCTATTGTTTTGAAAATGATTTATTAGAATAAAAATATTTCCTAGCATGTCTAATACTGAATGCATTGGTGGGAAACGTATAACGTCAGCTTTGCAATAGAGTATTTTGGGGGTGTTTTCCTCACCCCAGTAAYTGGTAGCCAAATAGTTACTTTTATGACACTCACACATATGGGTAAGCAAAAGAGCATTCAGATCAGCAGAGACTGGAGCCATGCTATCTATAAAAGCAAAGTTAGAAATGGCTTAGCTATTAAAACGATCACATTAAACAAGGAATAGCTTGGTTCCTCACTTTGGACTCATAAACCAGCAACAGGAGCTTTGAACTGAAGAAGAAAGGCTACCCTAATCTAAATGTTCCTTGACATGACCTTTTAAATAGTTAACCTTCTAGTTATGTTACAACTGCAACTTTTTCTGTGCACACCTGTGAAGCTATTACTTCATGTTCAAGAGACAGAGTGGGTTTACTTACTAATTGGCTCTTGTTACACTATGTTCCTTTGCTTTTTCTCTTCCCTCTCATCTTCCCTTTGTGTTTGAGGAGCTCTAGCCAAATGTTAAATATTCCTAAGGAGAAGTTTGCAAGTGCTGGTACAAAATGGTTTGGCTGACTACTCGGAGAATATCAGTATATACTCTCTGGTGAGCAGTAGTGTACTGTGAAATTGCTGCATTTAATTGGGTTACAGCTGCTGATCATTTTGTGCAACTATACTGGGGGTTTACTAACAGATTCTCTGATTTAACACAGTTTCTTTTCTCAGACCTTTTCACCCATATATAGAGGAAAAGAAGGTACAAGTCTGAGGATATGTGAACCTAGACAGGCGAGAGACTGAGGCKCTCTCTTTGTACAAAACCACACTGCTTCATTCTTCCATGGGGAGCACTCTTTTAGCATTTATTCACTTAATGGGTTGACACCAAGCCTCCTGGTACCAAAATAAAAAATATTTTAAATGCAAATAAATTAGACATACAAGGCCTGAAGACACTGAGGACACAACAGAAGTTTTGATTTTGGTGGAGAATAAAGAAGAGTACTAAGCAGACCCTACAAGAAGAAAAACAACTTTTTGTTTCCTTCACCAGCGGATCCCTTCTCTTTCATCACTGTCTGTTCTCAACAGGATCGGCGTCTAAGAACTGACCCCATTCTCCACCCCTTTCTCTCCTGAGAAGAGCTTTTTAAACAGTGGATAGCTCTTTGATCTGCTGGCTTCCTGTAGTTATTCACATCATGGTTATTCAGCAACCTCACCTCACTGACCAGGTCAATGAACATACTTGAAGCAATATCACATAGTACTGTCTACAGAATATTAAACTATAATAGACTCTCGTCTCCCACAGCCTGTGTCTCAGAAAATCTGCTGACTTCCCAGCCTTCATCCCCATGAATCATACAAGAATCACCTATTTTCGGCAGACTGGGCGTAGGTGAGGACCTTCATGTCCCAAGAGTATCTAACTTTAAGAATGGAATGCCACATCCCATGTTTTCTGTATTAAGGGAAATGCTAAATGTTTTCAGCCTCAAGCTTAGTTATCCCAAAGGTGTACAAAACCCCTTTTTCTCTAGAAAAAAAGTTTGGAAATTAAAGGATGGGAGAAACAGAGATAGAAACCTGTGAGCTAACTTAAAGCTAAGAAGAACAAATGGGAACCAATTGACATCTTTAGGTACCTAAATACCTTGCCAAGAACATCCAAATTGCCACAAAGGCTACAAATATGGTTACATTACAAAGTGGTTATAGTGCAAGCAGATATTCACAAACATTTTTTCAAGAAAATTTTAACCTAGAATCTGGAGGAAGTAAATTTTGTTCCAAGCTACTATTGATAACCATAATGAATCAGATTTTTGAAAAACTGCCTGAAATGCACTCATTGATTTTTTCAGTTCTGCACGTAAATATTTGTTTGCCCATAAAAATGCAATTTGTATAGAGATGCACACATACTAAGTAAAGATACTATCTAGACTGTGTAAAAGAACTATTGCTTATTACAATCTCTCCCATATTTTCCCTTTCCCTTTCTCTTTCCCTTTTCCCTTTCCCTTTCTCTTTCCCTTTTCCCTTTCCCTCTCCTTCTCCCTTTCCCTTTCCCTTTACCTTTTCCCTTTCCCTTTCCCTTTTCCCTTTCCCTCTCCTTCTCCCTTTCCCTTTCCCTTTGCTTTTCCCTTTCTCTTTCTTTCTTTCTCTTTCTCTCTTTCTCTTTCTCTTTCTCGTTACCTTTACCTGGTTTACTTCTTTTTAAACAGTCCCATAGGCCTTTTTTTGCACTTTTAGACTTCAAAATGTCTTTAGACATCCAGTTGTGTGCTCATGTACAACATTTAGTTCAATACTCCTAGCACATGTGGATTTCTTCATTTTTATCCCAACTATTCTAAAAAATTTTCTTCCAGTCTTTGGTCACTGATTGTCCACAGGACATCAGAAGGTCATTCACAAAATAATAGTCCATTTGAGTTTGGGGAAGGGAAAAATATATGCATATATGTTTGTCCAGACAAACAAATAAATGGAAGAAAATAAAAGTAATGAATGGATATTTATTTTAGCTTAACTGCTTTTTATTTGCAAATAAGAGCTATTATGGTAGTACTGCATAAGATGATCTATGTATATTTTTTTAAAGAGTTAAGACATCTTTTGATTCTTTTTAAAACAGTTACATTTTCTATGGATTAAAAAAGGTTAAGAACCACTGCTCCAGAAAATCCCCACCAGGCTGATGGGTACAATAGAAGGTAATTAATGGCTACATTCATTAGATAGATAGTATGCAAAGGAGAAAGCCTAAATCAGGAAGCCAGTTAATTTGCAAGAAAAAAAAACTCTGAGAGTGCAGAATTTCCAGAGGCAAAACAAAGAAGCCATGGCACCAGCAGGGACATATAAAATGGGCCCACACAGGAAGTTTCTGGGCAGAAGACAGGAAGAGATGGGAACTCAGTCATTCCTGGTGGGAGCCAGGAGGGAGCTTGAGCTCACTGAGGAACCAGCCAAATTCAAGACAAGCTGTCCTGGTTCAGAGAGGAAAACCTCTGTGATTCTGGAGAAAACTCATGTAGGGAAAGAATCCTGATCTCCAAAAAGCCTCCAAGAAAACTCCAGCATAAACCTGAAGAATGATCCAGACCACGAAACTGTTGGCCTATAGCAGGGAAATGAGGATAGGGATTGCATTTTTTGCTTTAATTTGGGGGGATTTTTTACTAAATCAATACAATTTTACCCTTTATTTTTCAATTAAAAACAACGTTTAAAAAACAGAACACAGGTCTGTATGGGTAAGTCTACACTTACAAATTATGCAGTGCCGGGAAATGTTCCCAAGGGCTGGCAACTGATCACTTACACTGTGTGTGACACACTTAACTGTGTGTTAAATTGTCAAAATCGTCCCAGTACATTTCTAGCCCAGGCCAACAAGCCCCATCCCAGACAATTCCTGGGCATGGTGCAGGAGCGAGCACTGGCCAAGGATCACTCCAGTAGGCGTTTGGGATGGGGCCATCCTGTTTGGAAGGTAGGAGAGTTGAACAGTGTGAATACCGATCATTTCATTCCAGTTTGCCTCAGTGCCAGAGAACCACACAATTAATTTGCTAGCATAGATACAGACTCTGTATGTGCATGTGCTGTGTTTATCATGGAGTCCTAAAAAGGCAAATTATAAACTGGCAATATCAGGCCATTCAGTAGGCCTATGGAAACTATATAAGAACTGCAAGAGGTATGGTATTTTGTTTCAGGGCTAAAACATCAGTATCACAAGGAAAAAGAGATCCCATCCTTGACTGTTGGGATTCTCACTTAAATCAGTTTTACAGAATCACAGAGTAGTTGAGGCTGGAAGGCACCTTTGGAGATTTTCTAGTCCAACCCCCATGCTCAAAGCAGAATCAAGTAGAGCAGGCTGCCCAGGACTGCGTCCAGTCAGTTTTGAATAACTCCAAGGACGGAGACGCCACAACTTCTTTGGGCAACCTGTTCCACTGCTCAACCACCCTTATAGAAAAAAAATTTTTCTTATGCTTAAATTGATTTTCCTTTATTTCAGTTTGTGCCCATTGCTTCTCATCCTTTGACTGGACACCACTGAGAAGCGTCTGGCTCCAGGCTGAACAGTTCCAGCCCTCTCAGCCTTTCTTCGTACATCAGATGCTCCAATCCCTTCATCCTGTTCATGGCCCTTTACTGCACTCACTCCAGTATGTCCATGTCGCCTTTGTACAGGGGAGTCCAGCAATGGACCCGGCACTCCAGATGTGTCTCACCAGGGCTGAGCAGAGGGGAAGGATCACCTCCCCCGACCTTCTGGCAAAACATCAGAAGAGGAAAAAATTTTTTCAGAAGAATTGCCTAGTGATTTCTAGATCTTCCACAGAATGATACCAAAGTGAAAAAATACATTAAGTCAGTTCACAATGTGCTTCTAAATCAACTTTATGGCATCTTGTGATCTTTTTAGTAGGAGTATTTCTGGTTTTGCACCTAAGATGCCTCATTGGATATCCTACATTCTCATAATAAGAAAATAAAAATATACTGAGAAAATTATACATAACAAGGAATACCTTTGCAGTATTGATTAAATTATGCTAGTAAAGTTGGAGGATGGAAATTGATTAATATTAAGAGTAGTTCCAAGGGAGAACTCAAGTCACTCAAAACCACAGTCCCACTTTTCTGTAGCAATAGTCTATACAAATCATGGAAGACAATTACTAACATTTACTACAACACTGTCTGTAATTGTCTGGAGCTATGTTAAGCGTGATTAGGGCTTCCATATTTAAAACTTGGTTTAGATTGAATCAGGTGGTATATAGGCATGGTTTTGATTCATCTTTTCAGTTACTGTTGACAAAGGCACTGCAGGATGTTCAGTATTTTAAAAGTATAAATATTTTTAATCAAGTACATAGATTGCCTGTAGCAATGTTCAGAATCATTTAGAAATAATCTGAAAGCTGAAAATTTGGTTCACTGACAACATTCGCTTCCTCTCAACTTTTAATTTGGCACATTTCATTTAATAATGTCAGACTAACATGTTATCACTGGCACATGGTAACTGGAGGATAATTATCTCTGGATGCCATGCTTGTAAGGCTCTCTCTTTACTATGGGAATCCCACAGTGTGCCCTGCAGCCCTCATATCCTGATAGGCCAGATCATAAAATCTGCTTAGACGTTAACATGACTCCTTTCCGTCAGATTTCATCTTTCCTAGAGTCGGATAGCAGGGGAATACAGTGTGCACATAGGTCTTGCCTGGTAGGAAATCACAATGCAGAGGGAACATGACTCCAGCCCTGGGAGCTGGGAACTACTCTTGGTAAACACAATATAAATATAATTCAACATATGTGACATACAAGAAATATCAGGTCACTGAACCCTTGTGTCCCTTTGTCTAAATATTCTTCTTTGGCAGTGCTGGAATACCCAAGGTTTCACTGGCAGAGATACAACTCCTTCCTGAACCTACCATCAGTACTTTTCCATCACAAGCAGATTTCCTGAAGGGAGGACAGGGAAGAAAATAAGATGTCTAGGACTGTAAACACCACAGAGCATGTCTCATGCTCCCACCCACATGGCGTAGGACTGCACTCAGAGCAGGACAATGCCTCAGACACTTTGCTATATCTCCAGCAGAAAATGAAACAGGGCTAAAGACATCATGCATCATTTTAAAGTTCTGGCACATCCCTGAAACGATTTTGATCCATACCTAGCTGGCACCCCCATTAGGCAATCCCCAGCCATGGTTTAGTGCCAGGGATCATTGTCAGGAGGCAGTCCAACCAAGGCTACAGAGTTCAGCAACWCAAACACCAGCCCTGGTCCTGCTTTGTGCCCTAGTATAGACACAGAAAGTGTAGCGACATCCAGCCTTGTTCCACAATACCAGACATTTACATAAAGGAAAGCTTACATAAAATGGCTCATCCCAGAAGCTACTCTTTGATAAGATAGAAAATGATGGGGAAGGATTGTAAGACACTTGCTATTAACCTATTTTTTTCTAAGAAGTGCCCTGTTTTTCTGTGGTTTTGTGCAGCATCTAGCACAACTGGCGCATGATCCTAATTTGGGGATAGTGGAGGCTACAGTAAAAAATAATGCATATAGTTCAAGCCAAACTCTTTACTTGGTCCTCTATTTTAATCGCAGTGTATTTCACATGGCTAAGAGTTTGCAACATTGAAGTTTTTTTCATTGTGAAAGCCAAACTGACGTATGGGTGACTATAGGCACCATAGTATATTATTGTTATTGATTTTTCCCAAGCAACCTTCCCTATTTTCTTGCAAATTAAGACAAAAATGAAGGTTGTTATTTATTGTGTGTTACTTTTTGATTAACTGACATCTCCCAGGGTAAAATAAGAAACCTTTACAGTTTCCACCTCTAAAGTCCTGCAGAACATAACAGCTATACTCTTTAGTAATTCTGTTTTAAGTCATACTGATAGATATGTCTCTTTCAAGTGAGCATTTGTTCACAGGACTGTTCTACAAAGTAACTGAAATCCTTTCAGGTAATATCTTTCTTTCTCTCATTTCCCCATTAACTTTTCATTTGTATTGCTCAAAAGTCTTCATGTCATGTATCCTCAGGCACAACTTCATTACATAGCAATTGGAACTCTATATTAGCAGTCATCTTTGTACAAAGAAAAACATAGTTCATTTGCACAAGGAAGATCATGGAATTTTGCTTAAAGATTAGCAGAGAACATGACATGGAAATTGCAAGCCCAGCCATTTAGTAACTGGCCAGCCTGAACAGGCCTGACACCCAATAGTTATCTGGCTATAAGCTGTGAATATTCTATGGCTCACACAATGCTTCTCCTGCCTTTAGTAATCATTACTGTATTGTGATCAAGAATCATAGAAATCAAGAAACTTCAACAGAAACTGGACACCGTTGTTCTAGGCCCCCTGCAAACATCCAGGCTCCTAAACAGCTAAATACATGCAGAAGAGAGAAGAAAAAAATTAGAGCAGCAAAACTATCCATTCCAAAGGGATGTATTCCAAAGTGTGATCATTTGTCAAGCTGAGGAGAGGCCTCCCAATTGCCTTTTTCTACAGCAGTGCTACATCCAGTGTAGAGCATTCCTTCTGAATGCAATTTGAAAATGCTTTAAACAGATTTCAATGACATGAGGATGGCTCTAGCTCATTGTATTATCACTTCATTATATTATTGTATTGCAGTAGTGTCTGGAGGATTCATTCACATACATAGGCACTGTAAAAAACACAGATAATTTCCTGCCCCACAAGTTTACAGTTAGCAGTGAATAACTGATATGAATTACTTAACATTCAAAATCATAGTTAGAAGAAGTGGAACTTCCTATTTTAGAAAAAAAGAAGTCCACCACGTGTTCAGGACTGTTTCAAAAAGAATGGGCTAATTTCCAGCCAAGCGTGATTAAAAGTCCTAAAATGTTATGCCCATTTTATAAAGACAGGTTTGTTCAGTCACATAAAAATGTTGGTGATAAAAGTAACTTCTGTTTCAGACTAACAAAAAATTGAATCTGCAAAAGAATCCTCAGTATAAAAAGGACAATTGACCCGTCGCTCTTTTCCCATTAAACCATCTATTATAGAGGTCAGATAAACAAAGTGTAGTCTGATGGAGAGTGACACTTTATTGTCTTTTACTGAAAGTAACACACTTTTTCAACTGAAGCACTAAGGCATTATCTTCCACATGATGTGCATTCATTGTAATGAGTTTATACAGACTCATCTATTAAAAGCACATGTAAATCCAGGTCACACCCAGTATGCCGTTGCATACAACCCATCAACAGACTTAACATCTGCTTTTGCAACCTTCATTTTGGTTAAAAGTTGTGTGCACATGTGTCATTAGTGAATCCACAATATCAGCTTCCTGATCTGTGTACTGTTAAACACTCCAGAAGAGGTTTTGGTTTGAAACTTACAATTGCAAAAACTATCATTTCCAGAAGCCCATAGGCAAAAACTCTGGTTCCTCTACAGCTTTACAGACTGAACATTTCCTGTTACATTCCAGAACCATTGAGTCCAATAGGGTGTGATACACAATTAGGCACACTGTTTTGTTAAAATAATTGTCTAATGTCCATCAAATAAAGAAGAAAACCTAAATCATTCCCCGAGACTTGCTGGAACCAGTGGCTCTTATAGTAATAAATATATTTACCAAAAAATCTCAGAAACTGACTTCCTGGGTTTTTTCTTTTGTTGTTGTTGTTGTTGTTGTTGTATTGGTTTTTTTGGTAATCCTTCCTTTTCCATTCTCTTGCAGAGAATGGAAGCATCGATTACTACATAATAGTATCTGCTAACAATCTGAGCTATCAAAAAAACATGAGCAATCTCTAAATCCTTAAGGACTGTCTCAGGGCTTTCTTCAAGACTTTCCTGCTCTTATTTCATTTAACTGAGGCTTGGAACAGAACTTCTTTGGAGTGGAGAACAAATTAATTCATGTAAGCCTATGTAGGACCTCCTATTTTCCTGTGCTGACTACTATCAGAGAGTAAAATCCATATGTATTACTTTCTCCTCCTGTAAGTAGAGTTGTCATAGCCCTGCAGCCACAGTACAGCAACTCCAATTCCTACATTGGCATCATGAGAAACTTGAGTTGCACCACTCAGGGCATCAGTATAACCCCACACACACTTTTCCCATGATGCAAAGTTACAAATAATTGAGACTGTAAATTTTGAAGTCACAGGGATTAAAGAAAGGCAGGATATCAAAGGCATCTGAATAACAAAAAGTTAGCACAATGGTCTTTAGTCTTGTCTCTAAAAAGGTCCGTAAGACATCAGTTCACACTTTCCCTGGGCTATCAAAGTTGTGTCTGGTACACTGCTTTTCACGATGCAGTAGTTACTACAGTATAAATAGATGCTGAAATACCATCAAAAACATGATGTTGCTACTGACGTGGGAAGATCTAGGATCTGCCCATGTAAATAGTCTTCCAGGTCATCCGGTAGGTGAAAGAGCACTGCAAGGCACCCCACTTGTATGACACCATTTTAGRTGTGTTGGGAAGTACTTCTCCTATATGAGCACCGGACTTTCTCTTATAGCCAATTAAAAGCTATAATTTCCCTTGAAAGCCACTAAACAGTGGGCACATAGGTGATTAAGATCTATTTCTCCTTTTATTGACTAAGGAGGATACTTGGGCACTTACTAAGGAAACACTGCCAACATTTTAGGTACGCAGATTAGGGGCATTGGTCCAACCTTGAGCTAGTTTCCTTCTTATCGCCATTCCATTCACCATTGCATTTTCAGCATTAACTTTGATGGCATTTCATTACAGTTCACAGGAGCCTTAATGTATTTTCCCTAAGTTTTCACTGTAATCTTCTGCAATAATAATATTTTTATAATAATATTGAAAGAAAGAGAGCCAAGATGTAATGCTGGTGCAAAACAAGAAACTATATTCCACTACACCCTCAAAGAAACTGATAGCTCCTTGTTGATCTAAGGCATGCTTTCAGTGGAATGGGAAGATGGAAAATGGAAGATAAATGGATAAAGGTAGATTATTGCAGGAAGAGAAAATAATGAAAAGTAGTTAAAAAGAGACAGACGTAAGTCACCCTTCTCACAAAGCTGATGGAGAAAAAGAGAAGGATAGAGAAAGAATTATAAAATTGATTAAATTTTTTACACAAACAAATTTTTAGTTCTCTGTGTACATCTATGTAAGCATCTACAGGATGTAGCATAGGTCTAAATACTCTTGTCCCCTTCGGTAAATATGCATTACTCCAAGGAAAGCCATGAAGCTTTTGGAACCCTTTAAAACAAAGTTCATCATATCCCTATACTTTTAATAACCTTTTCTTCCTCAGCATCTTCATGTGGGGAACACTTTAAAAACTATTCTCTGGATGTCCCTGCAATGAAGACATGATTCTTCACCACCCTCTCAGCAGTCTAYGTCTTCCAAATGTGCCTGGAGCAGAGGAGGGAGAAAGAGTACTTGATTGAACACTACTGGAAGAGAGAAGGCTAAATCATAGAATCATTAAGGTTGGAAAAGACCTCTAAGATCATCAAGTCCAACCGTCAACCCAACACCACCATGCCCACTAAACCATGTCCCTAAGCGCCTCATCTACACATCTTTTAA
>JAYKAV010000844.1:688390-816240 GCA_035582835.1 Phoebastria nigripes | reverse complement strand
TGTTTTCCTGTCCCTGTCAGTATTCTTCCCTGCCCCTGAAGGGATTGAGGAAAACACTACCTGTGCTCCTGATCCTTCAACCAATCGCCCCAGTGCCCTGAAGKCCCTTTTGATCGCTTCTGGGCTTCTCTCTGCAACCTCGTCGCAAAGGTCAAAGCAGAAAGACACAAGTATTTTTCTTGGGAACACACCCATTTTTTCCTTGAGGAAATCATTCCCATATTAGTATGATTTGCAATGCCAACCATGCTGCTACAGATCCTACTAAGACAAATCATTACAAAAGGTCTCCAGCCCTAATATTTCTTATTTTTTAACATTGGATGTGACAGTGACTGTATGACTAGCTTTTTATCCCAGGTGCACTTCTGTCTGTACCAAGAAAGCTGCAATTCAGCTTGTAATAAATATAACCCATTATAATCAGTGGATTTAGAAATTTTCACTTTAGATGTGATTTATAAAGATTAGATGCTATACATCATGGTTCATAGAAACAATATAGAAAAGGCAATTATTAGAGCTAATTAAAAATTCACACATCTGGGACTATGGAAAAAACACTTCAAGATAACTATTTATCTACCCAAGTTGATATCAGACACAGTGAGAGTGCAAGAAAGACAGATGGATGCTATGTTTCTGGGAACATATACTCTGCTAGCTGGTAAAATGGTAGATGTGTTTTGCTCATATCTCCATTTCTAGTTGGGAAAAAACAGCCCTCAGGTTCCAATATAGAATGACACAAAATGTACTTGTGCAAATGTAACATGTTGGTGCAATTGAGAAGACCTCACATATGTTGAATTGACTACAACATGGCATCAGCCACTTGGGGCATTTGGTTAATGCATTTAATTTAGCACAGTAATTGCTGTATCAGACCAAACAAATTGCCAAGCTATTTCTTATTCTGTGTTTAAGACTAGTTATTTTCCTTTCTTTTACCATGTACTATTTACTTTTTTTATTTCCTTCTTTGCTTTCTRTCTCTTCTTTATTTTATGGAAGTTTTCTGTGACTAGTAAAATATGCTTAAGTAGAATCTGTGCCACATTCAAATATAGGAAAGTTCTCATTTCTGACTGTAGGGTTTCTTAGGCTGATGAGATTGACTGGATTGTGGTCTGAGTAATCCTGTGGCTTTCCCACCTAATTTGCTTCTTGACTTTACTTGCTTATTTGTTAGAATCAAATCAGCAAATACATTTTCCTACCACATTTGTCAAGCCAAAAGAAATGCTCCAAAGTAACAATTTGTTTTATTAATATTTATCCCATGAAAACATGTGTCTGACATATTTATGAACAGCTGAAAGTACTGAGTAGTTCTTCAAGTGCTTCATAAGAAGGATGAATATGTCAAGCCACCTATTTGAGCTCTTTGGTTGTTTGTGAAAACTATGAAAGTAAGACATGGTATATTACAGATTGAGCAAAGATGGAAAAATAGAAGGTTCCTACTCTAGAATTGACAATCCAAGGAAAAAATAATACTAATACCTGAATCGAAATAACAGAAAATAATGGGATAAAATGAATTAGCATAGGAAGCTAATCCTATATATACTTACTGGGTTTCATATATCTATGATGTCTGCACAGGAACTGTCTGCTTGCTTCTCTTTATAATCAATGTAGGGAGATGCATGTGAACTTCAGRATGAGATAAATCCATGACTCCTGTCTGACTTGATTACTGAGGGAATCGGGGCTAGCTCAGATGTAGCTTCTACATGAGAAGCACTAACATTTGAGCAGGTGTATCCCACTGAAGCTGCCAAACTATTCCTATGTTTCTTGCAGGTTTTACAGAGAAGTTTTGGAGGAGGTTAAGAAGATAGATAGTACTGTGGATGATTATGGTTTTTTTGTCCGAGAAGTCCTTAGGAGAAGACATGAAAAAATTCAAACAAGGACATGGCAGAAATTGACATCAAGTGCTAACTAAGGCCAGAAATCAACATCTCACTAGCAAATAAGAATGGAGTGGGGAGAGGCTGTGAAGGGCTTTGAAGATCAAGACAGTGATTGATTGAAAAGAAAAAGGGAAACCACTGAATTCATATATAATTTACTTGACATAGTCAAAGCAAGAATCTATGGAAATTATCTTTACAGCAGAAGAGAGAGGATAGATATAAAAGGGCAAAACTGTATCTCTGAAGTGATGTTAGTATTAATTGAGATGAAAGATGTTGGAATTAATTGGGAATTAAGATGTAACAAAAAGTGTCTGGACAAAAGTTTTCACAGTGTGGAACAATGAGAAAGAACACACCTTACATACCTTAAAGATGTTCCAGGAAAGTATCCACAAGACCTAGCCATACCCTGGATGGCAGAACATGGAGAGAGGCCCAAGTGAAAAACAACACTGTATTATATCAGTGACAAGCAGGATGATGTCACAGTGATGAAGAAAAAAAAAAAAAAAGTGAATAGTTAAAGAGTTAGAACTTGGTTTTACTCAGGCTGACCTTTAAAAAGACTTGTAGGCATCCACAAAGACATAATGTAATAGCTCAGATTTTTCTGTTGGTAGAAAAGCAGAGAAATCTGAAGGAGAGCTCTGTCTGTGAGTCATCTGCAAAGAAACAGTAGTTAGTTTTGCATGTTACTCAGAGATACAATATAGAAGGAAAGGAGAATGAGAAAAAGACTGAGTCTTATTAAAGGATAATCAATGAGAAGAAACTATCAAAGGAAAGACTCAAGGAATTATCGGAAATGTCAGAGGAAAAAACAACAGATGTTGACACCTCACAAGCCAGGGGATGATGGGATTTTAAGAAGAGCATAGCTGATTATGTCAAAGACATCTGACAAGATTGAGAGAACAGGGTACTGAGTATGAGATTTGGCTAAGAAGAAGGCATTTGAAATTTGACAAGAGTGATTTCAACTGAATGAAATTGGTCCATGCCAGGTTTGGGGAAGAAAAATAGAGTGACAGGACATAGCACACACAGGAATAAAATGCAAAGTGGGGCAGTAACTGAGAAAGGAAATGGGGACAAGGGTGAATTGTTTTGAATAGGAGATATTAACACAAGGGCCACAAGAAGAATAAGAGAGGAGCCATCACTACCTTTGTTTCTTCAAGAGAAGACAGAAAGTTCTGTCACTCTACTCCTACTTGGTCCCTTGCTGCCAAATTTCTTATTACTATAATCCAATTTTGTTGGTCATGCTACTTTATCACACTAACAACGTAGCAGAAGGACATCCCAGTACTCCACTGTCAGATTTCCAGACCCTTCCTCCCAGAGATCTAGGCAGGGCAGTAGGGTACTTATGCAAAAAGATTGCCAGCTAGCACTCACTGATAGTTAAATATGTCTCTCTTTTGGGGGTTATATGAATATGACCTGTCCCTGTCCTCCTTCAAGCCAGCAGGGTCTATCCCGGTCAGCAAGCTTCTGGCTCTCTAACCACAGATGGTCTCTCTGGTAGCATGGCTACTGACTCTGATTTTTATTGATCAGCAGCAGACAAACCTCGCTGTGCACACAAGCTCAACAGCTGCTATTTCTTGAGCAGTTCATAATTCATGCTTTCTAACTTACTTTACCTATAGCACACTAACAGATCTGCACTTAGCTCTTGTTGAAAGCAGAAGAGAGGGCAACAATACTGATGGCACTGGAAACCATGAAAGGCAGACTTACATTATGTGAGTGGAAAGGCGGAAGAGTCATGCTGAGGTAAGACTAGGAGATGGTCAAAGACAATGAATTCTGAAATAGCCTCTTGTACGTGATCAGAGGCCAAAAAGAAACACCACTTGAAGACTGAGTCATGTGAATGGCCCTTTGGCAAGCTGGAGAGTTGTACCAAAGCTGAGGGTTGAATGAAGAGCCAAATCAAGCAACACACAGCTAAGGCTGGGTCATGAGTATGAAAGTTAATGTCAGTGATGGTGCAGAATAGAAGATTATGAAAGAAGGAAGAACAAGCTGTCAGAGTTAAGCTGGGATGTAGATGGGTAGAACGAGGTAGAGAGCAAAAGACATCAACATGTTACAGGAGTGGAAACGAGTCAAACACAGAGAAGGGTATAAGGGGCGGAACTTGGTGGTATGAATCTATTAATAATGTACATCCTTCAGCACTGTGTTTGAGATTTGAGTTTTGTATCCTCCCAGTACTAAAACATAGTACTTTATATGATGGCACTCTATGCTATTTACATGATCTCAGTTCTCACTCCAGGATATCAAGAATTAACATAGCTTATTGTTTTCTGCCCTTCAACCATACACCAACAATGGGACTATAAACCCACTCCCTCTTTTTGTTAGGCTCTTTGTTTGTCAAACTATAATAGGTTTATTAAGTTTCTCTGTCCCTGTATTTGTTTCCATGTTACTTTTCTGATACCATTCTCTGCCCAGGTTTTACCTCCACTACCCTTAGTAGTGTCTGTTCTATCAAATTAAGTCTGAATCTGTCCCAATTCAAGAGTGACTGAAAATTATTACCATTCTGATGGCTGCTCAGTGCCCTCTTTGAAATGAACTGTGGTCCCGGTCCAACTCCTGGTGGATGGTCCACATCTCCCAAACACTGTTACAGCTGGCACTAATTGGCATCCTCACTCTCAGTCTTAGCAGGCAGGTTAAGCACCAGATTGTGCAATGAATTATTTTCCTACTCCTAGGTGTGATCTACCTAGGTCAAAGTTGAAGCAGAATACAGAGGCAGGGAAGGAAAGCCTGAATAATTGCTGCTTTTGCTGTACCTTCTCTGTGACTCAGGTCGCCAGGGCTTTTCAGATTTCATGATCTCCGAGGTAAATGTAAAACAAAGTCACTTACAAGATGTCCTTGAAAAACGATTTCTAGACCATTTTTATAATTCTGCAGTGACTGATAACGATCCGAATGCTGACACAATAACAGGTTGGCAGAAACATTTTATTACCTTAATTGTGGAGGAGAAGTAATTCTGCAAAAAGAAAGAGGGAACTTGTCATCCCACGCTTCAGTGGGATTCTCAGACATATTCGGATAGAAGCCGAATGCTATGAATGTCAGATGGTGGGTCCCCCAGGCTCCCTGGCAACCTGCATGCAACTAAGAAAGAGGCAACAGCTTGCTTCAAGTATCCTTCGTAGAGATGACATAGTTAGATAAACCCAACAGGGAGTATAGCACGTGGAGGGAGCAGTCTGGTAAGAGGAAACTATTCCCTGTGGGACTGGCTCCATATTGCCACATGAAATGTTCAAAACACTGCTAGCCAGGAAAGTTGAATTTATTGCTTAATGAGCAGAGGACCCGGAAAAGATCATTGACAACTGCAGTGTAAACACAGCCACTTAATAGGGTGTTACTGAATGCCAAGAGGAAATTAAAAAAATCTGTCCTACAAGCAGCACTTTC
Organism: Phoebastria nigripes; assembly: GCA_035582835.1. Lineage (NCBI taxonomy): Eukaryota > Metazoa > Chordata > Aves > Procellariiformes > Diomedeidae > Phoebastria > Phoebastria nigripes. The sequence goes on along the minus strand of JAYKAV010000844.1, from coordinate 810,850 downwards.
TACCATATAGAATATGATTGGAATAAATACAGAACACAGAAAGCAGCTGTAGAGAACAGATGAGATATTAGATATGGTGGAAAGAAGAGAAGAACTTAAATCCAGAGGGCATTTTTTTTAGACTGCCTTGAGTATAAGAGTCGTGAAAAAGAAATGATGAAGGAAGACAAGTTAGCATAACAGCAGCAGAGTGACAGAGGTAACGCAAAATGACACTGTGACATTATTAAGAAGCTCAGCAACACACTCAACCTCCATCACAATGTCATCAGGACAGATGGCAACAATTGGCAAAGACAAGGCACAGCATGTCTGGAAAGCAATAAGAGCCTATAGAAGAAAAAAATAATATGAGCAGCTATGGAAAACACAAGAGACTACTACAGATTTTTCTAGAGGTAAAACAACAATTTACCCTCCACCCTATGCGTATTTGTCACAACTGCCTGATGGATATGACATCGTTTCCCACTTTGTCAAAGCTTTGCAAAGAATCAGGACTTTCACAGAACTCATTACTATCGTTTATTATTCTTGTTAGTACCTCTGAGACTATTGTGAAGGACTGCATCATGCTAGGCACTTACCTAAATCAGAATTAAAAAATGGTCCCTGCAAAGTGAGCTTACAATCAAAACGTAGCATGAAACAAAACACTTGGGTGCAGATACGAGGGGGACTAATGAAATAGGCTTACCTTCTAGGAATGTCAGCAAAGGTGATGGAGAAATGACAAAAAGAGGAAAGTAAAGCTATGGAGAGTAAGGAAGTATGGTTATTTTTTCATAAAGATCTCACTTTTAAAATGAATGGACAAAAAGACAGGACAGCCACAGCACGGGTGAAGGTCATGAATGTAGGAAATAATGAACCTCAGATAGGAAGTAGAAACTCTGGAAAAATTTGTCAAATGTACAATTATACCTGTGGTATCTAATAACACAATAAAAAAGAGAAACATCTGAGGCAGGGAAAGCACTAAGTAAACAAACTGTTGAGTAACAGATGAAACACCAGTTCAGCCAGAGCTGGTGTAAGCCGAGCAGAACACATGAATCTTGTTCTTCCTGCACCAGCAGTGTCTGCCATGAAGTGCACTCAGTATCGCTGAGCAATACCACCAAAAATCGAGCCTCCACATGTTGAGCTCCCACTGGAGGAGAAGGTTAATCTCCTCTGGCTAACTAAGCTCCTGGAAAAAACTTAATAAAAATCTTCAGCCAGTAGGGCAGTGGGAAGGGCTATCCACATTTTTTTTCTTAGTAGAAATTCATATTGTTTATTTCAGCCTCCGTGTTTTTGCAAAAGACACATTCTAAACATGAGTTAAGGGAAATTTACAGAAAGGTAGAGAGCAGCAATACATAAAAAAGCAATGTGAGAAGCCGTATGTGGCACCAGGCCCTGCTGTTCAATTCCATGTGTGTTGGGTATTTGCTTGACCCTTCCCAGCTGTTGTGTACTTCCCGATCCCCCAGATGATATGAGCCCCTTGCCTGATCAGCTTCCAGATGCTATACTGTTCCCAATTCCTCCTGATCATAAGTCTCAACACCAACTCAGTTCCAGCTGCCATAACTCTCATCCTTCCTCACTGAAGAGCTCCCTACCTAACAGTTCCCCCAAATGTCATAACCTGCCTGACCCTCCCCAGCTGTTGCAATCCTCCTGATCCCACACTGTAAAACCTCTTTGATTTGTCCCCTTCCCAGCAGCTGCTCTGCCCATTACCACTGAAGGCTGTGGTCCAGATCCTATCTCCTTGAAGTGTCCTACAAGTGCAAAAAATTTACAATTGTAGCTCACAGATTCCATGGTGAAACAGTTTATTTACAGGATATAACTTTTCAGCCAGATTCCAGACAAACCTTCCTGCTGCAGTAGCTTTACAGCTATCTGACTTCATGTAGATACATCAGCGTCTGGAATATTATATAATCGTATGATTATATTATAATAATTGTATATTATATAATGAATATATAATGTTAGTATTAGAAGATGATCTAGAACCATAAATAAATGAAATATAATAATAATATGCACAATATAACACAATCAATATCTTTAGGATTTTCTTTTATATATGGCAAGTGAAAGGACATACTGCACAGAAAACTGAAGCTCCTTTTACTTTACTTACGAGTTGACCCCAAAACATAGGCCTAATTTAATTACCCTCAGGCCTCTTCATCCCATTCTAACAGCATATTCCAAATCCTTAACTTGTGTCCACTTCACTTGTAAAACCTATGCAAAGAAGCACTGGCATAAAGAGAATCCAGAGGTCCACACAGTTTAACGTTAGGGTTCAGGGGTTTTTTGCATACAGATTATTACAAGTCAAGAAAAAAAATCACTGATTTTTCAAACAAAATTACTAAATACATTAGGGCAACAAGCTCATTATTTGCATGATTTAGGTATCATCTGCTGAATATATATAAAAATGTTCACAAATCACAGTTTGATACTATTTTGCATGAATCGTTTTCTCCAGAACTGCTAAAGAGCTTGTTATACATCATTTGTTATAGTCTTCTTTTAAAATGTTCAGTTATTTACTTAGGTGGAGAGGGAAAAAAAAAAAACAAGACAAAACGTATGACTTGGATCACCACTCCTCTACTCAAATAATCTATTTTGAGTATATGGAGAAGATATCTGCTCTTCGATCTTAGTCTAAGTAAAAGTCAGCTGTACCCAAAGCAAATGAGCAGTCAACATAATAAGGTCTTCAGTTTTTCAGTACTGGGGCTACTCTACCTCTATCCACAATTTCCCTATTGTCCTGCATACACTGTTAAAGGCGCTTTGATAGTTTTATTAGCTGTCCTACCATGTTTCCTCTCATTCCACATCCATCTTACGACTGTTAACCATATGCATTGGCTAAGTAAGCACTAGTACTGGCTATGGCTGGTCCCCAGCTGGGTATGTGACGATTCACTGCAATGTACGACCCACAGTAGCAGCTATAGGTATCAGGAATACCTGTTTTGATAAAGGAATAGTGAATCAGTCTACAGTCTTACAAGCACATCTATGCCATCTAGACTTCATATAGATCAGAGATTTGGCTACACAGAGTTAACTGAGAAAATTATGCCTGAAATCATCATCGATAATTTTAACAAGAACTTTAGACAGCTCTAGACATGAGGAACTTTTAAATCTGAAAAACTGATTTTCTGTGATATGGGGGAAATAATACAGCGACATATATTTCACTGTTTTGAAGGGATTTTTGTTTGGTTTGGTTTGTTTTTGAAAAGCACAGATTTGCTAATGATGTTGCACATCAGTGTCTATAAGTGGTAAAGGACCATTTATGTCTTCCTTTAAAGAAGACAATGTAATCCAGCAACCATGTAGTTCTTTCTGCCTTCGTGCCCCTCTGTGCATCCTGGGAAAAATAAGAATAAGCTTACCTCAGAAGGCTCCCTTTTTATTTCAAAAATCTCTCCTAATTTAACAAATCTGCAAAACTAGGCTGTTAATCTCATAAAAGACATTTCTGAAGTTCTTCCATTTCTGTTCAGTCATCAGCATGACACAGGTAAGAAAACAAAACAGGAAACTGGAAAACAAAAATGACAGCAAAACATTTTAAGAAGTCAGACACACTTAAGTTTTCTTCAGAATTGACAAATTAGGTTGTTGCCCTATACTTCTGAATTTGTAGCGAACTACAAAATAATTTGATCAAGGTTTTTTGTGTTTGGGGCTTTTTTCACTACCATGCTAGGCTAAAACAAATTATATTCATGATATAGCAAAGTGAAAGAGCTAATGAAGCAGTAATGCTTCCGTGTCAATTTAGAAAGGCAAATATGGGGGAATGTGAAAAACAGCTAATATTTCTCTTTCAGTGAAAGAGACTTTCAGACACTTTTCATGTATGTCCAAATTTAAATACAATGTTTTCTGCCTTATTCCCTAATAACAAAAAGGGCTAGCCATTAAATGGTTTCATTTAATTTGTAGGCAGGATAACCTTTAACACCTTCATTGTACAAGGATACAATTTCCAGCAAAAGTTCTTCTCAGAAGAAAAAGGCTGACAAGGACAGTGAAGACCAGACAAAAAGGTGAGGGTGGAGATGCAAAGAGATGATACAGGTACTCCTCACAGCTGGTAGGTTAAATAACTGCCACAGACTTGGCAACCTCTATTAGCAGCAGTCCTGTGGATGGCATTTTACAGATATGGGAATCTGAGGAGAAGCACAGTTCAAAAATTTTGAGCACATGTAGGAAAATGAACTTTTGCACAGGCGTCAAAAGTTAAGAAACCTCCCATTCTCCTTTAGAGTTTCTGTGTGTATCTGTGTGTGTGTAAGAGAGAAAAAGATCTCAAGTAAATCATATCTCCATGCCTCGGTTTCCCATTCATAAGAGAGAAACAATTGGATAATTTGTCTTCCTTTCACAAGATGTATGATTCATGATGCACAAATATTTGTCATCACCTTTCTTAGGGCATTTGTTCTGCATAAAACTGAAAAGGAATGTTCATTTCATTAATAGAATGTGTTTCTGTGGTATCAAGCACCCCATCAATTTTAACCTCAGTTCCTATATTTGAGTAACTGCTGAATACTTCTTTTCTGGCAAAGTGGAATGCCTTTCATTTCTGTCTTTTCCCATCCCCTATGTGTAGACAAGTTACATTGAGTCCCTTAGGGWCAGAAGAGACCAGAAAGCCAGGCTGATTTGTTAGGCCCCAAGGCTTGGCCTCAGGCACAAGTATGTACAGTCTGAGAGCTTCATTCTCATCCTCAGCACATATGTAATCTCTGTTATTGTTAATGGAAGTGATACACATACACTGAAAGACCAGATATTTTCTTTTATTGTTCTTCTGTTAAAGAATACCATAAATACAGAGCAAAACTATCCAACCAGACTAGAAAATCTCTGTCCGGTGCATGTTTTGCAGAGGAGCAACCTGGGATCTAACTTTTGACTGAGAACTATAATGTATTCTTAAACTGAAATATGCTTGATATACACTGGTAATGAAACCTTCTTCCAAAGCCCTGAGCAGTGACAGTGGACTATTCAATGATAACCACAGGAGCCAGGTCATGGCATGGTAGGTGTAGTTGTCATTGACACAGTGAAGTTTTTCAGGACAAGAGAGAAAAGGAAGTACAGTTGTTTACATCTCAAGAGGACTCACTCTGAACTGGATTCAGCTCCCTTATACAGCTCCCTTATGCACAAGGATACATTGCCTGCAAAGTAGATGTAGTCTCCAATTCTGTATGTCCAGGTGAGGCTACTTTAAGACAGCTAGTTTGCCACCAAAAGGGGGAATTAAAACAAATTAATACAGGCTACCCAAAGTCACATTCAAAACCTGATTCACAATCCTTTAAAATCACTGGGTTCCTTTTAAATCAAATCCCTGATTTCTCATGGTACAAATACCCATATTCCATTTCTGTAAACTTTAAGAAGAGGCCTAAGTTTATGTTTGGGAAATATTCACAACAGGGATATTAGGAGTGTTACTGCATCTGTTCAAATCATCCTTAACAGTTTGTTCTGCTTCACACTCTCTTCTTCCCATTTTAAGGCATCCAGTTCCATACTCCCTCGTTCAGTCGTGCGGACCGAGACGAGGAAGAGGAAGACGGGCAGACCAGCAGCACTGAGCGCTGACTCCCCAGTGCATGTGCTGTGGGTGAAGTGGGACTGGGCTGGGCTGGAGGGTGCTATTCCACAGCATAACTTAGTTTGTAGTAGTTCATCCTGGACTAAACTGGCCGTTTCCAATTCGCGAGCCTGCCAGGCAGCTGTATCTGTCTGGGCTGTCATATCATAAGATGACTGGGACAGCAACTGGCTCTGCTGGTGAGTCACTAAAGACAGGACAAATGAGAGCTGATCAGGATGGAAGCTCCACTGAAGTGAGGACTGCGGGCTTGGATCAACAGCTATCAGCCAGCCACCAAAGCACACGCATTTACTGCTAGTGATGAAAGGGAGAGAGGGGGAAGGAAGCCTGTGGTTTGACAGAAAGATGAGATCTTCTAAAGAGTGTAATTCCATTAGAAATTGGATTCAGTAGTTTTATAAGTTCTTGGGTATCGAAAAAAAAATTATTTCACTGACAGGATTTAAATAATTTAAGAGTACATGCAGAGACAATGAGGCAGACAAAAGTGCTATATTTATATACAAGAGACCCTAAACTTTGTGGCTCCATGAGAGTTTCATCAGTCTCTAACAAAGTATTGCAGAACAGAAGTCCAACATTTTCTGGCAACTGGTCCATAGAGATAAGCTACAAAAATTATTTCTTTGCCCCTTCAGGGTTCAGGAAGAAAGATGTTTACAAAGGGAGAGGGCAGTTGTATATGGTTTTAGAAAGATTATTATTATTGTTGTTGTTACTGCTGTTATTATTATTATTATTATCTTGATTTTGCCCCCAAAGTGAACGCCCTATCACATTTGGATGATTAGGCCACGTTTGGCCTATACTCCACCGGTTAGAAAAGCCTTCCTCCTTTGTATATTCAGAACAAGTTTCATGAGAAGTATCTCAGAAACATCTGCCTTCATTATAATTATATTTCTATTTCAGCTGCACCAAGCTATTTACAGATGAGCCTGTTCATAAAGAGCTTTATAATTAAGCAAACAGAAATATCTTTTTATAGGATGCAGATCTAGGGGTGATAATCACACACAAAATACACAGCAACAGTTGCAAATAGAGTGTTTAATGCTAGTTATATAGTTAGTGATGTGCTCAATAAAGCCTGACATGTCTTTGTTCCTAAATGTAAGAAAATATGGTCTTTGCTACACAACTGTGTAAACTGCCTTTTTCATATACAAAAGGCCATATATTTCAGGGGGTATTGCTTGAAAGCCATCACGAAAACAAGCCCTCATGTCTCCAGTGCAACATGATTACCAAGCTCTTGGGTGGAAAAAGGAGCTGACAGCATATATATGAATTTCAGAAGTGTGGCATCTTCCTTACGTATGAGGTGTGACCTGACACTTCCGCTGATGGACACCAAAAGATAGAGAAGTGAAATGAGCAAGTATTGGCAGAAGGAAAAAAAACCAATCTATTATTTAGCAAAATTACTGTCTAAGGTCTTTTCACAGTGTATGTGCTCCAGAAATGCAATCTTATCTCTTCTGAAGAACATCTTTGTCACTTACTTCTCTCAAGATTGCAAACTTTCTCTTTTGCAGCACTATCTTAGAATTTTTATAACCAATTGTAGCCCAACAAGTGTGTTTGTAAACTGAACTGCTGTGATACACCATATGAAACCCAAGTGTGAGCAACATGCCAAAGAAAACCACACAAAGATTAAATTAAACTATACATGACACCTCATTTTTCAAAAACAAGGTTTTGTTTGTAGGAATTTCTATGGTGGGTTTTTTTTTCCCTTCTTCACATTAAAATCAGCCAAAACAGATGTCTGAAAGAAGACAGCTGAGAGCAGGCCCCTATATACAACGTAAAAAAAAGCTATGAACAGAAGTGATGTGAGTAGAATAACATCTTTGCTAAAATCTTTGCTAAAATCATGTGGAATCACTTTAATATATTCCAGGTAAACTAAATAGTCTAATTTGGTTTAGAAGTTGCTATTAACTTATGTTATTTTTATACCTTTGAACAGATTATAAAAATTCTGGTGAGATATTCCTAGAAGGATTTGAAAGGGAAATATGTGGAAGATTTTAGTATTTGTCAATACCCTTTAATATGAATTCTTACAAGGGTTATTCATGCTTTCTACTTCAGGTTGGTTTTACACATTCAACATGGGTGCTTTGCCTCCCTGGAGGACCTTTCCTTTGTCCGTTGACTATACAGAGTGCCTCTGGAGGCAGAGCTACAAGTGGGCAATGTAAATACTCTCTTTCATTCAACTACACCACCTCTAAAGCGGTTTCTTCATTGCTACACCATGGATTTCAGAAAGAGTTAAGTAGTCCTTATAATCATGTTAGACAAACAGTCTTAAACTCAATGATGGGATTACAAAAGTGTCCTGATGCCTGATTTGTACTGCTGTTTAACTTGAAAGGGTCTCCTGGTAAACATCCAAAAATGACTTCATTACGTTCCTTGAAACCAAAGACTTGATGGCAGTTAAGCACTGGGTAAACTGTGATATTCCCTTCTTTTCCCCATCATGCCAATCAGTATTTTATTCTCATTTCTCTGGGCTTCTCCATCTGTATCCACCCATTGCCTCTTGCCTTGTATTTCAATTGCAAGCTCTTGGAGAAAGAGATCTTCCTATTCTCTCCGTGCAGTGAAGCATAATGGAGTCAAGAACTGGCATTCTTAGGTGCCACAACAATACAAATAACAAACAGGGCAATATTTCTTCATCCACAGAACTGCACAGAGCAAGGGACTCAAATAGAGAAATGTATTATGTAAAACAAGAATATTGTTTCCCTATTATGTTTTCATGCACTAAAAGCAAGCATGTCCTTTCAGTATCAAATGGTTTCTGGTTTAAATTACAGGGGAAAAAGAAATATGCCTCAGTGAGGACACAAGATGTATGTTGCCTACAATGTGGACAGTAAAATCTCAGAGAAAATAATGCCTAAGGGATCGGTGCTATTAAAAACGTGATAGAGTCCATATCTCAGATAAGACTGGGCAAGAACCACACAATCTCCTGATGACCAACACGATCAATCCCTGAAGCCTGGCTGAGTGTGTGACACTTAGTTAAGATGTGGGAATGCATGAAATTTGGCAGCCCTGAAATCTCAAGTCTCACACACAGAAAACAAAAAGCATGATTGCTGTCTCTTCCAGGTTCATTCCAGTTGTAGCTTCCTAGCACCATTGTCCCTGCCAGACAGACCCCAAATGAACTGATATTTCTAAAATTAGAGCTACATTTCATTAACTTTTTAGTCTGCAGCTTGTGAGGCTAAGAACATGGTCCTAGGTTTTGTGTGAAATTCCCAACTGGATAAAGTGTGGAAAAAGAAATGATAAAGAAGAAATTAAAATTGAACTTATTGATGATTTCCATCATCTCCCTCCCTCCCCAGTATGAAGTTGGAAGCAATGTAAATGCAGAACATCTGATTCTTGAAGTCTTTATTCCCAGAGGTGCTGGTTCTGGGTTAAGCACTCACTTTCTGGCTCACTCCCAACTTGCTATCAACTCACATTACTGCACTGTTCCAGACCAAAATCCAACTCCACAGAAGAATGTTAAATGTTAGAAATGGGGAAATTGTAATGGAGCAGCTTTCTATCAGTTCCTTTTGATTGTGGCTGACAGCTGAATTTACATAACTGCTGGTGAGCATCAATACTGGTGACTACTGGATAGCCTTTCCAGCTGAACAAGTAATACAGATAACTGTTTGTACATCAGCTAGGCTGAAGATTTCATCATAACCACAAAGCTGCAAATGAAGACCTGTGGCTATTAAGCCTGAAATGCTGGTAGAGTGGGTGGGAGATGCAAGTGTTGATACTGTAAGGTAGTGCTGTCCCAGGGCCAGCAACGTGGCAGGAGGTTTTAGGTGTTGTCATATTCTCACGTGTCAGATCATCTGCTCCATGTTGTCCTTATGATGTGGTCAGAGCCTTATTATAGAACTCTCTGATGCAATTCCGTGCAGGCTGGATGAAAGAATAACTTATAGTAGACAAATATAAAGCCTCTTAACTAGGGTTGTGATGTGTTCTGTGTGGGATATGTTTCATCAGCATATTCATAGCATGCGCCTCTGACAGATCCGAGTTTGATTCTCAAGGTGTGAAAGTGTCAAGCTATCATCAAGTCCCATTTTCCCATGTATCAAGTTTCTCATGTTTATCAGGAGAGGAGAGCCATAAAGCTCCTCAGAACGGGTATCTCCAACTGTGACTGCAAAAAGAAAAAGGATGAGAGCTGTAGCTGCCTGTATCGGCCTTCTCCTCAGCCAAACAAGAGGTTTTCACGTCCTTCTTCATACAAGAACCTGGCAATGCAGCATTGCTCCCAATTTCTTGTTGTCAGTATCAGAAGGAAAGGGATTCAGTCTTCCCATCTCTCTTGAAATGACAGGAAATCCTTATGACAGAAAAAAGGCATGGAAGGAATTAGCTTGGACAATGCACGTTGTTAACAGTCTATCATCCACATTATTAATGTGCCGCATGTGGTCTCCAACATCCGAACTGCCGGAATAACAGCAGTATTGTAAAAATAATAATTTTTATCATATCTAATTCATGGAATGTTGCGAAGACAGTTTTTAAACTATCCTCACCAGAGAAAAATGAGCTAATTAAGGCTTCAGCAGCAGACTTGGAGAAGGTGAGAAGTAGGGAGAGTCATAATCTGAGAATGAAAGATAGCCAAGTCAAAATAACTCTTAAAACCAAATTTGGCTTATGAGCTGTCAAAACTATGTTGCCATTGGCTAAGAAAAAATATGAGTTATCAAAATATGTTGCTCTCTATCTAAGGAAATTTAATTTAAAAAGCAAGAGAGAGGGAGGAAGAAAAGGGTAGAAAGACTGTCATCTTGAAAGGGAAGGATGAACTCAGAAAGGAAGCCCATCAGGCTTCTGGACTACCTTTAAATCTAGGTGTTGAAAAGGTCCAGCATTCAGACCACAAGGTGAACAGTGGTCTGTTGAGATACAGCTTAAGATGAGGCGGACTAAACAAATAAGAACAGATCTGATTATGCATGTATTCTATGATTGAACTGATGTTTTATTTACTTTTTGTAAACGTCTTTCCAACTTTTTACTTAAGAGCTTAACCCATTGCCTGGCTAGAATAAACTTGTACTGCTTTCATTCTTAAGTGTGTTTGGTTTAATAGGCAAGTCCACATAAAACTGAAAAATAGGGTACATAATAATAAATGATCACTGCAGGCAATATTCAGTTAAGCTGAGATGGCCACAGAATAGGTGAGTACAGTAGGAGGCAAGGGAGTGATGCCTTGTTGGCTAAAATTTCACTTCCCCTCTGACATTTGGAGYTCCAGGTTTTTGGGAGCAACTATGCAAGGATGAAACTGCAGGGAGGGAACATATCTGCTCCTATACAACTCAGCTCCCTCGCACCACTGCCCCAGCTCCCTTTTCTGTCAGTACCATGCATGACAACAGTCAGTCCCCCACAACACTTGCTCTATACCATGGTCAGAAATCTGGAGAGATGGTTCGTTTTTCCCCATGGCCAGAGAGACTCAGCCCCTAGTGAACCCTACACATGAGGAACTCATGAGTCAGGGGCAGCCAGCACCCCAGTGACATCAAGACAGAGCAATCTGTAAGCTTAGAGGACAAGGAAGAAGTTGTGGCAAGCTGGACAAAATAGCTTTCCTGGACTGCATTAGCCAGTATCCTTTGTGAAAGAATTGATTAATAACAGCTGCATCTGTACTTTAGAAAATAAAATCCTATTTTATCTATATATATATTTGTTTTAAAAGAGCAGAAGGCTATTCAAAGCCGAGTCAATAGTGGCATTACTGGAACTCATTTGGAATGGACAATGTTTGGCCTATTGTGTTAAATTCCTGAGGGTTTGCCTATTTTTGTATCAGATTACAGCTTTATTAGGTACAACTGTTTTTACATTGCATTTTTGTGATTAATGATGCTAAAAGGATTTTGGCATTTCAAATGTTGTACACAAACCTAATGGGCAAAATCTTCTGTAAACTTCTTCTAAGCTCTTGGCAAACTTTCCTCGGGAGCAAATATTAACTCCAGATAGTGTTTATTAGCTTTTATAAAATAATCACTGTAATAGTGGCATGTAATTGCTGGAGGTAAGAGAACATCCAGGCCAAGAATTAATCAAGTTTGAGCTCCTTAATAGAAACAGGTCAGGAACAATTTATTTCTTGCCCAGTTCGTATTTAAAATAATATAATTTTCCTCTGATTTTGTGTCATATTCCAAGAGTGATTTCATACACAACATTCCCTGAATAAACTGTCTTCTTAACTAGAGACGGGTCTGAACAGCAAAGTTCAGGACCCACTTTATACTCTGACAAAGTATGGAGGCATTTGGACTTTAAGCTTTAATTTGCACATTACAAGGGGTAGAACAAGCAAAACATTCGGATCTGAATCCAACCCCACTGCCTTTTTAACCTGCTGCCCCAAGTTTGAATGTTTCTGTACACAGGGTTTTAACCAAATATTGTTCTTCAAAGAGATCAGAGTCAGTATGCTAGACTAATTAAGCTTTTACTTGTAATCAGTTATAGGTTACAATTGATCAAAAAAAAAAAAAAATCACCGCAGGAGGAATACAACCCTGACTTCTTGTATATGGTATCTTTCATGCAACAGGCATCAAAGTCTCTTGCAATTGCCCTCTAGAAAGTCAGTGAAGCCTTCCTACTGAACCACTGTGTGCCAGGTAATTCCTTGAGCAGAAACAGTGCAGTAACAGTCTTTTGACAAGAGACATGAGGAACAGTTAAATTAGCATGCCTATGTCATGAGTATAGACATACCTAAGACAACACCAGGTGAAAAAAATTCAAGAACTGGAAATGCCACTAAAAAAAGACTTAACCTAAGTTCAGTCTGGTATAAATACCGCTATATAGCCCCACAATTTGGCATACTAAGTAAGGTAGATTTATCACTTGGGGTTGGTGTTACCTCAGGCACCTCTGAATCCCATTCTATGTGCAGTGAAGCTGTTGATTATGCATCCTGTTTGAAGTTAAAGCCATAGTGTAGGATGCATATCAGGAGATGTGATCTCTCGGGCATATGAAGGTGCATCAAGGCATCCAAGCACAGTTTCAACACAGGAGGTGAGTTCTACTCCTTAGCTCAACTGACATCTCTGCAAAATCAAACATGCCCAGGACCATGCTGAGGACAACAAACTTGGAATGGTCTGTGTCCATATTCAGCTCTCTTACCCTCCAAAGCAAGGTGGTTGCATCTAAAATGCTCTCTGGGTAAAGACAACTCCCCATTCCTGTCTGGAAATTGTCTGGGAGAGTGCCAGTTAGCTCAGGCAAATACCATGCCTGTGACCAGCCTAACAATTTGGCAGCACGGATAACTGAGTTCTGGTACCTGGTTTTGTACTCTGAAGCTGTTTAATTTGCTAGGAAACAGAGACAAAGAGGCTTCGTGTATACTAGCTCACAGGGGATTTTTTGGTGAGTTTGTTCTGGGAAACAAAGACATCCTTAGTCACAGGCCAGTCCTGGAGTCTGCCATTTTTCTGTTTGCAAGAAAAGTGAGAGACTTGCCATGGAAGTTTTAAAGCAAGGGTCTCATCACCAACAGGATGAAGTGCTCTGCCTGGATAAGCGGGAATCAAAAGCACAATACCCACACTGCGGAAATCCATCCTTTCTCTAGTGCTAGAATTCATATTTCTATTCAAAAGAGCTCACAGAAGCTAGTCCACTCTCCTTTTATAATCTGTTGAACATCAGCCATCAATCATATTTAATGTATATAAACACCTCTGCACAAATCTTAGGGGATTCTAATTCAAATAAAACCATTAACTATAAGCTTTGAAACTCCTTTTTTTTTTAATCATAAGATTTGYCTTTAAATTTGTCCTGATCAAATCAAAGTTATTTCAATGTTATTATTTCCCTAACCCTAACCTTCTAGCGTGTACTGTGAAATCACAATACTGTACAGAGGAACACTGTAAATGGATAATGACTTGCAGTTGTTATGCATTACATCATGGAAAGCAGTGTTTCCCACTTCTCGGTACTGGAGCTTCACTTAGAAAACCTGCCATTTCAGTGCCTCACAGGGCTCCCCAGCTCCACGGGTGTCAGAGCCTTTTATTGATCTAAATCACTTCTGCTATCAGCTGTGGAAAAGGTAGTATTAAAACTAAATATGTAAGCCTGTCCAGACCTGGACCTCATCCAGCTCCATGCAGACCCATGCAGGTGTCTCTGAACGCTGATCTCCAGGGCTTCAAGGGAATACAGAGCAGAAAATCCCACGTTGACCCTGTCCAAAGCCAGCACAGGCTGCAGATTAGTTGATCTGCATGGACTGTATATCTAATGATTGCCCTGCAAGATACACCTCAGTGGATAAAATATAGTGATAATTTTAATAGTCTTTTATATTGGATGGTCACTTTGGAGGACTAAACATGGGCACCTAACTGCTATTCAAAAACATATTCAAGAACCTGCCACTTACATAAGAAGAGGAAAAGACTGGAATAATTCCCAGGAGCTATTCTTCAGTCTGATTCATGAAAATATACATCTCTGTCTTTTCACCTTGATTCAAAATCCTAATATAAATCTCAGTGCAGTTTCCACGGATTGATTCAGAATCTGTTGGTTCACATTTACAACTCAGTTTCCCCCCAGCCAGAAGAACTGTGGAGTTTACAAAACCAAGCTGACTTCTGTGCTGTAAATGAAATCCCAAATGAGATGAGATGAACCTAGTTTTGGTTGGGAGTTCTAGTGCAAGCAATTTTTTATACAGACCCTATAGCTAGAATGAGGAAAGACAGCAAAACTCTCAAAGCTGTTAAGTGGCATTTACAAAAGTCCACAATAACTCAATTGTTTTCAGTGTTCCACAGAAAAATCTTTAACAGGCCTGTGAAGAAATAAAAGGAGTTTTCTTAATCCTCTTCACAAATTGGCTAACCACAATTGCAGCTTAAGTAAAGAATTTACCTTCAGGTAAGAATCTCCACAGGAGAAATGAAAAATGCAAGAGAGAAAAAGGCCCTTCCCTCTGCAGCTGGCCAGGACCATTTTGGGCATCAGGACCACAGCAAACGGCAACATGTGACAGAGATCCCAAGTTCTCACTTTGCCATATATATCATCATTCAAAGTAAAAAGTTCATATTCATACCAAATTATGGCCCTAGTGATAATGAATGCCATAGATTTTTATTGCTATGCAATTTTATATTACATATATGAAAATACAGTGCTCACTGCACAGTTGAGTAAGGCTAAAACTCCTCCCTAGAAAATCCATGTAATCTTGTGTTTGACAGGACATGACAAATATCATTCATGAATAAAAAAGAGGGGAGAAATGCAGAGAAAAGGCAAAGGAGACAATGATAACATGAGGTATTATCTTGAATAGACATTCATCAAAAATTACAGGTTTCATCCATTTCTGGTCACTTATTGTAGGCTTGTGGAAAAAATAACTTTTAGAATGAAAATACATGTCTCAGAAGTAAACATGGCTTTCTGGCTGGAACAGGCTGCACAGAAGACAGCACAGAGATGTAACCCAGAAATACAAGTAGGACAAGACAAAGTTTGTTTCACRTGTAAAGACATGATCCATGGGGAATGAGAAGGCCTTGTTTCAATCTGGGACCATCCCTGAGACCATTTTTGGGGGATCCTAGAAAAGAGCTATACCTGCTGGCATATGTACCTCTGCATTTTCACCACTGGCAGTAAATTATGGGAAGAAAAAAAAAAACTAACTTGATTTCCAGGCCCTAGGGAATCTGATCTGGACTTGCTGAGGCACAGTAAGACTCTCAGGTATGATGTCCAGAGTATCACACCGAGCAGGCTTGCACGCCGAGGTGCACACACACACACACATCAAATCCACACTTCTGGGATTGTGACAGTTCACTTTCACCAGTCGGGCAGCACTTTCACGTGTCACCTTTGCAGCGATGGAGTCAGATATGTATGTTTCAGACACACAGTGAAGCACAGGATGAATGTGTAGCCATAATTTTATAATCACTCATCTGGAAGCATATTGTTATGCCAGTGTGACACTTACTCCAGCAAGCAAATACTGTTTACAAAATCTTTTTCTAAATGTGTATTATCTACGTGGCACTGAACATTTTACTGATGATTAAGAATCAAAGTCCTTGCCACAAAAGGTTCATAATCTAAATGAAAAACACAGGGTCGAGATAGATTTTGTGATGTAAGAAGTAAGGCAGTAGGCAAAAAAATTTAGCACACAGCTCTTCAGGTTTGGCACTTTTTAAAGAATGATAAAAATCAAGATTTCCTAAAAAAAAAAAGAGAGAAAAATCCTACCTATTAAAGCCACAATAGGAAAGCATTTTGGAATCTTCCATGCGTCTCAATTATGTTCTTTTGGGGTCTATTTTCATCCACTTTTTGCAGAGCTTTCAGCCTGTGACTGAACTGAAACCAGCCAATCTCTCTTTCTGGTTCATGTATATTAGCTCAGTGCTGTTAGGTTTGTTTCTCCAAAACAGCAGGGTGCTGGGATTTTTTAAAGGTTTCCACAGAAATTAAGAGGAGAGGGATATAATACCTTCAACTCAAATTTATTTCTTTTAATTCATTTTATATGCACTTGGGGCCTAAATAACTCAAGAGTAATTACTGAAAAGTAGCCTATTGTGTGACTTGCACCCCTTTGTGAGCAACTATTGCCTTAACTCCAGATGCAGAGTATTTTGTAACATGACTACACTCCATATTCCCTTTGTGGAGCATACATACAAGCAGTGGATCCATTTTTCACTTGCATGCCAGAATAGCTAACCATATGTGTACAGTTACCTATGTATATAAAGGCCAGCAATCAATTACTACTACTAGAAGTTAGTACAAATCAGGAGACAGACGTAACACCTCACAACTGTCTCTCTAAATAGTAGTGCCCCCTAAGCCTACCCCTATAATAGATTAAAGTTACTCCTGACAACACAATGTAGTCCTTAATATTTTGACTAATAAGCGCCAACCTCTGGAAATGTGGTCTTGAATAACAATAGCAATGACAAGCAAGAAATTTTAAGCATTCATTCAAGTTGCTGGTCTCTGTTCAAATTGTTACCACTCGTAGTGTGGCTTGAAAACTTTATTACACACATTCATTTGAACAGAGTTTACTTTGTGCGGGGCAAACAAGACATCTCGCACAAAAGAATTCCATCAGCTGCACTGTATACAGTCATATCATTATTACAGGTCTCCAGGGCCTGTGTGAAATACAAATGAATGTGCAAGCTTTATCAGAATGAAAGGGCAGAAATGAGGAAAACCTGGAACCAGCTAGCCACTTTTCACTGAGCTAGATAACTACATCTTTCCTCTCCTCATTTTTCCTCTCCATTACAAGCATCTGGAAAAAAAATGAATAAGGTGTGTGGGGAGAGGAGTCATGTCTGAAACTTTTTTCTTTGCTTCAATAAGCTGGAAATCTCAGGATCTCTAACAGCTGAGGTTTTTTCCTCCTCAGTCCAAAGAAAGGGGGCTGGGCTTTTTCCTCATTAGCATGAAGATTTTTATTTTTTCATACAGAGACTGACACTTCTTTCACTTAGAAATTTTCTTTGAACAGAAAACATTTGTTATGAAATTAGATTTTAGACAAAAGCATTAAAGCAGTACTATTCCTGGGATGGTTTATGTTTAGATTTTCCATGTACTCATTAAGAAAATGTAATTCTGAATCTACATTGCATTGTGTAATGTAGATGGACACACATCTGGCTGAACACACACATACACTGTAAAAGATTTGGAATTATATTTTCTTAATGAATACATTCAAATATATACAAAAGATGTCAGTATTACACAACCTACCACTCAGAAAACAGCAAACCACAGAATTAGCATTGTCCATGAAACCTTAATTCACCCCCTTTTGGGAATATACATCGCGAGGCGGTACAAGATGGTATAACTACCGCCTCCTATTTTTGCACAGGACCTTGACTCATTCTTCTCATTCTCCTTCCCTTCTTCACTCAGTATGTAATGGCATAAAGTCATGTTCTGGGTATAGGATTATTAATTTCCTTCTGGGCGTTATGTCCAGCCTGTCACCACAGTAACTGAATTATTCCCAAACATGAGTGAATATATCTGCCTGACACCTCTAGGACATTAGCTGCTATTATTATTATCATCATTATTATTATTATTAATAAAAATAATAATTTACAAGTTAGGAACAAATGAGAGATTAAAGCTAAAATGTTCTATTTAGAAGAGTTTGCCAACTGAAGATCCTAGTCTGAGACATCTAGAACCAGATGTCTCAAAATAATTGATGTTTTAGAGATCTTCGTGTATTCAAACACAGCAACAATTAGTATAAGTTGTATCTGTTAGCAGTTGGCATTCCTGTAAATCTGTAACAGCATCCTATGTTAAGCTCCCTATAAATAAGGAAGGCACAGTTAGTGGCCAAGAGTAAAACTGTAGGTTTAAATAATGTTTGCATAGTCACAAAAAAACTCTGTGGAGAACTGTAATAACAGAGTAAAATTGCATGGCATAGCACGTCTTGAGCCAGAAAGCTGTTCGTCTCTCCTGCAACTCCCCAGCTCTTTGTCCATGCACATTTATAAGACAAGGTCCTTCAGAGAATGTTCTTTACCAAACACCTTTCAAGCAAGTGCATACCCTGTCTGATGCACTAAGTAAAACAGTGATTCTGAAGCAAAAATGAAAAAAAAAATTACATACTTGTTTAAATAAAGAGCAGAGGTGACTATGTTTTTAAAATAAAAGATACAAATATTCTTTAATTAAACATGGTCCATCATACCATATCAATTTTGGAAAAAAAATCTACTGCTACGGATGCATGTTTCAATTGTAAACATATTTTCTATAATATTCTGAAATTGGGGTATTTTTGAACACCAGAACCAAAATTTTTCTTTGAAAATTTGCAACTTTGTAAGAGACGGGCATTTTGGTTTCTAGTCAGCTCTGTTACAGACTTTCTTAATTAATGTATGGAAAGAGATTGAATTAAAGTTAGGTAGATAAACTTCAAAACAGTATTTTCTTCCTTTTCAGTCCTTCTATTTATGATGCTAAAACTCTTCCTCTCTCCCCCATGTCCCACAGATAAAATTACAAGTAATACTGTCATATTTTAGTTTAGTCATAACCAACTAAACTGGTTACCGATGTGGTCTTTGGCAAATCCACAGTACCAATTTTATTCATTTGAGCCAAACAGGTGACCAAGCAATAACAGTAAATAACTATTTTCTATGTAAAAGTTATACACATTTTACAAGGACATTTCAGAGCAAAGGAATATGTAGTTTCAGCAAGACTGAGCTAGGATCAAACTTTTGGAGGAAAATGTCCCGTCTTTCTCATTCTGTCCACCCACTCAACCCTGGGTTGTTTTTGCAATCTTCTTCTACCTGCGGTTCCTGCAACAGGGCAAGCCAGTGCGTGAACTGGAACCAGGGCTCCGGTTCTCTCCACAGCTACTCTTCTGGGGAAAAGAAAGGTGGCTGCACATGCCTGCCATTTCGTATGTGCTGAATTTGATATCCATTTAGAGAAAAGACATATATCCCTTGCTGATGTGTATAGTCCAGGTTCACTTGGAGTGAGTATGTCTACATTACATCATTCAGTTTAAGAAGAAAGGCGATCAGTGTCTCACTGTGATACTGATGTTTCCCTTCTAAGTGCTAGTGTCTTAGGGCTTTATAGGTCAGCTTCCTARTGAATAAGAATTAAAAAGTCAGGGACAGTTTGGGAATATTCTAGCTTACATATTTATTTCCATATATGCACGAACACTGAAAGAGTAGAGGCTGAATTGAATATGGGTACTGTACATCTCTTCTTTCAGAGTTCTTTGTCCAACACCAAAGCCTGGTTGGCAGCAAGCAACTTTGTCTTAAAACTTTAGGGCATCAGAGCAGCACAAAGCAAATGCCTCTTTTGGTCCTATAAGTCCCTCTAATAAAGTATCGTGCTTTATGTATTTCTTCTCAAGACTGAACATTTGCTCAAACACAGAAAAATAACTTGGCAGACTATGTATAACAGCACCACCTAGTGATTTCCTGCAAGAACCACGTGCTATTCCAGCACTGGTATTATAACATTAAAATTACGTGAGACAGAAGCACTTTAAAATACTTAAATGGTGATGCTAATCTATATAATCTATTGTGCATCTTAAATTATTTGTAAATTGTTTCAAAAACAATTACTCTTAGAATAATGTGTTCTTTCAATGATTCATGAGCAAGCTCACAGGAGATGCAGAAGTTTTTGGAAGAGAATTGAAAGTACTAGAAAGAAGGTTTTTGCATTACTAAGAAGTTCACCAATGCTTAACCTTTTAAAGGGAAGATGATATATTTTAATCTCTTACTTGACCATTATTTTAATCTCTTACTTACCATTATTGTTTAAATTAATCCCTTGCAGCAAAAAGACTCTGATTTCATTGAAAAAACATATATGGTTTAAGAGAAATTTGGCCTGCTTCTGATCAAAAAAGTATTTGCAATGACATGTATTCCACGAATGTAAAAAACTGGTAGGATTGTACACAACACAAAGTTCCCAGCTTGGCAAATATTGCCAGGAATAAACTTCCCCCCAAAAAAACGCACACATTTTTTGAATATGTCACAACCCCAAGTATTGAAATATCTTAGCTATTCCTTGAGCACTTTTTTTTTGTCTGTACAAGGAGCATTTACTCAATACATGACTAAATTTGAATGTGGCCTTATGGACATAAATACTTCAGATGCGCCAAAACTTGGGCATATATAGAACACACAGAATTTAAGTTTCAAAAGAAAGGTTAGCATCAATGAACACAAAGATTAGATAGGCTTTAAGTCCTTAACCTCCCCTGCTGAAGCCAATGGAAAAACATCACTAACCAAACTAAGTTCAAAAAATGCACATACGTATATGTGTATGTGTGTGTATTCATATGCCTACATATGCATATATGTATTTATTTCCATGTGTATTCATATATAAGTGTAGATTGACCTTAGAGGAAATCAGGCCCTCTAAAAATGCTATGATGTAATTGTACAATGGGCTTCTTTGCTTCTCCAAAGTTATGCATATGTCACAATGTGCTAAAAAGCATAAAAAGTAATTAAGATTACCCTTTTAAAAAACAGAAATGCCTAAACCCTGCTTCTCCTTGACAGCTAATCCTCATCAGAGATAAATCAATCCRCAGCAGTGGCAGGCAGCTATTTAAGGCCAGCGGATGGGGCCAGAGCCATGGTAAGTGCAAGACTGTAGCTGTGGCATCCCCAGTCACTGCATTCCCGTGCTCAGGACTGAGTCACCCACACTATTTCTTGTGAGCAAGGCTGTCATCAGTTTGACTTTTTGTCTCTTTATCTGTGTTTGGCATCTTCCTGTACACAGATCTCAATTATTCCCCCTGCATTTGTGCATTATTTTAAATGCTTGAGTTTTGTTTTGTTTTAACTTGAAATTTTGAATCCA
This sequence comes from Phoebastria nigripes, assembly GCA_035582835.1. Taxonomy (NCBI): domain Eukaryota; kingdom Metazoa; phylum Chordata; class Aves; order Procellariiformes; family Diomedeidae; genus Phoebastria; species Phoebastria nigripes. Next base: position 789,600 of record JAYKAV010000844.1, on the reverse strand, counting down.
AAGATTCACTGGAAATGCCTTGAGGTAAGTGGTAAGAGCCAGAATCTGAGCTCGATAAATGGCGATCTAAAGTGCATATGATGGTTTTTCTTCCCTGACTGGATGACCTCTCTTTAATAAGACCTAAGACATAGTTACATCATGCCATCAAGCCAGGACAAAGTTGCCTGAACTAATACTGCTCTAAGCTGAAATTTCCTTCAGTGCAGCACGGCACTATGAAGGGATCCATGCTTCATCTGAAAGAAGTAAAACAGAATCAGTACCACACTAATTGGCATACCTGCTAATCCCAGACCAACACAGCACTGACTTTGCTGCATTACATGCAGTCTTGAAGCTATCCTGGACCCCACCACTTCAACCCTATCTGCACCATGGTCCAGTTGGGAGTGTGAGCTTACAGTATTATACAGTGAAATCTTCTTCACTCAGATATCACCCAGTTGTTTTCTTTTCTTTGAGAAAAGAAAAATCATCACTAGTGCAATTTCCATCTCTTTCTGTGACATCTAAAGGAGCAGATTCATCCTGGCTGCCGGCCAGTGGTGGCTGTATGACGCCAGTGTTGCTCTTCATCCTACAGCTGATCACCACAAGGACAGGATGTGGTCCCAGGGCAGTGACTGCTCATGCTGCAGTACCCATAGGGGGCTATAAGAGCTATGTGAGCAATAAAAGCAATAAAAGATCTACAAGACATTCCTTTTCCTCTGTGGCCATGGGACTCAGCACTTGGACACTGGAGACAAAGTGTGAGCTGTATGGAAAGCTATGGGAGACGTGTGGGCTCCTGCCCTGTGTGGACGCACAGCTTTTTGATTGTTCTCCTTCAGGTAACTCACCTCCCCTTACTTCCTTTGGGAACATTAATATACTTTAATCTATGGTATAGACTGTACCAACTGCATTTTAGTACTCTAGAGTATACGGAAATCTTAAATGTGGATCTGCATTTTTCTACTATTTTTCTGTGGCATCTCTCTCACTCACATTCTGTTGTCATCTACGTTTTCTACGCTCTGTTTTCACAACTCATTTTCACCTTCCCACATGAAGGATATCTCTGGCAGGGGACATTTATATTGTAACCAACCTAAACATTTCAGTTTGTGCTTACTACACTGAAACTGGCAGTAGTCTTAGAGCGATGGGGAAACGCATGCCCCTGCATGGCCTTGGAAACACAATGTATTGTACACAGCACCTACAGTCCCTTAAACTTCCCACGTACACACTCYTGCCATTCTCTACATTCCCATTTGCCCATAAAACTTAAACTTCTATTTTGTTCCTCAGAACAAACTTGAAATGCAAATGAAGGGCTAGAAGAGGGCTGAGCTCTGTCTGCACATGATTCAATGGTGGTTTCAAGAAGAGAACTGCCCTATTTTAAGATAGGAGAGAAGCAAAAAAGTCACTGAGTCTTGCCACCTGTTTTGATCAGGGAACTAGCTTTAATACTACTGTGGCACTACTTTGCATGTTTCCCTTTGAATTTTAAAAAAAAAAAAAAAAAAGCAAGTAGGGAAAGACCTAAAAGAGCCTTGGGTTTGGCAGTAAGAAGGGCTGCTGGGGAAATCCAACAACTTACAGTGCATGCTTAATAAAAAGGTTTCTTCTTAAGAAAAAGAGAAGTTGCTGTACTCTGGTTGGGCACTTCCCCTGAGGACCTTGAAAGAAACCCTGGCAGATGAAGTGTGAACTCACGTGGGAGACTCAGTAGATGGCACTCCTCCCCCTGMGTCAACACAAGGGCTCAGCTTTGGGTTAGAAGCCATTCTTCCAAGGGGGATGGGGCAAAATCTCTTCTATAAGATACAGGATTATATATATATATACACACACACACACAAAAACATATATATTCACGTTGTAAATATGTATAAAACTTCAACAGTCCAGGACCCAACTTGCTTGGAGACTACTTTTCTCCGTATGTCCCAGTGTGACCCATTTCCTCCTAACTCCAGCTGTGGTGGTTGGAGTGACAGATGCTGTGGGTCCTGGCATGGACCAGAGGAGCACACAACAGGCTATTGCAATATGAAATTGCCTTGGAGTATGAGGAGAGTCTGTTAAATCTTCCTGCTTGCACAGGACAAGACAAATGCAGTTCTTTAGTTGCCTTGCTTGGATAACTTCTTCTGTTTGAAAATATAAAATCATCCGCTTGTTCTACCCAGGAGATGATTGCAATGTTTGGATAGATAATTCCTGTATTTGTACAGAATTTGTAAATTCTTTTACAATCTTTAGAAACAAAAGTCCGCAATAAGTGGTTACTATTAAGGTACACAGAGAAAACAATACATTTAAATCTAGCTAAGTCAGTTCTCATGTCAATAATATTAATTTACACTGCAGTTCCTTCATCATGGATTTTCCATATATTTTAGTCTGCTGAACAACATTTTCTTAATATTTGCTGAAGCACTTACCAATCCAAAAATATAGTTCATGTACCTCCATGCTATCTTCCAAATCAGAGTTTGGAAGAAAATTGTAAAGTGAAATGACAAATAATCTGAAGAGGGAAAAGTAAGAAAATCTAGAAAATAAAGAAGTGTTGGAACAGATATTAGAATTTTCCATCGCAAATTATCACCACTAACCTGCTGTCTGGGAAACACTCCAACCTGATGTTGGGTTCTCTTTGATAACGTGGTGTTTCTAAGCAACATTTCTAGTGAGTCCATGTGTATGAGTGGTCAGCCACCACTCCGCAACTTCAAAACAAGAATTTCTTTTGTTAGATGCAGATCCAATTTGCTGTTTGGTTTTCATATGAAAAATACAGCAGGCTTTTTAAGATACAGTTTAAAAAAAAAGGAAGCGATGCTAAATATTGTAACACATTTCAACACATTAGCAGCATGGCTAATTTATTCAATACTACATTAATGAACCCCTTTTTTGTTCTTAAGCTAAGCAGATGGGTATTCAGGTAGCATGTGTTAAAGTTGTCAAGAATTTATGTTCTAATTCCATTCACATAAGCAGCTGAAGGCACTTCTTACATAAGAATGACAGTGATAACAATTAGCTGGTCTCTTCACTCAATATGTTTCCACTATAATCCCAGACGAAATATTTTTCAGGACTTGGACCTGCTGAACTAGAATGTCTGAAGTTCATTCCTTCCAAACCTTGTATGTGAAAAAGATGTGAATTCCAATCCCTCAGAGTCCATGGACTGTCCATCCAGCTTGGATCTATGCTTTGCACGTGTTCAAGTGCAACGCCTATATAATGATTCAGTAATTCATAATTTAATTTGGAAACTGTTCCTATCTCATCCAAAAATAATTTTAGTTTGCTATGTAGGGATTCATAACACTGACAAATAAAGAACAAGTATGTTCCTGTGAAGTGAGAGATAATCAGTTCCGCAACAGACGGGATCTCTCACACTGATGGTAGAAGGGAACCGGACCTGTTCTTGGCTGATGGACGTTGAGCTAGACAGAGTCCTGCAGACTGCTGGCAGGGATGGGGATATKGTGGAGCCACTGTGTTCAGTGAAGTTAGGCACCATTTTCTGTGGCTCTGCTTGCATCTCAAAGAGACTGACTTCAGATCGCTGGCAAGGACAGTTGCATTCCACACTCAGGCAGAAAATATTTTAGATTTCTATAAAATCATCCTATCAAAATGAATATATTTTATCAACTCAGATCTGGAATATATGCATCCTACCAGTGCTAATTATAACGAGACATATGGTTAAACAGCATTTCAGATTGAGACAGTTTGGGGAATTTCTCTACCTATGATTTCTTCTTGACACTGGAATCTTATGGACATCTGTCAGGATGCAAGTTCCAACAGGAATGTGGCACACTCAGCTCCTTCTTCCGATCCTTTGCTTCCATATTGACATAAAACCCACAGTAGGTGACAGAAAAGTTGCTTGCACCTGGCTCATGGCTAAAAATAGTGAGCCATTAAACTTTGATAATCCTCCATTTAAATGGAGCACACTTGGATAAAAGATGCCAACTATCCAGAGCAAACGGTTATTTCAAGTCTGATTCCCAGGAAAGGTAGTAATTGAACTACAAATTAGTTACCGAGAAACAGATCATCATATACACCTTATCTAAAGATCACCTGAGATAGAGGAAAGGGACTTTTAGAAGTTGTTTCCTCTGAGATCACTTCAGAGGAAAGAAAGAGGGAGCAGATAGGACTGAGAAAAACTCAGTGGTTCAGACCTGAAACTGGAGAAATGTCATGGACAACCCAGAAAACTCTGACCCAAGGACAGAAACCATCCAAGGTAAAGAGGAAACTGAAGCAGGAGGCTGAATGTGGAAATGTGTTGTCCACAGATGTGTACTTCTAACGCTAGCTGAAGTAAGACGTGATGGTTTTTGCTACCCGTCTGTTCACCTCAGCTATCCCATATCTTTGAGAGGAGAAACTGCAAGTTTATGTTGACCAGAATGTGGAGTTCTGGGAAAAGGTATGCGTGGAGAAGTAGGGGAGGAGGCGATGGGCTGTAGGAGTCTTGCTTTTCTGAAACAATAGTAGATAAAAACCATATCAAAGAAGTCTGCCAGAAAGAGAGACTAAATCTTACTGAGACATAAGAAAGCTTAAAACATTTAGATATCTTGTAATATTACCCAAACACAGCAGCTTGGAGTGTACAAAGAGAACTGAGTTTTATCAAGGCTGTGACACAYGCAGTCCTAGAAAAATTAATTCATCTAGCCTGCAGCTATGTGTTCCTTTCTTAGCACACTGGCTCCCCTTGTTATAGTCATGAGACTAATTCTGTCACACACTCTCCCTTTTACAACAGGCAGTCTTCACACAGGCCTGAATTTTAGCTGCTTACGTGGATCATGCCAAGGTACAATACATGCAGGGGCCTTTTTGACCTCCTCTGAAGCATCCACCAGGGACTTAAGCAGTCTGTGGGCTCCCTGAGTGCAGTGGGGAAACCATCGACTGCATCCTGTGGTATTTCACGGCCACATGGAAACATGACCAGACAGATCAGGGGTGCAGGCACCATCCCTCCCTCAGTCTGGCTGCATGCACTGGGGACACCTCTCACCATAGCACCAGTGGAACAGCATTTTATGGCTTTCTCCACCAGTGCTGGCTGAGGCATTTTTCCTCAATATCCCTGGGGTTACCTGTGTCTTAATGGAGAAAGACAGTCTCCTCTGGAGACTTACTGAAACCACTGAAGATCTGCATCATGCAGTCAACATGTCTATCTTCCAGCGTGCAGCATGAGCAGAACTTAGGTAACATAGCTTATAACACAGAAACCTCATTCAAATTCCTGAAATAAAAAAAATGGATGTCGGTTTAATTATATCCAGTGGGAAAGACTACAAACACAGCCCTTGGAAAATACAGGTGGAGCTTAAGCAATAAAACTCATGAAAGAAATTCATCTGTAGAAAATTCATCACAAAGACACAGAAGGAATTCAGGGTTAAACGCAGAGCTGAAGGAAATATTCCCAGAAAACAATTAATCTACGTAAATTAATCTTTAATTTTTTTTTAAGCTGGTGCTGAGTTTCATGAGTTGTGGGGATTGCCCACAAATATGTTTGTCACCAAATGCTGTGAAGAGATCTGTGTGAGAGGGAGTTCCTGTGACTGACCTTGAGAACAACAGCACAAAGCTCAAACCAAAGGTCCATCTAGCACAGTGTCTTTAAATAGCAGCGAAAAGTAGATGGTTAAAGAAAGTGTAAGTGCTAGGAAAACAATATGGTATTTTGTCTACTATATCGTTCCAGCTTCTAGTGCTGTGTAGATAAGTGACTTCATAAGCCAGATGTTGTAACTTTATGGTTAGTACTGCTTGATTGATTTTCTGCTCGTGATTTTAACTGGTCACTACATCTGTGGTTCAGACCATGGGCTCATTTCATTTCCTTCTCTCATGAGCATTTCCATGCTTTCTACCATGCAGGCCACTACACTTGAAGTAACTTTTACCTATTACTTCATTTGATTTTTCCCATCTTAAAACTCAGCATTGCTCCACAAAACCTCTGGGAAAGTAGTAATGAAAAGATTAATGAATGTATCTTTCAAATTGTGCGTGTGCTCTAAAGCTTGATCCAAAATCCCATTGCTGACTAAGCAAAAACCAACATTGATTTGAGTCATATACACACTACTTCCAATGTGATTCTGTTTTGAGAGATGCCAGAAAGTCTCAGGGCACTTGAAAACTCAGAAGTCATATAAATTGGGATTGAACATTAGATCCTATGTTACTGGGATTTGTTCCCTGATTTAATTAAAATAATAGTGTTTTCATTGCAAATGCACACAGTTGTGAATTTGACAATGACTTTTGGAATTATTATTACACAATGTGCATCAAAATATTTTTGCCAGTTAACATGCTTGGTGAATATTCACAAAAATCCAGTATATAGTCAGAACAGAGATTAGTACTATAGTACCAATAAACATTATAGTCCCTTTTGACAACTTTCATCATTCTCATCAGTCCATGATTATGCCACTGAATACTGTGTAAAGAGTAGCAGAATCATCAAAGATCCAAGAAGTCATTCAAACCTCTTTGGGTGTTTGATAAACTTGTTTCTTGTCATTGAGTCTGCAAATACAAAATCAAGAGATCAGCTTTCTATACCATGAATTACACCCAAACTTGAAATTCACCAGATGGATCAGAGTCTTAAAAGACTCTCTTTTCTGTCTTTGAAAACGGGGTGGAAAGGATAAATAATCCATGTCACAACTGATCGGTCTGGCAGGACTGCTCTTTGTCATTCCCCTTTTTTATTTTCTCCAAAATTTCTTTATCAGATACCATAGGATGAAGCCATCCTTACTGGGAGCCTTTTCATTTTCTCTACCAGACAGCTATCGAAGTCTCAACACAAAGCCATTTTCTATGTCTACGTCTTTTGCACATATATGCCCCAGCATGTACTTCAACACAGTATCCCAAGTACCAGCTCTTTCTGTTGGTTCCCATGGTTCCTTTTAAGCTTTCTTATTTTAAGATGGACTGCACACCTTGATTATCTTTCCCTGCTCACCTCAGTCTCCACCATGACGTTTTCCCTCCTCTCTCCAGGACCGGTTAAGATGTAAGCCCTTCAGTGGCTCTTCATAGCCTGCTATGGGGAGCTTCCTGAGGAGACCAACCAGCTAGTCTACCTTCTGCTTTTCCATTCTTCCAGTGAGAAGCCTGTAGGCAAACCCTCCTCTTAGTCTCCTGCCCCGAGCCTTTTCCTGCACTTAACTGTCCTGTTCTGCTGTTCTCCCTAGTTTGGCTTAAAAGGTTCATTCCTCCTCCCCTCTTTCCTATCCTGCTCTCCCAGCTCTCAGCTTTTGCCAAAATATCTTCTGATGTCCCCATAGGGTCCCCTCACCAGTTAACTGACTTCTCCAGAGAACCTCTGCAAGCCTGTGACCCCTCCTGCCCCTCTTTTTCCAGTTATTAGATTCAAACCTTCCTAATCAGTTCCAGTTGAGGTGCAAATGCTCAACCACAGGAAATTACACTTTGGTTTATTTGGCATCCCTCTGACAAACACTCCCCTACTTCACAGGATTGTACAGGGTGAGTCCTTCCAGGATCAGAACACTTTCCAAAGTCTTGGTTTGATTACCCAAAATATTTCAGGGTGCAGAATCACATTTTATTCCTAAAATGCTCCTATTCTTTTAGAAGTCAGGACATACTTTATTTGAACCTTCCACCTCGGTGATCAAGAAATGTGTCCTAAACACCTTGTGAGAGATACTTGGAGCTCCTTACTTGCATGGAGTCAATTAGACCATGAGCAAGTAGGGCTCGGCACCTTCGGGCTCTCTTTGCAGTGATGAGCTGGTACGTGCCCTGACAGTACCATTGCAAACTGTATTGCTTTTCCTGCATGGCATTTTTTTTTTWAAAATAATTCCATTGCAGGCTTGGCCCTTCAATGTGCTTAGTGTTAAGCACATGAATAGTTTAATCGATGTGAAAGAAATCGCCTACATGCCTGCACATGTGATTAAATGCTTTGGTGGATCAGGCCAGAATGCCGAACACATTGTTGAATCAAGCAATGAGTGTGTATATAAACAAGATCTTTACAACTGACACCAACATAACACTTGTGTTTCTTTAAGAATCTCATAACTGCGTTCAGCCCTGGCCTAAATGCATTGGCTTTAGTAGGAAAAGGCTAGCAATTAATTTAGCCTTACTCCTTTTTTGATGCAAAGACAAACTGCTTAGGTAAAAGTCCATGGTTCTAATTTTATTACTTACAGACATATTTTCACCAGTTGCTATACAATCTTATGTGATGATTTACAGTATTGACAATATGCAAAAACTTTAAAAATATTTGGATTTCTATTTTTACCAAGCCCCAATTGCTTTTATGAAGGATGGTGTTTGTGTTATTGGCCACTGGAGCCCAGCTAAGAACATCAGAACATTATCCTGCCCTGCCCCAGCAAGTAATGAACTCTTTTCCAGTCTGTAAAACATTGGTGTTTTGTGGTTTCCTGGAAGGGAGATAGCAACTAGCTGTGCCTGCTCCCACTGAACATGATGTCAGGGTTGTCAGTTTGTATCAGAGATTGCAGTGCCAGCCCCACTGCAGGCATTAGTGCAGAATTAGGGGAGCAACCATTACTTACTTTATTTTATTTTACCATCATGACTGCACCACTGTAAGTAATCTCCAACTGGTATAGCTCCACTAATAGTTGGCCTGTTAGCCACCACCCCCATGCACCAGGACAAGTAGCAGTGATGCTTTTATAACATCAAAAGTAAACAGGGATTTACACATACTATTTTGATCTTCATCCTGTTCCAGTTTTTTCAGCAGTTTAATTATTTTTAATAGTTGCCATGAATTTTCTTAAAACTTAGAACAATTCTTTCTTTGCTCCTACTTCCATACTGAAACGTATCACAAACCATCTTAAATGGGGTTAAATTAGTCCTCCCAAAAGCCTCCCAGTAGAATTGCCAAAGGTTTAATTTCCTACTTTAATCAGTCATTTATTCTGCACTTTGAGAAGACAGAGCTTCCATTGATTGCAATAAATTCACATAACTGGGATTATTTGTGTAGGCTAAGAAAACTGATAAAAAGTAGAAGTGACTATTTTTGTAGATGGCTTCAGAAATATTCCAACTTCTCTAGTGCTCACCTCCTATCAACAAGTGGAGGATCTGTGCACCTCAAACCTGCTAGTGTTAATGAGAATGATCTCTGCAAATGTGCTGCGTGTAGCTGGGAAAGGAAGAGCCTCCGATGCTCTTGCTTGTTAACGTTCTCCTTTGTCTCTGCCCTCTCCAACTCAAATGTTTTCTAGCTGTTTTGCTGGCAGCTTTAGCAGCATTAATGCATTCCAAACTAGAAAAGTTTCTACTTTAATATCTTACAACTAGCTCAATATGTACTGACCTCAAACCCAGGATAGTAGTAATTTGATATTGCAGCTCATTATTGTTACTCCCAGCAAGTTTCCCCTTGAAAGTGCCTGATGCTTCCCCCTCCCTCTCACACACACCCTTCCACCCTCCATTCAGAATTTGTTTTTAATTGTTCAGGAGAGAAAATTCAGACTGTGAGCCAACAATATATTTCCAGGGGGTACAAGGTATTAATAGAGCTACATCGTGGCCCCATATATTGTAATAAACTGTGCTGTAATTTGTTTACCCACCATAGACAGTAACTAACATTCAGATAAATGGAGTTGGCGCCTGCAAGATTTATGATATACTTCTGTGCTTAGCAATGTTTAATCAGGGAGTTAAAATATTACAGTGTAAAATCCTTTACAAGCATGCACAAACAGAGAACTACCATTAGAGGCTTGGCAGACAAACTCGGTGTCAAATAGTACCTCCAGACACTCTCAAAACACAAAGAGGAATATTCAAAGCAGCTACTAACTGACTAGCATTATTTGAGAACCACGTCAGAGCTCATTTTTTTAGGGGGACTTGCTTTTGAAGTGACAGAATGATAGGCAGGGACAAGTGGGCTTGTCTGCAGAGCCTATCAAGCTGAAAGAAGTTGGGGTGGGTGGAAAGTGTGGAGGTGGGGGGGAAGGGAGGTGAATTTTGGTCAAAAAGGTGGTAGATGCCTGTCACAGAGCTTAGTGTGTTTGGATAAGACAGGCTAGCATGTGGGGGGATCAGCATGAAGCATCACACCTGGAGGAAAAGACAACTAGCTCCAGCCTCAGTGCCATAAGCCTGGCTCCACAAAGTCTAGCCAACATCTGGAATGGATATCAAGAGACACAGTGCAGCCCTGACTGGCGCTCTACTCTACCTTTGTACTTTTCACTGCAAATTGAAAAGCAAAACAGACATCAAGGATATATTTATATAACTGTCTTCAAGCTGCATTTTCTACTCCCATCTGCTGCACATGATAAGTTTCAAGTGTTTTCTAATAAAAAAAGGATTTTTTTTTTTTTTTTTTACTCCTTGTTCGGTATACAGACTGACCTTTTTTTTATTCACAGTTTTAAAGGAACAGTAAATATTTTACAGCCAGAGGAAGTGTCAGCACCATAAGACTTTCTGCTATTGACATTATTTAACCACGCTGGCTATCGAGCCAAATGTGACAGGGCATGYGTTTGTGCGCGTGCAGACGCCTGCATTTGCCTGAGTGTGTAAACGAGCTCGCTCGTGTGCATTTGTATGTGCACGTGTGCTTTGGAGAGGAACATTCCTGGGAGTTTTTCGCTTTATTTTCACATCATGTTGTTGTTATGTCGCTCAAAGGGGGAGGGCAGCCCTGTATGTACAAACAGGAGACCCTGTGGTAAACCGCTCTCCAGAAGGGATATGCCGAAGGAATGCAGCCACGATATCAGAAAGGCTCTGTTTTTTCTCTCTCTGCTTTCCAGCTACATAGCTGATGAGACCAGATCAGCCTTCTAGTCAGGTTGATTAATTATGAGGAAAATAACCAGAATGAGAAATGGTTACATTTGACTGTGAAACTTCACCCTCTGACCATAAGGCACCAACACAGGCCTGGCCATACGGGGGCTTCGGCAGAGACGTAGGGAGCATGGCCTGATGCGTTCCTCAGCAAAAGCCAGCTAGGCTCAGATATTCCAAAATACGTTCTGGACCACACGGGCAATGACATGTACGAGTAGCCATGAGAAAGTAGAGTTATCTGAGGGAGTCAACTTCAACCCATGAGAGACAGTAGGAACCAGAGATACTGATCCAGCCCTAAGAAATATCTCCTCTTCAGTATAGAGTGTGAGCCTGATCCCTATCTCCCTCATTTATTGGTATAAATTAGGGATAGCTGCATTTGTTGGAGTTATACTGGTATAAAATGTTCAGGAAAATGCTCTTTGAGTCCACCAGTGAAAAGTTTCACCAATACTGATAACAGGAATAACAATTCTATAGAAACTGGCTGGAACATCAGAAGTGTTATTTGCTATTACTTGTTGCTCTCATGAGAAAGGAGAATCATATTGGAAAAAGCTCCAGTTTCTCTCCTTCATATTGTAAAGCACTATTTTCAGCTGTTTTAGTACTGTGAACAGGAGATGGGGATGTAAAACCTACAGTTCTGTTGTGACTGCACCAATTCACCTTATAAACCTAAAGAATTAGTAATGTCTCTGTCTACTCCTTTGTAAAATACATATAATTCACCCATTACAGGGAGAACATGAGGCTTAAATAGTGGTCCTAATTAAGATAATCCTGAATTTTGTGTTGGAAATTTATTGCTGTGTTATAGCCATTCATTGAAGCAGAAATATTTTTCTTTTTCTCCATGGGAAATGGTACCTTTTTCCCATAAGACAGCCTTCAAGGAAAAAGATGTTGTCTTTAAAAAAAGTTTTATTTTTGTAATAAAAATATTTCAAAAGTGAAAAGTATTGTTTTCACCAACATTTCTTATATGAAAAACCCCATCATTCCTAATTCACTCTACTTGTAATATGCTTCAGCTGTTTCAATGAAAAAGCCCAGTATAAGAGCAAATACTATATTTATAGCATCGGAAGAAGTTATACACCCTACATTGTGAGACCCCATGAATTTCAAAAGAGCTAAGAGATGTTCTTAGCTGAACTTTTCTAAAGTAATATCAAAATGAGTGCAATCTGAAAAGTGGATCATTTCATAACATCTATTGAAAATCATTCTGTGTTAGCTAACGAAACATATTTGCCCTCTTCCATAATATGCAGGCAAATACAAATATCTGGTTTTGATTTGCTGCTGTGTTATTTTGTTAGGTAGTTTGGGGGTTTTTATGGTTTGGTTTTTGTTTTGGTTTTTTTTTTTCCAATTAAAAGCCTGTAACTTCATTGAATCTCCCAAGTTTTATTTGGAAAAAAGGGTGACATAGGATCTGTGAAGTGAAACTCACAGTGTCAGTAAAGCTGGTGAGAAATCACAAAAAGGAGAAGCCTTTTCTTTGGCTGAAACCAGTCACTCTGCATGAATCAGGCAAATTTCACAGGCAAAAAAAAAAAAAAATTGCTTGCTCATTGGCAAACTGCAGGCATCTTCCCAATGTAATGTTAGAGTTTACTGCTTCTGAAGCTATGGTCCCAAGTGAAGTTATCACAGCAAAAGTAGCATATGACAAAAGATTTGCACATGCTTTTAATATGGAAACTATGGAAAGAAACTCTAGGCCAGTGCTTGGACATAAAGAAGGAAGTGCTTTCTCCTTTCCATATCTAGACCATTGCACAGCAGTTCTTGAGATATGTTTTGCCATGCATATCCATCCAAAATAAAAGCTCCATGAGTTTGCTTTCTAAAGASTAAGACATTTCTGGTTGCCTTTTAACAGAAGGGATCAGAGATCAAAGGAAAAGCAGCCAGGTGGGTCAGAGGGAAACACCAGCATTTCCTGACCCCCCTTACTTGTTTACAGATAAACACAAGATAGCTGTAAAAGTGACAATCATCTAATGTGTTTGCAAGAGTGAGAAGGAAATAGAATTGTACGAATCTGAAGAAATAAGAGTATATTTCTAAATTTTACAATTCTTGAGTTTATTTAATAATAAATGTTTCTATAGTGACTTAGAACATGTTCAATATTATGTATCAGTCATGTAAGTGTATTTGTATTTGTATTGTCTCATTTGTTAAATTCAGATGGAAGGTGTTGTTCTCTACGGAAGGTCTAAAGAAACCAGAAAGTCATCTGTACATAGTTTGTAGTGAGAGGGACGGTCTGCAGCAGACCATGCTACCAGGTCATCTTGTACTATGTAGAAAGTAATGAAATCAGCACTCTCTAGAGTTAGACATCCCATGCTGAAAGGCACTGTCTGCAAATTCACTATCAAGATTACATTAAAACCCTAAAATATGCTAAATGAGGTTCAGTTTCTGAGCTTGTTCCTCCCTCACATTTCATGTGGTATATTTCTCAAACAGGGAACCCGCTCATTCTCTCTTTTACCAGTATCTGCCTGATAAAGTAGAACTGAAAACACTGTGTTGTACTGGAACGTGAAGAAGTTCAGCATTCAAAACAATTGCTTGCTACAAAAATAAAGGAAGGCCTTTCCTATGAAATCTATGAACTCGAAACAGGGATACAGAACTAGTCATTGCCAATAACTTTAACTTCATTTATCTATATTTGGCAAAAATTGTGCTGCAGCTGGAGATGAAATGCTGACTAAATAACTGCAGCGACGTGAGCTCCAAAACAGCAATTACTAAGCTGTGCTGTCTTGTGTAAGATTTTACTTTTATTTATTGTATTTAAAGCAACTCTCTAGCTATGTACAGTACAACAAGAACTGCCTGATCAAATAATGCCTGATTGCAAGGCAACTCAGTTCCACTGTCAGTATAGTTAAGTGTTTAGCAAGGCAAACATGTCTTTCATGAAGCCAGATTAAAGTGGTGTGCATGGTAGTTTTACTATTCTACATACCTTTTTATTGTCTCTAATTGCAAGGAATGACTCATTTTAAACCTAAACTTGGCTTATCACAAACGCTGAATGTATTAAATTTATTTTTTCTTATTATTAGAAAAGTTATTGATAGTTTTAAAAGGCTGAAGGAAAGGGGCACACAATCCTTATTCACTGCCGTAGTGAAAACCTCCATCTCTAAGGGCTTGGTCGTTTAATCTTTCTTCGTGGTTACAAGAACAAAAAAAAATATTAATAAAGCTGTTGGAGGAACTGCTTACCAACAGGATTTCTATCATCTACCCTTTTAAAAAAGAGGACAAGAAAGTTGGGGTTTTTTTCTGCAGTGTCATCTCTTCCTTCCTGGTGGATGTCTTTGTTCTCAAGTGTGAAGCTCAGGTAGCTGTAATTGTGGGTGTTCTCCAATGCTATCTAACTCCACACGTGTGTCTACTATTACAGTGGAGCCTCACAGTGGCTTCTGTCTCAAGCACAAAGAAGAGATACAAGAATATTGAACAAGTTTCATCATGCATAAACAACTTCATCTAGGGAAATGTTGACATTTCTGAGAAAGAAAAGGAGAAAATGAAGTGACATATGAGTATTCTGCTAGTTGTTCTAGAAAACGGATGCTGACACCATAAATCTAGCTCATTCCCAAAAAGTAATGTGACTGAAATAATATCACAGTGCCAGAAAAGCTGACTAATTGCCTGGATTCCAAAGGTGACATAATTTTTCCAAGATGACATAGTATTATTAGTAGTATTCAGTCCCTCAAACAGTGGCTTTCGTCCTCGTTTGCCATATTTCTAACTTACTTTCACTTTACTTCCACAACCAGAAATCCTGATACAGAGCCTTCCTCCAATTTCTTGGTCACTCATGAGCTTTTTCTAGATGSGGACAGCAGCACTTCTTTGGGACATACTGCCTTTCAGCAGGTGGTTCCCAAAAATTTAGGGCCAATGGATCATTGCTCTCATTCAAATTAATCAAAATTACTCTGCATTCTTATAATCTAACTTCTACTTGAAGGTAATGCTGAAAATAATTCTTAATATAGTTCCAGATTACATCTGCAGACCACCTCCCATGACTTCATTGATTGACCACTAGTCATTGGTGAATACAAAACTACTGATCTATTGTACACAGAACTGGTAACATTTGTTCTTTATCATCTACATCCTGGAAACAGCTATGTCAGAGGAAGCAGCCACCTAGATAATAGTAGGTCATACTGTTTAATTTCTCACCAACTTCATCTAAGGAGAAGCAATGTTAGATTTTTCTGTGCTTAGGGAGCACCAAGCTGGCTGCTTATATGTCCTGGGATGCTTCTCCATTTATTTCAAGGCATTGAAACCTCCTGGGAGAGGTAGGAGTGGGAGGCTTGCTTCTTGTCACCTTCTCTCAACTTCTGAGCCTGCCTTGTTTAATGGAATAAATTTTAGTCCGGCACTATGCACACAGATACGTCTTTTGCTCAGATTTTGTGATTCCAGTCTAGATCTTGTGATTCCATCCTCTGCTAAATTGCTTGATTTCTTGGTGGAAAGGAAAGCAAAGCAAGGCGAGGCAAGCCAAGGAAAGGAATACAAGTCCTGTATGAATCTTCAGAATTCTTGATGGAACTTATCCACCCTTCATTACTGGATATAGCCTGTCAAAGCTTGGCTTCTCTCTTTATTTATTTATCCATACTATGGGTCACTCTTGCAGTTCCATAGGCACAATGTAGAAATATTTCAACATGTTAACCTACAACTGCGTCACCAGCAAAATCATCTACAAGGTATAATTGTTCTCATAGTACTTGTTACTATAGGAGACCTTTAAGAATGGAAATCAGGAATTGCTAAACACATGCATCTAGCAGCCATTTACATTCCTAGACCARCTCTATTGTACTGACTGAGCAGTTAATGCCAAAGTCCCTCTAACCTTCTGATATTCCAGTCTGAGTAGACTGGTGATCAGCTGCTCTTCACAGCCAGGTCCTTGCACCTTGAAGGACATGAAAACCGTATCATGGTTTACTCTTCCTTTGCAGAGTCACTAAGAGATGGCAGAGCTAAACATTTCAACAGCCATCACTTAAACTCAGTAAACCAAATGAGCTGAAGCATTCCAGCATCATTGCTAGTGCTTTTAAAGTACAGTCCCTGTTTTCTGTTTTTACATCAGAAAGCTCATACTTACATCGACTTCCTGCTAAAAGAGAGAGACTGCACACATACTTCTAGGGTAATCTAACTTGTACCAGAGGCTGCTAGAGATTAACTGACTGGGTGTTACTGATGTTGACACTCTGATATATGGCTCTCCGCTTTTACTTTAATATCTTATGGCCATCACACATGTTGAATGTTGTTTGGGCTGTGGTGTTTCAACATAACATGAAGCAGGAACTACAGCAACATATAATTTACAATGGAGAGTCTACATTTTACTTTCACATATAGAACACATAGAGAATTCTTCCTTTTAAAGTAAAGCTTCCTTGTCCATTCATCACACACCACTAATCACCACCACTTAGGCATCTTAAAGAAAATTATGTACCATGTATCAGAAAAACTGACAGGGCAAACAACTGAAATTGAACACATCTGTACAAATTGTGAAGAAACTGCAGGACTGTTATACAAACAATAATAATGGCAGCCACATTTCTTTTCTAAAAATGGAATCATTCCCCTGCCATTTACAACAGTTTAGTATTTACGCACCTCCACAAGTCTTCAAACCACTCTTCCTGAGTGATTCTGAGGCCTAGATCGTGGTTCTGTTATTTTGGAAAGATTAACAGCTAGTCAAGCACCTAACAAATGACAGCCTGACTAACTCCTTGTATTCAGCAGGATAATAGCACTGAGGAATCTTCTCCTTGCTAACAAGGTTATATTCTGTTTGAGGAAGATCTACGTGCACACAGATCTCTGATTGCATTTACTTTTGCATTGAGATCTGTTCTCCATTATCCAATTCACTACCCTTTATATCTTATATTCTATTCCTATCTATTAAATAGGAAAGACTATGGTGTTGAAACTTGTGTTAATATATATGATTACCATGGTAATGGAAGCATTTGGTATCTTCTTCTTCAAATTCCTGGTATGTATTGGCTGATCTTTGTTTCCTCCTCTTGGCTACAGTGTCACCTCTTCTGTTCCCAGTCCCTCTGCAGCAGACTGGACATAAAAGTCTATGTCATCTCCACAACCGGTCAGATAAAGACACAAGAAAACACTAAGCCTGCTAAAATAAGGAGCTTCTGGAACAGAAAGCATTTCAGCTGAAAGCCAAGGGGTAAGATAAAGGCAGCCCATAGTTTGTCCCAATCCTGCCTCAAGTAGACACCCTGCTTTGCCCTCTTAGAGACATGCAGCTTCCCATGGGGCTCTGACATCCTATTTTCCTAGGGTACCTGCAGTGCAGGTAAATTACTGTCACAGCAGTAAGGTAATTCCCATTTCCACACTCTTCTAATCTGCCTCTGCCTCATGTTCACTTTGGCTCTTTATGCTGATTTCAAGACAGTAATTCTTTCCTTTTTATGCCAGCTGAGGGCCAGGCTCCACCAGCCTCTCAGCTTATGGTTTATCAACTCTGTGAAGCCCATGTTCTTTTTTGTTTATACCACAGAATTCACTTTCACCTGTTAAAAGAATGACTTGGCTCCAAACACAGGAACATCCAGCATATTTCCACCAAGCACAGTGCATTGCTGCCATTCTAGCATGACTCTATTGTAAATGACTGCTCAGACACAAGACAGTGACGTGCAAAAGAAGAAGCTAAAGTGGGTCTGTGCCTTTTACAAGGATGTGCTTTATTGATAGCTTGTAACCTGCAATCATTTAAAAGGCCTGGCGAAATCATATTGGACATCATGAATTGTGGTTTCAGACAAGGAAATAACTGAGTAGCTCATATTCTTTGATGACAAACTTTCTGAAGGGAAACTATTGTCCTAACCTTTCTAAATAAGAAAAAAACATGAAGAACAATTTATGAGGCTTATACTAGACTCAAGGCCCTCAATTTTTATTTGTTTGGTTGGCCTGTTGGGATTTTTTGTTTGTTATGAAGATATTTTCTTTATAGAGAGTGCAATATTGTTAAAAACAAAGGATATACTGTTGTTAGTAGATCTGGCCTGAATACCATTCAACTAAAGTTACTTATTAGGTCAGAAATAAAACTTACCCTGTTATTAAATCCATATTCTACCACAAGTACTTTGCTAGTAAGAGAGCACATTTTTTCATATGGCAGACAGGAGCTGAGGAGAGGCAATGGTGAGGGATAATAACAGTGGAATCTCATTTATCCTAAAACATTGCCTAAAACTTAGGTTATAATTTTCCTCTACCTTATTGAACTGTTCTCCTTTAAATTCCCAAGAGCAGCCAGGTGAATCAGGAAAGCACGAGAATGAAGATTAAACAGATTTCCTTTCCTACACTTCCACTCAGGTGAGGGGGGACGATTCTAAAAAAAGAGTTATTTTAACTGCATTTGTTGGAGGGAAAGAAGAAGAATTTGGAGATGRTGCCTTTTCATTTACAGATTATTAGCAACTTTTACTGTAGAGAATAGTGCAATTATGGGTCTGCCAAAATGGCTGAGATTATTTGATAAAGATTCATTAAAGAAGGAGAAAAATAGAAAGTAAAGGAATGGAGATCTTGGAAAATCCAGCATATTCCACTGAAGCCAACAGAGCCAAGGATGCAATTTAGGGTGCATAGTTTCCAATTTTTTTGTTTCCTGTATTTTCACACATTGCCTACTAAAGCAGCCATTACTAGCAACTTGATAAGTGCTGTGGGCTGATTACATGACAAATCAAGATCAGGTGAAATAATATACAGCATTTGCCAAAAAGTATAATTTCAGTAATCCCAAAATTATTTCTGGATTTGCACCGAACAAGTGGAATAAGGGTTTGAGAGCTAGATGCTGATAATGCTGTTATCTGTCACTCTGGTTTCGTACTCTCTTCCAGTATTTACAGCTCTGCCCAGACACGTGAGACTGGTTCAGTTCTGTCCTTCACTAAACACAATTTGAACCCAAAGAGAATGCTCTAGACATTGAACTAGGCATTCAGAGTATTCAGCCTCTCTTTACTGTTATTTTAATATTCCTTGAGTTGACAAGAAAATAGCCCGGTAGCCTAATGGCTCCTAAGCCTGTAGACTACCTTGGCTTCAGGCACTGTTCTGAACCAGTCATAACATGACCTGAATGTGGTTTTTGCATTTTTCAAGCAAACGTCTTAACAGACTGTCAATCAACCTAAGCACTAGCTTCCTCAACCTGTTTCTGGAGGTGTTTCACAATAATTGGTTGTTTGTCAACCCAGTGAGTAAATCATGGTTTAGCCCAGTAGTTAGGGCATTGCTCTAAGAAACATGACAAGTGGCTTCTCATCCTCCTCCACTGATTAAGTCACTTATGCAATTGAAACAGCAATGACTTCAGAGCATTTTTACCAGGATATCTTAACCAGACGGCTCACATTTTCTATTATGAGCAAGACACTGGGATTCAGTCTTCATTAGGAGAAAAGGGGGACTGTCTCCCACACTGAATAAATGTTCAGTGCTCAAGACAGGCAAAGCGTGGGAGGAGGAACAGGGGTAAAAAGGAGGTAATGATGGAAAGTGACCCTGTCTCAGGTCAAATAGACAATAGTGTTAAAAGTGGGATTAAAATTCAACCTCCTGGCAGCCAGGACACAGCCTCAGTTACTAGATGGCCTTGCCTGCCCTCACTTCATTTGCTGCTGTTTTTCCTAACTTGTCAGGACACATTCATCAAGCCACTCCATGTCACCTGGCTTTAGAGACCAAACGTGGGTTGACGAAATGTCCCTGAGCTCCATTGCTGGGCAGTGGAAACCTCTCTTCCTCTCATCCTGGGCCAGGTTCTGAGATGGTTGAGGTGAAACATCCCCCTAGATTGCATAGTATTTGACTACAAGGGGGACCTAAGGTGATAAAACTAGACTGGGATGACTACATTTCAGATGCCTGAACTAGGAACATACAAGAGGAACTTCTATGACCCACCTATCCTGTCCAGGCTTTACACCCGTTTGCCTTACAGAGGCATCATGATAGTTACTGCACATTCCAAAATCCTCAGAAAAAGGTATTAAGTACACATTATTTTCATCAGCTTTGCAGACACATTCAAATTCACTTATCGGCTGCTATTACTCTTCAGCTATTAACAAACCCATCGTACACTTTTACCAAAGTTTGAGTTAACAGTGGAGCTAAGTTCCCACAGCACAGTAACCATCCCTAACAGCTGGCTTTTTTAATGGCATCCAAGACAAAGAATAGGAAATGTTTCAGTGATGCTGACCAAAAAGATGTGCCATCTCTTCATGAATAAGAGAAAGGGAAAAGCACTCCACAACTGAGCATACTCACCAGCTGGAAGAGAAGGAGAGGCAGCAGGCAGGTGCAAAACAGCCGTTTTGGGGCTCTAGCCGGTTTTCTCTGTATTCCAAAGGACCGACACCAGAACAGCTTTCTGTGAAAAAGAGACAAATCCAGACTTAGTCCAGAAGTGGCTAGTCAATGAAAAGGGACAGTATCCAAACTCCCACATTTTTAAGGATTAGGCCCCTCACACACACACACTGTTTTTCAATATTGTTCTCTGCAATAAAAACTGAGATTGTTTTCTGAACAGGACGCCAGCTGCTTCCTGTTCATGCTACTAATACATAACACTGCCATTGTATCAAATCAAGGGATCCTCACTCTGATCATCAGCCAGCAGAACAAATGCACTATATTAAGTAAATCCTCATAAAAGGCTACAGCTTCGATTGGTGTAATTCAGCCCAGTCACACTGACTTCAGCAACATTTTACTCCTGCTKAGGACCTAATCTGCATTGAAATTTATCTTTCACATGATTAACTAATATGTTGTACACTTATACGTAGGAAATACAGTTCTATAGGTTATGCACATAGTATGGGCGCTGTAGTTAGTCACACTTACTAATTATGACCTCTCAGGAACACTTGCAACGAAAACATATACAAACAGCACAAAGCTCCCTGTAGCATGAGCTGAGTATTGCTCTCCTTTGCCAGAAAGAAGCATTCTCCAACCTTCTGCAACTCTTGCTGTGAGCATCCCCTTCCCTCCCAAGAGGCGATCTTCCCCAAGAAGCCGCTGCCTCATTCTACGCAACTCAAATCTGCTGTTACCATGGTTAATATTTCTGACTTGATTGGCACCACTAGTAATTGAACTGCAGTCTCTTGAGTGCAGCAAGCTCTATTCATTAGCCCCTATTGTGTTAGGACACTGCATCAAACCACATTATTTTTTTGTGTTAAGGGGAAAAAAATCAGCCATGAATACAAAGTTATGTTGYCATACAAGATCATGCAGTTTTGCTCTTGGATTAATTTTATGAAATTAAATAAAATATTGCATATAAATTTTATTTATATCAAGAGCAGTGCAATATGGGATGAGGCACCTTCATTTTGACTGCATAATGTTATGTATATCTAAAACCTGAAATAGCTCAGTATCAGCTTTATAAAAAGAGTTTCAGTTTCATCACCATATTAGCAAAATATTTGCAGTCTTCTTTCTCCTCTTTTCCACTTTATACAGAGTTATATATATCTTTATACAAAGATGCTGATTTGAGTCTATATGTGACAGAATGCTATATAGGTAATGAAAAGAATCATATACCAGAAGGTTTCCTGTATAAGGAACAGATAAGCTTCATACTGCAGCTTCCAACTGCCCATTTAGATCAAGATTTTATATATAATTATATATCTTTTAGTAGATATTATAGATGACCCTATAGTATGTGTAAGTGAATTAGACCAATTAGAAATTACTTCATAAATCTTGGCAATTTTGAGCTGACAGGTTTATTAGAAGTAGCCAAAATATGAGAAATATTTGGTATTCTGATCCCACAAAGTCTTCCACAAATGAGTAACCTCTGACATCAAGGAGATAGCCATACCAGCAAGGTGTTCCAGACTGATCCTTTTGTTCATCCTACCGCATTTTTACTGTAATAAATACCCTCCTGGTTTCATCTTTGCAAAAGTTTTCATGCTTTGTCTGTTTTATTGCTTTTTCCTTTCCCCTTTAGACAGGCCCATTAGAGAGGCCTGAGAAATATTTGCCACAAAGATTCTTTCCCATGGGGAAAAGGAAAAAAAAAGAAGAAGAAAGGAAGATAAGAGAAACACAGGTGCCAAAGGACAACRTTCTGCTTTACTCCATCAGCCTGCCTTGGCATTGTGAGATGGATCTTGGAAGACGAGGAGTTTGCAGGGCTTCAGGAATGCGAGTTTGAGAAAGGTGGATGGGAGGGAGAACAAGAGAGACTGTGAGATACTGACAGTGGACAAACTGTTTCTCATTGTAGTTTGCTATTAAGTGGAGTAAGCTGTTCTTCACGCTCTCAGTGCCAAGATTCTCACCTTTCCACAATTTCCACTCCGTGTTGAAAATGCAGTAATATATTCCCTATTTCTTCAGTTTCCAGCCTCAGCTGAGTCCACTGCATTATGTAGAATCAAATGGGTTTACAAGGAGTGAGGCAAGTCACACAAAACAGCACATGTTCTAGCAGAGACACACTCATACAACACAGTGGTGCAAAAGAGCAGTACTGCGAGACGTGCGTCCCTGGGTCCATGGGATGGATGGTCCTGCCAGTGGTTCTGACTTCTCTCAGCTCTGTCTGAGAACTGCCAGTGCTTGGCACATCAGAAAAATCTACTTGTGTCCCATTGTATACAAATGACTATTGAAGCACCCAAAATTGGTGGCACTGTGTGTTTAGATCCTCCTCCATAGCATGCAGATAATAACACTTATCTTTCCCTTTATCATTGTAAAGCTTACTTTGTATTTGCAAGGTACTCAGTTGCTAGAGTAGCAGTTCCCAGAAGAAAGTCCATGGCACTGTGAAAATTCGTTATCTGGTGTATGCCTGTTGCTGGGACAGCATATGGGGAGCACTATGAGCAACAAACCCAAACAGACTGTGAAATGCAGAATTAACTGAACCTGCATCACTGAGCGAGCCCATGTTGATTCTCTGATGTCTAATATGCTGGTTGAGCTGACTTAGAGAGGTTCTGAGGACGCACACTACCCCCTGTTCCCCGCATCGAGTTTAGATTAGATTGTTCAATGGATTTAAAGTCATTAGAGAGAGGACTGGCCAGCAGAAAATAACAAAAGACTCATTTCTTAAGAAAACAAGGTTAAAACCAATTATTGGTCATTGGTCTCATCCAGCAATCTCTGTCCATGCCATTCGATAAACGAGGTAGGCACCCCGTGGAAAACCATTATATGTGATCATGTAATAGTTCTCACAGTGCATGTGCCAATGGATGTGCCTGTAGGCATCAGATTAAGGCATGTGGCTGTCGCGATACTGACGCATTCACACTTCTGATTACCTTATTTCACAACTGTAATTTGTTTTAAGTTTAATCTTTCCTTAATTTATCTTTGGGTGTGCACGATCCAAACAGCTACATGTCTTCTTATACTTATTCTGCATTTTTAGGTTAAACTGGTAACTTGGTGCACCAGCCCACACTCAGTGCCAACAGTCACGTATTCCCATAGCATGGACACACATGCTCCTGTAGCTTCTTGAGTTCTTTCTGCCCTTTCACAGCCTCACCACCATGTGGGATTTGTAGCATTAAGTAGCCCCACAAATGGTCATCTCTGGTGTGCGTTAACTATGCAACCTTTGTTTCACAATTTACACAGTCCTCTTCAAGCTCCTGCTGGGACCACTGCAAGCAAGACTCATGTCGAGCAGACTGGTTATTTTCATGCCCGTCAGCTTTCATTCTTTTTGTTGGCCAACATGCCTGCTACATAAATAATCATGGTTTAAGAATAGAGCTAAATTCTATTCCTCTGTTTGACATACTGAACTAACTGCAAATATTCTCAGCTCAGCTTTTTAGAGCAGTTTGTAAACAGCACAAAAACCAGATGTGACTCAGAAAGGACACTCTCATGTAAATATAAAAAGACATAATTCAAAGTACAGTGTTAAGTCTCAGTAATTCACACCCATTTGAACTTTACGCTTTGATGGCAACAACCCTGACATGACAAATACTACTGTGTAAATTTGTATAAAATTGAGTACATTACAAGATCTTAAAATCATAGTCACATTATAATAATAGCAGTGGACTTTTGCCTTGACCCCAGTACATACACACAGATTTTCTAAAGCGCCTAAGGAATGTAGGTGCATAAGCACTACTGAAGGTCAGTGGGATTTCCATGGCTAAATCCCTAAGGCATGTTAGAATCAGTCCCTCACAATTACTTATTCAGGTACAAAATACAGTTATTCACATCTATATTTTAATGTTCACCTTGGATAGAACAACAGGCTGCATTTGGACTGATCCTGAGTCACACCTGCCTGCATACCTTTCCAGTGAGGCAACGCGTGTTGGTTAAGTCATCTCTAATGGGAGAGAGAGCATCTGAGTCTGGCTGTGGCTGTTTACTTTTACTATCTTTGGTTCTATTCTCTTGCTTTCTTCTCTTTATGTTCAGCATCTCCCATTCTCAAGCTAATTTTCTTCGTGTGTGTTTTGATATACACAGTGTTTTTCTTCTTGGCCACACACTCTTTTCTCTCTGCATCACCAGGCTGAATTCAGAACGGATTAGTGACTTAGCTGCCTCCCTCTCCAAGCTGTATTTATGATGATGACAGCACTTGGGTTAACTCCTTCTTGTTTTCTGATAGAACAGAAGAAAAATTAAATGTGTTTGTTGGCCAGACAGCTACACTAGGAAAGTTTTTGCAGTTAGAGGTATGTCTATGGTACCAGAACACCGTCAGGGGCAAAAGAGCCATAGCCACACAACCCTATACCCCCTATAAGCCTCCCCCCATACCCATCCAGACTTACTCTCCCTCCCATTCCCAAACACAGAAGTGGGATGCTACCCTGGATGGTCTTGCTGAACCCACTGATCAGCAGGGTCCGTTACATTTGAACAGCTCTATCCATCACAGCACAATATCCATCAGTGAAGGAGCAAATCATTCACATGTCACACGAGGCAACATTGTGCCTGCATTACTGCAAGGGAATGCTCCTGGGGCAAACATCAAGTGCTGGGGGAGAAACCCCAGCAGGAGACTGCACATGAGGTTGTCTCCATGTGAGCCCCCGAGAGATGGCAGACATGGATACAGCACAGTGCTGCAGATGGGCTCCACAAAGAGATGTTCACCAGTCAGCAGCTGCTTGGACACACTGCTTGGTATTAAGCTTCGGATTCCAGAGGAAGAAAATGGTCACTGTTTCACTCCACAAATGTGAGGAACAAATGTAACCRAGTCCAGGTGTATGAGTGCTGTTCACTGCACTGACGCTGAACAGGCTTTGAAATTATTTTGTTTGAGTATTCAAACAAAAAATAAAAATCAAAAGCCATTTTGGTAAAATATGATCTTAATATTTGGACCCAGACCGCCAAAGATATTAGCCATGTGAGGATCGAAGCCTCAGTGTGTGTTCAAGCTCCTTCATCACTGGAAAGCAGTGAGATTTAATTATTTTATGGCTGGAAGATACATACCAGTCCCTATAGGAAACTGCAAGTAGTATTGCAAAAGATTAGCCTTATTTGGTTTTGTTTTCTTTTACACAGAGTAACATAGCTGCTGAATCATTATTAATAATTGTTTATGTTACAGTAATGCCTTAAGCAACCCTCCAGGACAAATACTAAAAAGGATAAACCCTGAGCAATAGCTCCAGCGGAGCAAAGGGGATTTTGTTTTCCCTGGACCCTGAGCCTCTTGCACCTGCAGTTGGGCTGCTCCCCAAGTTATACAACCACACCCATTTTGCAGGTCCTGAATGGTGTGTGCTACGTGGGGTGCTGCTCAGCAAGTGGTGCTACCATCCTCTAGTCTGCTCCTGAAACCCAGTCACCCCTCAGGTCCATAACTCTCCAAGAGATCTGACAAGGAAAATAAAACAAGCCTGGCATGCACTCAGCTATGTTAGTCAATCTGAATAATTCCCTAGCTTTGGTATCAGGCACCATGCAGCTCCCACTCACCTCAGTAGGAGGGAACTGGCCCTGTGCATTGCCCAATTTATCAACATGATACATGAAGTCTGTCTAGAAGATAAACAAGGGGACATATTGCGGTGACATACGAACTCTTTTCAAGTTGTGCATCCTAGGAGATAGATTACATGATGAACATGTGCAGTATGCCTTTTCCAGCTCGTGCTTCTGAGCTGAGCTGTGATGTCCTTCCTGAGGACAAGCTGCATTTTATCCCACRGATAAAGCTGGCTTCCCTTTCTGGGGGAGCCTCTCAGAATTTGGTTGCTTGGGGCACTTGTCAAGTGCCTAATGAGAAGAAATCTATAACCCTTTGCCTGATGAGATTTTGTGTTGTCTTTCTATTTGGGGAGAGGTGAAGAAGTACAATTCTGTTCAGAGAAATGCAAAGGAAAAGGAACAAGCCCTACGGTGTAAAACTGTCCCTACCTGCCTCCTACGAACACTGATTGCAAAGGCTGTTTGAATCCACCTCCTTCCATGCTTCCCCTCTAATTCACCATCACTTGAGAGAGAAGCAAGAGCAGCCAACACACAGTAATTTTTAAAAGGCATTAGGAGTAATATTGTGACAAACAAGTCAGCAGCAATTCAACACCTCCAAACACAGAATGGCAGAAGTGTGCCCGTCAAAGCACAGCTACAGAACAATTTCTGGACTTGCCATCCCCAGTGTAAAGTACGAAGGTGGGAAATCTCCAGGAGCCTAAAAGACACATAAAGGCTGCCTCTCCTCTCCCAGTTGAATTGATCTGGGGACCTTTGCACTCCTTCTGCCTTTGAAAAACTCCCTCTTCAAACGTAGCTGATGTTAGAGTTATTGTTAAATCTGCATATACCTGGACTGCAGTATTGCTGAAAACAGTTTATCTGATGATAGTGATCTTTTAATAATATCTTTTCAAATGATCTGTTCTCCTGTTGTCACTGATATGTTGTCATATGCTCGAAATCCATTACAAACATTAATGTTAAGCTTGAGTCACCTGGCTGGAAAAAACAGGTTAGCATGGGAGTTTTTAGGAGATACATTCACAAAAAGTGGCCCTATTAATAAATACATTAATATATGGGGAATATCTATATAAAAACCAGATAGCTGTACTAACAAAGAGGCTGGCACTGGCTACACACTTTGACTATGTTGAAGTATGAATTAAGTAGAATTAAAATGCTAGGTGCCATAATCCAGCCACTTTCCTTCACTTCATTTACTCCAAGGCTACACTGAGCTTATACCTGACCTGGTCAGTCCCAGGAACAGGCAGAAGCCCATGTCCTGAGACCCTCAACTCACATCAATGCTGCCATCAGGCTGCCTACAGCTCCCTTGCACCCTGGTGCTCCCCAAGGCTGGGGCCTCTCTAAGAAGGACGTTTGTGCTAGTGGCTMAGAGTCTCTCAGGCAGTGGGTCAGCTGGATTCTGTCACCAGACACAGAGCATCCAGGCCTGTCCATGTGGAATATCCTTGTGTCCTAAAGCATACAGTTCAGCTCGTCGACAGTTTAGCTCCTCAACGGTAGCCACTGGGTTACCCCAGGGCTACCATGTTGGTACCTGAGTTTGGCCCTACAGGGCTTCAAGGRAAAAGTAAGATGTATTGGTGGTGACTTATGTCTGCTCCAGCCTCATGGCTGCTGCTACACAACTGCATCTATACTATGCTACAACTATACAAACACGAGCAGACTAGAGATCTTTCTTAAACTAAAGATCTTTTTTAGGCTCTGAAGCCAAGCAGGCCCAGCCTGCATTCATACACACTCAAGACCCCCCAAAACAGGATGGCCATATCCCAACTGCTTTTTGGGGATAGTTCTTGTTATACGTTCTGTTCCCATCCATCCCCAGCTGAGATAATGTGCTGATTAAATCCATTACAGGGACCCTGCTAGCAGTTTAAGTGTGGACAATCACATACCAATGCTTGAGCATAAACTCCCAACCCAGGTTAGTTTACCAGCATAGATGTAGCTCCTGTGTCCGCACCTGCGCAGGAAGAGACGAACTCAAGATATCCACTGTTGTCCTGGGCTGCCAACACAAGATCTCACTAGGGCCTGCTCCACCCAACATCCCAGGAGCAAGAATTCGGGTCCACATCATGGCCCTAAACGCACCCCCACAGGGTGCTTGGGAAAGCCTGGCTGGCATGTAACGATGCGACTGGTAAGCCAAGATTTGGAAAGTAGTTTTGACTAGGACTGACTGAGTTGTCGTACTTTAAAGTCTGTATCAAAATGCTCCGAAAGCAGCAAAAGTAATGGATTCTCCATGTAATGGCAATAGACATCAGAGCAGCCTAAAGGATTAATGAAACAGAAGGCACAGTTTTGTTACTTTGATGCTCGGCTTCCCATGCAGCCTTTTAAATCAGCCTCCTCAAAATCTGAACACACTCCCTCTTGCACGGAACCACAATACACACAAAAAGGAATATGCGATGCAATTTGGAGAGACAATATTAGGTTGGAGAATTTCGGACTATTTCTCTTACAGATGCAATCAATGCCAGTTTTGTGTATCTTTCTACCTGCACGAACAAAATAATTACCAGACTACAGCATTCTGCAGTAATGATCATTAACTGCAGTAGCAATATTGCAGGCTCTAGGGCCTTATTGTAATCTTCCTCATTTCAGTGTTAAACGACTCTAACTTCATTAGCTTCACTGGAGATACTCCACTTTACACCTACATAATTGAGAGCAGAATCAAGCCTCCACTGCTGTGGAAAATACTGTGTAGTGCAGCACTTTTCAAATAAAATGTAATTAACATGAAATTCTAGATCCATATTGCAATTTGCAGAATGATCACTGTGGGTGCAACATGACTTCCAACTCCCTCTCTCATCTTAATTTAGTTAGAAATAGGACTGCCTGTGTAATATTTTCTCCACAGCAGCAAACAGAGGCATATTTCTTTTTCTTTTCCTATTGTTATTTTTTTCTCTTTATAAATCTTTGTCAACAAAGGATTACTGGCTCACCTGAGAGAGGCAGTTAAAGTCAGATACTCGCCCGTAATTAGGGAAACTTGGAATCCTTGACAGTGAACACCTGGCTTCTCATTACTACCTGAATTTTATACTTCCAAGTGTTAATCTCTCCTCAGGGTTTGCCTTGGAGTTTCATTCTGGTATTCAATGAAACCATCAGGTTTTCCAGGCACTGACACCTTTGAAATGTTTTCCACATGGGAACCAATATGAAACATGTGTGATTATTACTGATTTCTCTGTGTTGATTTCTATTATGGTAGCGCCCTGGAAAAACAGTACAGACAGCAGTAATAAAATCTTTCATTGAATGACTTTATACAGCAGGAAGAGTTGTGTTTAAAGGGGCTGGTTTGGCGGGGGGGCTGCTATGATGAATGGTGTTATCATGATTATAGCTTGGTTTAAAGGATTCGAAGAACTTCTTGCACATTTTTTAGCCTTGAGAGCAAGTCCTACCAGCACTTCTTTCCTCTTAAAAGCCAGCACTGCTGCCATTCCTCATAGCTCTAGATGAAATACGTGGGCTAGCTGGAAGCGGGGAGCAGGCTGAGCGTGAACTCCCAGCTAACACTGCAGGGCCACAGTTCAGGCAGATTACTATAATTTCCTTTACTGAGTGCAGAGTTTTCTTGACTTCCCAACCATTACCAGCCTTATGGGCAGGAAAGTTTCCTCATTCTTACGAGATCAAATGTGCTAAGAACTTTGTACTTTTACTCCAGACACCGGAAAACCCAGGCAAAAGGATATCTTTGGGGTTTATCTTCTGTTAACCAGCAGGACTTACTATCCTGTGCCTGAATAAGAGTTGTTTAAAGCACTCCAGGCCCAAAGCTCTTATTGACTACTGCAAGGCAATAGGGGTAATAAGAAATCAAAATAATCTGAAAGCAAAGCTAGGATTTCCCATGGAACTGAAACTCACTCAGAAACATGAAAACAAGTGGCTTTTAAACAATAGTTTGTTTGGTTTCTGAAAGCACCAGGTGCCGTTGAGAAGGAAAACAACCAGGTTATCTTACCTCTACCAAGTCCAAGTCCTGATGCACTTGACAATTTTTAAAGTTTTCAGTAAATTCAGGAAGAGCAGACTATGAAATTTACTTAAGGGGTAAGTAGCACACTCAGTGAAAGAAAATATTTAAGACTTGTTTGGGATCTGAAGGGAAAAAAAAGGAAGCAAAACAGTGGGAGATCTTGTGACTGATCTAAGCCTGAGTATCCGCATTAGCAGTATTTTGCTGATAAAAGAGCAGTTGTGATTGAATCCCAGAAGAAAAACACAGAAGATGACAACTGAGAAACCCCAAATTAACCTATGGTGAGCTTTATATGTGAAAAGATTAAATGAATGAAGAACGCAAAATTTAATTAAAATATCAAAAAATCAAACGTGTTGATCAAAGTAGTCTTTGTCTTGCAGTTCAGTGATAAAAAGTGGAAAACTCAGTTGCCTACTGCATTTCCCTTACATGGTTCAACTCAGACTCTGATGTCTAATGTGTCATAGATGCTAAAAAAACTGAGCATCAATATGTTCCATAATAAGAGAGTTTGTTCTTCCTAGATGGATACAGTTTCATTTAAAAGCAACCACAGTCCAGTTCTCACCACTGCTAGAGGACACCTGACAAATTTTCCCTGGAGAATAAAATTTTCTTTCTTCAGTTGCACAATTATGATTTGAGTTCTGGGCACAGCCCTGGGAGAGACTGATCATATACTTTGAAGGAGGCTGCATAATCTCACTATCAGAACTGGAATGCAAGCACATTTCCCCAGACCCTTAGTGGTCCTAGATGCATGGCATATCCCAAATTCCCTGGGGATATCCAATAATCCTTACCAGTCTCCTGGTCATTTGGGGAGCAACTGCAGAGCGGTGCCTCCTACTCAGCAGAGCTCGGGCAAAAAATACTGTATCTTCATAAATATATGCTTCAGATTATTCATAAAATTTAAAAAAAAAAGCAAAACAAAACAGAAAAAAMCCAAAAAAACCTGTGCCATAGCGACAGTGCACATTATGTACATATATATGTAAGTAATATGTAAGTAATGTATATGTAAGTAATAATAATATATATGTAAGTAATGCAAGGGAAAGTTTAACCTAGATGCTTTTTCCCCCAGCAGTTTTTCAGTCTCCATTGACTGTTTCAATTCCTGCATTAACACCCTTCCCCTCAATTCCCTACGGTCTGTTTTCTCTCTCCGCTGTAATACCCTTCCTGTCTCTGCCTCTGATTTTATGCAAATGTGGGTTATCTGGGGTGATGATTATAGAACTGAAAATAGAGTAATACAATAGTCCTGCTCTGGAGCATTAGACTCAAAGCACAGTGGATCACTACCTACTCTGCTGAGAGCATTTCTGGGTGCTTAGCTCCACGTTCTGCAATTCTTGTCTTCCTTCCTTCAGATCCYACTATTTATCTTCCATTTATGTGTGTCAGGAATGAATTGCCTCATAAGGCTGTAGGGCAGGCTTGTGCAATAGTCCAGCCCTCTGGGACTGGTGACTTGCATCACAGATGTGTGCCCTGTCACAGGAATGACGTGATGCCAGCTTCCCAGCACGCAATCTTCATATTTAGTTTTTTCTGCATATAGTTAGTTGTATCTGTCATTTTATAATTCTGCAAGTCCCCATTTCTTCTGACATCAGCTTCTCTCATTATAGGCACTATAGTTCTCAGTTTTCTGTTAAGAAAAACATCTGCAGAGGAGGTGACGAACAGTGTTGCAGTGGTGCCTCCTGCGATGAGTTGGTGAATCTGACCCAGTACAACTGACAAATTGTGGTCACTAATGAAGTTACAAGGAAAATTGTTGGGCTGTGAAATGTTTCTATGAATTCACCTCAGCTGTTCTCACAAGATGAGGAACCCTGAGGAACTGCTAATCTCACCAACTATAATTTGACCAATTTTGGCTCAAGAGATTGACTGATGAACCAGCTTTAACTGCCTGTCTGCCAAGAGGAATGAGGAATAGAAAAACCCCAAGAAGGATTTTAGAGACACACACAAAAGCCGTGAGGGAGAAGGGTCACAAAACTCACAGGATAAAGAAACATGTACGTTCATGTGATGGGGAGGACCTCACTTAGCTAAGATCAGCTCGAGATGTGGAAACACTGCCTTATTCAGAAAGCAGCAAGATAAATATCTAAAAGGATGCCAGAGGACCTGCTTCCAGCCTAAATGATGTACCAGAGGAATAAGGAAAAGGCAAAGAAGTGTGTATAGGATTTATCATGTTTATCTTGTGCTAGTAAGTAAGGAGCAAAAGAGTTCAGAATACCTGAACAGAGCTCTCTGAGAAGGTATTAATAAATATATCCATGCCCTCCTCAATACTTACAATGTAAAACAGCATGCTCACATACTTGCCAATAGTGATTTCTAGGAAAACATGTTTAAATTTGGGAAGTCTAAAGAGTTGGTGTTTTGTTTAGTGGAAGGAACAAAAACAAATGTTGTTTTGGATGAGCACAAATGCTACATTTTGTGGGGTTTTTTTCAATTTAGTCGACAACAAAAAATACTTCATTGCTAGCATCACTTGCGAGTCAGGCGTATACACAGGAAAACAAAAACCGTAGATTTATGTTGTCCTCTGTTGCACTGGAGAAACACAAGGGGAAACTATGTTTGACAGGCAAAAAAAGAAAACAGAGGAAGGAATTCTTATTTTAAAATCTCTAACAGGATTAAAGTGACAGGGAACAAATGACTACAAACCTCAGAAGCTGAGGAATTCCATCTTTAGGTGTGCCGGCGCTTCTATTATGAGCCCCCACTTCAAATATAACTACAGAGAAGAAATTGATTTTTTGTTTTTATGACTTTTTAAGGGCACATTAATGTTCTACATAACTGAGTATTTGCACAGTACTTTATTATGTGAAATACCATTAATTTCAATGGGAGTTTGTGTAGTATGGTAACGATGTCATTAAGCAGGGCTGTTAAACTCATTGGGCTATATACCGTCCTGAATTACACCTGTACACCCCACTCCCACCGATCAGCATGCCCTCTCCCACACCTCTGTACCTGAGCCACACAGCGTGCCCCTGCTTCCCCTGGCTAGCAGGGGCTAAAGACCAAAGCTCTGCAGCTGCAGCTAATGACTAACAGGGAGGAAGTTTTGAGACAGAGCCCATGTTATATCCATCTGCACAAGAACAAGATTTGTCCAAAAGACACTTACAGACCTTTACTTTACTATGTGGCTGTGCCATGGGTTGGAATGGCTTCATTTATCACTTTATCCTAAAATGTCACAGGTTTATTCTCACAACATCTTTGTGAAGAAGAAAAAGAGCAACTTAATTCCCCAGAGTGGAACTGGGGCACACACAGAAGATATGATCTGCACATAGCAAATTCCTCCAGTGGCCTGAGCCCTGAGCAGCGTCCTGGCTAAAGGCTGCTTTCCAGATCCATTACTGCTGCAACCAGTAGGGACATCAGTATATGACATGTTTTATAGGTGACTATTTCCATTTTAGTCCATGGATAATAACTTGCATGCTCAAGGATTTGCAAGACTTTGTCCCTTTAATGTTTAGGGATTAAATTGCATCTTCAGGAAAAGCTTGAAATAATGGGTGGTGAGTAAGCTGCACCATCTTTGAAGTACCTCCAGGAAGTATTGTGCTCAGCATCACTCCTCTGAAGTATTGTCAAGCCTCTTTCCTGTGTGTGCTGAGCCGAGGGAAGAAGGCACGTTTTCCGTCCTGCCCTATCCATGCTGGTTGCCTTGAAGAGAAGAGAGAAATTGATGTACATATAGATTGGGGAAAAGAGGCTGGGGTGCAGCCCTGCAGAAGGGGATCTGGGGGTTTTGGTTGATGATAAACTCAATCTGAGTCAACAATGTGCAGCCAAAAGGGCCAACCATATACTTGGGGTGCATTAAGCACAATATAGCTAACTAGTTGAAAGAAGTGATTGTCGCATGATACTCAGCATTGGTGTCGCCTCACCTCGAGTACTGTGTGCAGTTTTGGGCTCCACAATATAAGAAGGATATAAACATTTTAAAATGTGCCCGAAGGAGGGCAACAAAGATGGTGAAGGGACAATAGGGTATGACTTATGAGGAGTGGCTGAGGATACTAGGTTTGTTCAGCTTAAAGAGGAGACTGATGGGTGACCTCAATGCTGTCTACAACCTCCTCAAGAGGGGGAGCAGAGAGAGAGGTGCTGATCTCTTCTGCCTGGTGTCTGGTGACAGGACACAAGGGAATGGCTTAAAGCTGCATCAGGAGAAGTTCAGATTGGATATTAGGAAAAAGTTCTTCCTTGAGAGGGTGGTCAAACACTGGAACAAGCTCCCCAGGGAAGTGGTCATGGCCCCAAGCCTGTTGGATGTTCAAGCAGCATTTGGACAATGCTCTTAGATACCTGATTTAACTTCTAGGTTGCCCTGTGTGGAGTCAAGAGTTGGACTCAGTGATCCTTGTGGGTCCCTTCCAACTCAGGATATTTTATAATTCTTTGAAAATACAGCCCCATCCTCAGCTTTCCACTTGACCTAGAGGCAGTGTGGCAGAATGCAACCAGCAAGGGCCTGGTATGAAGGAAGCACTCACTTTCCATCTTCACATCATGGCTTGCAGCCCAAATCATCTCTTGGACTTCAACCTCTGTCCTTTGCTCTCTTTCCCAATAATGGGCTTTTCTTTAGGGTGGTTTCTTCCTGTCCCATTGAAGTCAATGAGAGTTTTAATAACTTCAGCAGAAGGAAGATCAAGCTCTTTATTTTTGTTCTTTTTTTTTTTGTTGGTATCTAATTTGCATTGCAGTTGTACTGATTGACAACTCCACTACAACTGCATTGAATTGCTGCCCAAATCAGTAATCTACTTTGGTGTCTTAATTAACTAGAGTCAAATTTGAATTGAATTGCTTTTCTTGGAGATCTTTTAGGGTGGCTGTCAATCCAAAGGTAAAGACTGTTATAAAATTGCTCCTGCTTTTTATTTTGTACAATTGCTTTAGATAAAGATATTTTTCTTCATCTCTTACCTCTCAGTTCTTACATTTTCTTATTTCATATTCCCTTCTATTTCCTTTTTTCATTTTTAATATATTCTTTTCTCCCTCTTATTTTTTAATTAGCCTTCTATTTGAATTAATTATTTTCTTCTCTTTCAGCTAACTCCTGTCTTACACAGCACACTATCTCACCACCCCCTTCAATAAAGCTCTGTCTCTCAGCTTCACCTGCCTCTTTTAAGTCTCAAAACTCTAATTTATTTTTTGTATTTCTAATCCCCCCCAATAATTCTTTTTTAACTCATGAGTTTCCTTTCCAGCCACAGGGCTTAGGTTTCTCCCCTTTTGCTTCCTTTACCTCAGTGCAATGCTGTAGGTCCCAAATGAGCAGCACCAGATCTGTACCCTTCCAGTGTAGAGAAGAATCAGGCCCACAAAGCAAACCCAGTAAAGAAAACTGGCACGTTTTCCTCGGCAAAACTGGGATGTTTCCTTTTGAACAGACTGGGAAACAACTGTTCAAAGTATGACAAATAATGGGAAAATTTTTCACATTCCTGATCCCAGGAAGGTGGAAGAGCATTGCAATAAGCAATTAATAAATATTCCTGGTCGTTATCCATTCCCTACCAACATTTCTCTTCCCACTCCCCTTCTTCCTACAAAATTCACATATGCTGTCTCTCTTGGGCACAGATTCTGATCTTGTTTTTACTGCTTTTACACTGGCTTCACTGCGCTAATTTCTGTTTCATTTCTCTTGAGTTATCCAAGCTTAAGCAAGAGCAGACTCAGGCTCTCTGTTGGGCTGGGATTTTCTTTTTTTTTCCTTTTACTTTTTAAATTAGATGTCCCAGCTGATCTTAAACAGCTGGCTTTTTTCATTTCAGGAGTAGCTTAAGTCTGCACTCTCCAACAGCATACAGCAGTTATCAGTTAATGAGATGACTTGTACCCTTGTCCACACTTGCATCACTACGGCTGCTTAAATGAGCTGATGTGCTGCAACTGAGGATTAAACAGTCTCTTTCAATCCTGCATGCACTGCAGCACAAGCTACTCACTCCAGCAACCACAGAAGCAATTGCAGTCCTGGGAAAGTCAAGATGAGCAGAAACCCTTGTGCATTAAAGGTAAAGCAAATTCAGCAGTGGAAAAATGAAAAGAGGAACRCATCCTCTGCCTGCTGTTCAGATGCTGCTGAAATCCCCTACCTGTTTTTTTCCAAATRTACATTGTTTTGTTTATTTTCACATCCTTTTTTAATCCACCCACCCATGCTTCAGTTTTGAAAGGTGCACTGTGAACATGCCAGGGTTAAAAAGGACACTTCAACATTCATGTCTGTAGACTTCACCATTCCAAAGCCATGCACATACAGTATAGGATATGTGTTCTAGAAAAACAAGAAAATTCCTAGTGTTAGAATATGGTCTTTGGGGCTTCATACTTCCAGGGTGAGGTAACAACTTTGGTACCCTTAAGCTTGAAGAAGAGCTATTTTTAYAATAATGCTACGTTTGCTGACTCCACAAGGAAATCACAAATGTTGGGATATGGTTCCAGAGGATTTAATCCAAGTGTTGATCCCATGCTGAAGGATATTCAGCTATAAATGACTACTTGGTCATTTAAACTGGGGAGTTGAAAGTAATTACATACATCTTTTGGTTGATATTGATTACAGAAACAGCACAACCTAACTATTGCAGCCCTAGGGCTAACTAGGTTCAGATGTACCCTCTTCTTTCTACACAGACCGCATAAATGAAGATGCCTTAAGGAAGGATTGGAAATTGGGATCCATTTATCAGTGCAAAGGTATACTTTGTTCAGAGAACCTGAATTAGTTGTTCCATTTCCATGTTACAGAGACAAAATTAATAACATTTCTTCACATGTGGAGGCAGCATTTGCACTGAGGTGATTATACTTGCCAAAACAAGCAAAAGCCTCAGTTGCTGAATATTTTTGCTGTTATCCGCTATTMCTCCCTTCTCTGCAAAAATTCCGTTTTAGGCTTCTTTGACTTATTACAGTAGAGAGCTAAGACACGACTTTTATAAGTAGCTTTATGTAGTACCAAGACTCTGCAAGATCCCAACACAGCTCTAGGCACTGTGCAGACACCTACCAATAGACAAATCCATATATCCACTCAACCCTGAAAGATATTTATACCAATGCAAAACGAATGTATTATACTACCACTCTGGTTTGATTGCAACTGAGGTCCATCAGTTAATCAATTGTGTGCAGCACCAAAATAGTACTGAAGGGACACAACAGTCCCTGCCCTGGCAACTTCCTGAACTACTTTCCCATCCCTTCCATGTTACACTTGTGTGAGCTCTACACATAGGCAACAAGTCTTCAGGCTTAGAAAGGATTCAAAATAAAATCCACACCAAAACAAAAACCCCATTGTGTACTTTCTGATTAATTTCTGAGTGCACCTGAAGCAATTACAAGAGTAGTAATGATATTCTTCATAGAGCCTGTCCCTTAATGTGCACCATAATTGGAGGAAACTTGGATCCCAACAGACGTGGTCTCTAAAGACTCGAGGGATTGGGGCRGGGGAGGTGAAAGGGAAGGGGGTAAGACCATTAAACATAGCCAAGGCACCTCTGCTTATCCCTCTCAGCACAGACCAATGCAAATATGTGGTCTAAAAATTAACACAGCTAGGAAGGAAACATCCTATAGGGAGAATCAATACCCAGCAAAGGATAATGGGAACCCTGTGCAAGCAGCTGTGATCTGCCCTCTGAACATCAGCACCTGTCGACAACAGCAATCAATGCTGGTCAATGGGCAGCTCTCCTTACAGCTCAATTCACACAATGATCGTTAGCTGGAACCAAGGCAGTGGCACCCCATGCTGCCAAATGGTGTTCCCTTTCTTCCTAAATGCGGACAAACAATTACTTCCCCAAATAACTGGCACTGTTCTTTTTAATCTTTCCTCCCTCCCTTCTGCTTTGGCCTTTTTGCAGTATACAAGGAGGATCCATAGAACCCACAGCTAGAAATTAAGTTATTCGGGTTAATTTCAGAATGTGTTCTGCCACGGAGTCAAGGCATGACAGGCACTTCAATTCAGCCATAGCAAGGAATTTGGGCTTAACCATTTCCATTGATACCATATTTGTCTTGTACTTTATGATTATTATTAAAGAACCTTATTTATTACCCTTTCAAGGACAGCGTAAGAGCAAAACTGGAGATGCTCAAAGCAGGTTGGAATTTGAATTATTCTCCACAGCACAGAGAAATTTTGCAGGCAGTGACCTTTATGCCTGTCTATAGCTGTCTAAGTCGCATCACTGAAGACCATTCTTGTCACAGCCTTTGTGCATGTCTCCATACAGTCATACTGTAATATAGTAAAAAGAGAAAAAATGGATATAAGCAAAGAGTCATGATGCTTATATCAAAGGGGCAGAACGAGGAATTAGTCTGATGTAGTCAGCAGCAGGTCCTGAGAACGTTTCTTTCACTCAGAAGGACCTTCTTGTTGCTGGTGCAAGTAATAGCACACAATATCAAAGTCTGCAGATTGTTTTAGAAATTTGAAGCATGTCATTTTGTCCCATGACTATATGACTCCTCCAAACTCTGTTGTGCTTCAGTATACCGAGATGCTGTGAAATACACGCAGGAAGCTGAACTCTAAAGAGATCAAAGCCTCATTCCTCTAAATGCCATGTGACCACTCCAATGCTCAAAATTAAAAGTGTGCTTCATTAGATTGGGGTATGTGAATCTGCTTTAAATACTAAAAGCCAGAAGAATGTCTCTGGAAGTTTGCAGGAAATCATAGTAGCCACCAAAAATTACTCCGGATCTTGCGGTTCCCAGTCCCGTGCTCTCAACATAATAATATCCAGTTTCCCACTAGAGAACCCGGTAGCATTAGCAAACACAGAAATGCAGATTGAGCTTACTGAGATGCCAGCTAGGGCTCTGAAAGGTAGACAGCTGAGCAGTGTACTGGAAAATGACCAGATATATTTAAACTGGCACGATCCAGTTCACTACGTTCTGAACTGATGCCAAAAGTTCAGGGGCATTGCGAGCACATCTTACGTAAGGGACACACGTTTCTGCCATCTACTCCTGGTACACACAGCCGAGTGGAGAGCAGGGAGCAGAGGGCAGAGGATATCCTAGAGTGTTCTTTCAAACTTGACACAGATTTCCATTTTGTCACGTTCTTAGCATGTGTGTTTATTTTCCTTGAATATTCAAGCATTTGGAGCTTTACAGTTGCCAGAGCTTATGAAAAGTGCATATTTAGCTCAAAGAGTTCCCAGATGTGAATTTCAAAATGACACTGTGTTGATTAGCTATAGAAGGCAGCCAGTCAAAGAGCAGAAACAACAACATGTGACTTGGCATTCCCCAGCCAGCCAGAAAATAGTCACCCATTGAATTTTTCATGAATTTTCCAAAATCTGTGAATACAGCAAAAGTTAAAGGCATGAACAAATGTTTCTGTTTCCTAGTCCGCACCTAATGTCTTACCCTATCATCACTGCTGTTTCACCTCCTCTTGTTGGGAAAGGTCTTAAGAAGACCTGTGCAGTCATCAGAGAGCAGTGGCCAGGACTTCAAGGTTCCTCCATCACTGAAGTTATCCTGCCTGGAGACACCTGGGGCTCTGCCCCACCTCTGGGGGGAAAAAAATGAAATTAGAGTGAAATGCGTTTATTTTCTCTTAATGTTATGCATTGTTTGCAGCTGATCATTCATCATCACAGCTCACCCCTATGAATGATTCATGAGGGGACAGCTGTTCCCAGGGCCTCAGCTCCTGAGCTGCACATACCACAGGAGGCATCCCCAGGCTGGTTATGTGAGAAGTTGAGCACCTGAGAAGTACTGAGGCCTCTTCAGCTCAAAGAGCTTCACTTTTTCAAATGAAGGCAAGGCTACAATGCACCCTAACAGTGCAAGGGGGAAAGGAGTGGGTAAGTAGGTTACAGGTAGAAATAAAAGGTGCTTCAATGTATATTGTATATATCAGTATACAATAAGCCAGGCTTTAAGGAGAGGTAGTATTAGTCTGATCAGCTGGAAACACTGGGATGCAATATCCTGTACTGGATTTTTCTAGCTTCCGCAAAATGCATGCATAAAACACACAAAACTTCATTAAAATGTTGACATGTTTTGCAGATATTATTTGGTTTCTGTCCTATTTTTCAAGAAAAGGTCTATACTTAAACTGCAGGCACTACAAAGGACACAGTAAAGCCAGTTTTCATATCCATTTCTGATTTGCTTCTGAGTCTTGTCTTTGTTTAATAAGCTGTATGTCTCACACTTCTGTGCACAGCATGTATAGCACTTTCTACTGCAGACAGAACTAAACTTCTCCTAATGAGGCTTCCCAGCTTTAAATTAACAGTAATGTAAAAATATTATCCTCCCTCTTTCTTTACTATTGCCTCAACTGAAGGAGAAAAACATAAAAGAATTTTAAAATCTACTCAAAAAGCACGGTTGGTAATATTTCAGTAATTATTATTACTGTATCAGCTATTTTTTCAAATACAATGACAATTTTGCCTTGAGAAAATAGGAAACTGGCAGTAGAACTGAAGTGGCAAAAAAATTCTGCACTGTGTGTGGATGTTGCACAAATCAGGAACATATCTTATGCATTTTTCCTCTCTCTTGTGTCCTTGCCCCTTTTAAAAAAAAGATAAATTACTTCCAGGATGATATTCTACTAGCAATTTTAGGAAATCCCTAGACCCCAGCAGTCGTGCTGAAGAAAGAGTGGTGCTACTCTTTCAAGCTCCACGCACAAAATAAGGTTGAATTGCCAAAATCTGATGCCATTCCTAATAAACAGCACAGATGTTTAAAATACAAGAGAAAATGCTACTTAGAATTTGGGTTTCAAACTCTTTAAAACCACTTTGATTGAAAAAAGCATCACAGACTGACATTTCAAAAAAATAGTTCCTAACTGGAAAGCCTCTAAAGCTACAGCCCAGGTTTGGAATTCACATATCACTCCCTTCTTTAAGGAAGAGTAGTTTACACCAATGCAGAATGGGATTTTTTTTTTTTTTTTTATCCATACAGCTTTTGTGTTAGATGTTCTTTATCCTATTTGCATAGTGCTTTCTTTCAGCCTCGTTCTGACCTTTCACTCATCCCACCACAGACTCAGTCTACAAAGTATTCAAGGTTATTTATACCACAATCATTGTTTATACAGAAGTGGGCAAGGGAAACTCAGTTGTTTGTAAATGCAGGAGGGCAATTTAAAATAGAATGAATTTCAGCTGCAGAGCTGGAATTCTTTACCATGTCTCCATAAGAGATGTACAAACCACTTACTCTGCAGAGAACAAGGTTACAAGTCGCACATCATACATACACTGGAATTACATGGTTTGTGGTAGACCTCTCTGGTGCCAGAGCCAAACTCTGTTCTCAATCTCCGGAGACAATGGGCTTGTGTTGATATAAGGTTGCAGAATTTGACTTTAAATCAGTAAGCAGGCACACCAGACAAAAAAAAAACAGGCCTCTGCAGACATATGTCCTTGATCAGATATTACTTGCACATGGAAATCATTTTTAGTTACAGAAGAAAGCCTTTTGTTGTCTCCAGAAAGACCAATACTATGTCTGGGCAGCCAAACATTAAGTAGCTCCCTGGAAGCAGCAGTGGTCACCTTTGCTGTAACGGAAGAGAACCATGGGAGGATTTCCCAGGGGGAGAGGCAATGTGTCTAGCCACCTTTTTCCCCATTAACAACAGTAGGTGCAGTTCAACGTCCTCATCACATAGACATGTGGCACCAACACCATGATACCTGCATGCAGCCCAGAGAATTAATTACACAGATCTCTGCTTCAGGGACTTGGACTCGATGATCCTTATGGGTCCCTTCCAACTTGAGATATTCTATGATTCCACGATTCTATACATTTCAGCTTGCTTCTGATAAGATTTTCCAATGACAAAAGTCCAAAAGAACGAAGCACCACCATTATTCATTTAATAAACAAGCTGCTATAGGATTCTTTCCTTCAATATAAAAACCTCTATTAATTGTCTCAGGCTCATATTTCTTTAATGAAGATCACTTTCAATGATATGGTGAGAGAAGACCAAATTTGTACAGAACAGTCGGATCCTTGAAAGTGAAACAAGGGCAATTCCTTCAAGTACAGTGTGGCTATAATATAATGCCTCTCGTCTTCTCAGTACCCTTCAGATTCCAACTGTGTGCAGAACTTGATACTATTATCTGTAGGAAGAAAAACAAAGAGAGAAAGAGTGGTTGGTTGTCTGGAACACATTACTACTGTTAAAGGTGAGGCATAACAGAGCTCAGAAACCATTAACATTACATATGTTGTGTATGCCCATGCTGGTCACTCTCTGGGAAACTTATATTCTTCTCTAGCAGTTATTTAAGTCCTGTATCTTGTATCCTCAGTACTGAAGATCTGATTCAAGCTGAACGCTACCAGATTCAAACATACTAAATTTTAAGTGCTTTGACTCATAATTACAACCTTGCATTACTTCTTATTATTTAATGTTGCAAGGATTTTTAATTATGAAGATAAAATTTTGCTCTTGGGTAACATTTATCTG
Source organism: Phoebastria nigripes (assembly GCA_035582835.1). Taxonomy (NCBI): domain Eukaryota; kingdom Metazoa; phylum Chordata; class Aves; order Procellariiformes; family Diomedeidae; genus Phoebastria; species Phoebastria nigripes. The sequence goes on along the minus strand of JAYKAV010000844.1, from coordinate 746,857 downwards.
TAGATTTGCATGCACTCTCTCCAAAACAGATAGAACGGAGCATCAGAGAAGCGAAGACCATAGATGAGCTCCTCAGCAGAGTTGAGGTTAGATCCCCCAATTCACTACCTTGTCCCTGGATCACTCTGCCAGTAGAAGTCAAAATTATAGAATCCATTGAATCTATGGTGACTCAATCACTTCCCTGGGCAGCCTGTTCCAATGCTTGACAACCCTTTCAGTGAAGAAATTTTTCCTAATAGCCAATCTAAACCTCCCCTAGCACAACTTGAGGCCATTTCCTCTTGTCCTATCGCTTGTTACTTGGGAGAAGAGACTGACACCCACCTGGCTACAACCTCCTTTCAGGTAGTTGTAGAGAGCGATAAGGTCTCCCCTCAGCCTCCTCTTCTCCAGGCTAAACAATCCCAGTTCCCTCAGCCGCTCCTTACAGGACTTGTGCTCTAGACCCTTCACCAGCTTTGTTGCCCTTCTTTGGACACGCTCCAGCACCTCAATGTCTTTCCTGTAGTGAGGGGCCCAAAACTGAACACAGTATTCGAGGTGCGGCCTCACCAGTGCCAAGTACAGGGGCACGATCACTTCCCTAGTCCTGCTGGCCACACTATTTCTGATACAAGCCAGGATGCCGTTGGCCTTCTTGGCCACCTGGGCACACTGCTGGCTCATATTCAGCTGGCTGTCGACCAACACCCCCAGGTCCTTTCCCACTGGGCAGCTTTCCAGCCACTCTTCCCCAAGCCTGTAGCGTTGCATGGGGTTGTTGTGACCCCAGTGCAGGACCCGGCACTTGGCCTTGTTGAACCTCATACAATCGGCCTTGGCCCATCAATCCAGCCTGTCCAGATCCCTCTGTAGAGCCTTCCTACGCTCAAGCAGATCGACCCTCCCGCCCAACTTGGTGTCATCTGCAAACTTACTGAGGGAGCACTCAATTCCCTCATCCAGATCATTGATAAAGATATTAAAGAGAACCGGACCCAATACTGAGCCCTGGGGAACACCACTTGTGACCGGCCGCCAACTGGATTTAACTCCATTCACCACCACTCTCTGGGCCTGGCCATCCAGCCCGTTTTTTACCCAGCGAAGAGTACACCCATCCAAGCCACGAGCAGCCAGGAGAATGCTGTGGGAAACAGTGTCAAAGGCTTTACTAAAGTCCAGGTACACAACATCCACAGTCTTTCCCTCATCCATTACGCRGGTCACCTTGTCATAGAAGGAGATCAGGTTAGTCAAGCAGGACCTGCCTCTCATAAACCCATGCTGACTGGGCCTGATCACAGCACCTGTACATGCCATGTGATGGCACTCAAGATGATCTGCTCCATAATCTTCCCCAGCACCAAGGTCAGGCTGACAGGCCTGTAGCTCCCTGGATCCTCCTTCCAGCTCTTCTTATAGGTGGGCATCACCTTTGCTTACCTCCAGTCAACTGGGACCTCCCTGGGTAGCCAGGACTGCTGATAAATGATGGAAAGTGGCTTGGTGAGCACTTCTGCCAGCTCCCTCAGTACCCTTGGGTGGATCCCATCCGGCCCCATAGACTTGTGTGTGTCTAAGTGGTGTAGCAGGTCGCTAACCATTTCCCCTTGGATTATGGGGGCTTCATTCTGCTCCCCGTCCCTGTCTTCCAGCTCAGAGGGCTGGGTTCCCAGAGAACAACTGGTCTTACTATTAAAGGCTGAGGCAAAGAAGGCATTAAGTACCTCAGCCTTTTCCTCATCCTTTGTCACTATGTTTCCCCCCACATCCAATAAAGGATGGAGATTGTCCTCAGCCCTCCTTTTGTTGCTAATGTATTTATAGAAACATTTTTTATTGTCTTTTAGGGCAGTAGCCAGGTTAAATTCTAGTTGGGCTTTGGCCCTTCTAATTTTCTCCCCGCACAACCTCACGCCTGCCCCTTCTTCCAAAGGTCATAAACTCCCTTTTTTTTCCTGAGTTCCAGCCAAAGCTCTCTGTTCAGCCAGGCCGGTCTTTTTCCCTGCTGGCTTGTCTTTYGGCACATGGGGAYGGCCTGCTCCTGCACCTTTAAGATTTCCTTCTTGAAGAATGTTCAGCCTTCCTGGACTCCTTTGCCCTTCAGGACTGCCTCCCAAGGGACTCTGTCAACCAGGCTCCTGAACAGGCCAGGGTCTGCCCTCTGGTAGTCCAAGGTAGCAGTTCTGCTGACCCCCCTCCTTACTTCTCTGAGAATGGAAAACTCTATCATTTTGTGATCGCTATGCCCAAGATGGCCTCCAACCATCACATCACCCACAAGTCCTTCTCTGTTTACAAACAACAGGTCCAGYGGGGCGCCTTCCCTAGTTGGCTCCCTTACCAGCTGTGTCAGGAAATTAAAGCAATCAGCCTGGTTGTAGACCTCTATGCCCAGGATTGACCTGTTTTCCAGTGTTCTTGGGTGATCTAAGAGAGATCCTACAGGTGTTGTCTCAATTGAAAACTGATGAAGAAGAAGAAAGAAAAAAAATGCCRTGCATGTAATAGACATGAATGGAAATTCTTTGAACCAATTAGCACTGCAGTGTGTTCATACTGACATATGAAATATCTGTGAACTTAAAGCATTTTTCTGTGATGCTTAATAAACTTTATGACAAACTAAAAAATTGAAGGGTCAGGGTTTTTTACAGTAACATTCACTATAATTTTTTCTTCACAATGCTTACATTTCTGTTCCCACAGTGAAGGGTACTTTCTCACCCTTATTGAACACAGTAAATATTTGAGACAGAACTGAAATAATTCATTCAGACAGATGCGTATCTCGGAAGAAAATCCAGCTGCATGAAGGCAGGTTGGAAAGGGAATGATTTTGTAGGCGCTGTTGTTCACTTCCAAAAATATCACTTATCTTTGTGAAGAACTTTTCCTAGAATAATTCCAGACTGTTTTTCCATATTACTGGTAGGCTTCTGTGCATATGTTTATATCCAGACTGTCCTCTGGATGTTCAGTCATTTGCAGAGATGTGTGTGTGCTGTGGCTCTTTTAAAGACCACTAATTCCTGCAGGAGAACTAACCCACTGCCCACTAACCTACTGCCAAGCATCACTATGGAGACAAAACCTCACCACTGCAAACAGATGCTGAAACTACTTCAGATCCACTCTGCCRTTGTGAATGTGCTTTCTATATAGTAAGTGGCAAAGAAAATTGCAAAGCAGAGGTTGGACTAAATGACTTCCTAAGGTCACTTCAAACCTGAATTTTCCTATGATCCTATGACAGGTGGCAATGTGGTACATGAGACAGAAACTGCTCCTACTGCATAAACCTGAGGATTTACTGTCTATTATTACCAAGCTGTTGTTACAGTTCTGCCATCTGATGTGAGGTGCTGCATGAACTAACATCCTGATCATGTGAATTGCCTTCCTCTAATATGCTTTTCCACATAAAATACTAATATATTTTTATTTATAATTTATATATTTATAAATTATATACTTACAAACTATAAATAATATAATTCATTATATAGGCCCGCACGACAAAACCTAGTGAAGACAGTGTGAGGTAAAATAAAACCCAAGCAACTCTCTCACAATTTAGCAATGTCTGTGCACAGTGCTACATCCTTTAAGCAGAAGCCCACACATGAAGATAGAGCGTGAAGTGCCTTTCCTGGGGCTTTACGGCAACCAGGGCTGTACTGCCAGGAACAGCACAGCTCTCAGCCATGTTCAACAGTTGTGTAACACTGATTTGGAACAATATCAGAATGGGACCCCCCTCTATGACAAAAATAGGGCTGACAAAGTTGTGCAAGGAGCCAACGCTTAACAACAGATACAGCGCGTGGCGAAAGGGAACGCTGCTTGCAGCGTAACGTAAGATAAGATTACACTCATACAGCATTGCTGTCTGCAGGAAAAGAGATGTTACCCCTCCAACACAGGCACACTCACACATTGTAATGAATCACAGCTTAACCATTACGTTATCCCTGCAGATTCAAAGGGCTGTTGTAGAGTAGAAGGCTGTGGGGGTGGTGGTCCTACTGCTAACAGCGCCAAAGAGTTGCCTCATTTCACTTGAGAGAGGGAATTCTAACATCACACTAAAACAGAAGTGCTCGAAAAGCCCCTTTTCCCACCTATGCTGTGCTTGCCATCATGAATGCAGTCCTCAGTTATTAACTATTTTGGATTATTTCAATAAACAGTCCACTACCTGGTGTCAGCGGCTGGGCACTCAAAATCCACAGAGTGATTCGAAGCATGCACACTTCAGTGGAAAGACATGCCCTGACTCCCATCCTGACTCACATGGGCTGAGGGTCTGGCTCTTAAAGTCCACACATGACTGGTAATTTTTAAATGATTACAATGAAAGGAAAGACTGCCTTTTTAATGCCCAAGCACAACAGCTGCAATGTCATTGGGGTTGTGTTCTGAGATGCTCCTAGACTGGAGCCCAAATAAGCGTCTTAATGATACTTTGAAAATATGTAAAGCACTTCTTTTATATGCAATGACAATTCTGTCTGGGCGCATCATCTGTTTGTCCAGCCAGAACAGAATTAGAATTAATGAACCAGATTCTACTCCAATTTGCACAACATGCAACTACAGTAAATGCAATGAAGCTACACCACGAGTAAATAAGGGGAGACTTGGACTAAGTTACTTTTTTTATGACAGTGAGCTTACAATTACATAGCACCTTTCAACTCCCGTGGATCTCCAGGTTCTCTGAAAAGTGATGCACTACACAAGGCTGTGCTTTATTTACGAGCATCTACTGTTTAACAGCTCTTAACCAACAGCTTCAGAAAGCTCATACAACAATAAAAGTTGTTATCAAAGCTACAGAAAGAGTTTGGGGAAGCAGACTACAATTACTTGCACAAGAATTTGGACAGTATGCAGGCACTTCACCTCTACTCCTGTAAGAAATGCCTTTGGAGCCTTTAATGATCATACTTGATGATGGCCTTGTCTTGTTACCATGTAGACAAGACAGCTTCTCTGGCATAGTGTCCAAAAGGTGACAGTTTGAGTCACTCAGAGGTGACACCAAATGATGGTCCAAAGGTATATTACTGATTCAAAGAACTATCATCTCTTAGTTGCAGTAATTGTTATGTACSGTAATTATGTTACTAATTATGTTACATATGGTAATTGTTACATATAGTAATTTATATAGTATAAAAAATATATCTGGTGTTAAACAAGTAACAAATATAGACTAGGTTCTTGTCTTAAAAACAAGGGTAAACGAAATTAGTTCATTGGGGTGCACAGCATTGTCTACAGAAGGGAATGGCTGAGGTCCCGCAGCTTACTACTATTGACATCTCAAAGGAAGCAAGTGATGACCTAAGTGCAACATGAATGAAAACAGTGGTGGTTGACAAAAAAGTAATAGCTGAGTGTATCGGTGGGAGGTGAATTAGAAACAGACAAATGAACCAATATTAATTCCAGCAATTCTCTCATATTCCTACTGTCCTTATATTAGACCAGTGTAAGGGCAGCAGCATCCCAGACAGTATCTGATGTATCTTGAGATTATAACTGCTGTCCCTGGTAGACATTTGGCTTTTGTAGGTTCTTCTGGAGTGGGTGAGGTGTTATGCAGGAAGATACAAGCCTGTCCAAAGCTCTTCCAGTCTGAAAGACAATCCACCACTAATTTACAAACCCATGAGGGAAAAAAGGAACTGCTTTATTCCAAAACTCTTAGCTTTTTGTAGGCAATATCTTGCTATGTAAAGAAAGACAACCTAATGAATGATACCTGCTTGTCAGCATTCTGCACACTGAGAGGCAGGCATTTCCACATACTAATAGGCTCATTAAAATCTGGAGGCCAGAGAAGTTTGTAGCTCTTCCCCATTCTGGCCTTTCACTTGGTTTTACCTAGAAAAGGCAATTGTCCATTTTCTTCTTTCTTCCAGTGACAGTTCCTGTAATTAAAATAAGATTTGGGGAACAGGGTGCAGGATAGAGGGGAATGAGGTTAATGTAAAAGTCCTGAGAAACTTTAAGAGGCCTCAGCTGCTCATTACGCAACATCTACACGGCCACCAGTATGCAGGTGAATAAGGGAGCTATACCTTAGGGACAAACAACAAATCAAGTGTGACACTCCAGCTTATCGGATGGAGAAGAGACCCCTGGGAACTGGCAGCATAGTCCTTGATAGTAAAGTGACTTCAGTGAAAACATATGGAAGCCAGCATATGATTATGCCATCTGACTCCTTATTATACTTTAAAGGACAGGGGTCTGGTAATAGCATGGGGTTATAATGCTACAGCAGCCCATAACATATGTGCTTCTCTCCCAGTAAAAACTTCTGTCTCCTTCATACACCTATCAGGCTGTGTCTGTCTGATTGACTATAGCAAGTGACTTTGGCAGGGCAACATACAGCCCTGAGGAGGAAGGGCTATAACATATTAATATAAGAATGCAGTTGATGATTACAATATAAGCCACTGAAAGTGAGCTGACTATAGCACAAGACTGGAAGAATGTGGCTGTCTGCAGAGTCCCGCCAGGAGAATGCATCTATCTATACCTACAAGCGTGCGGCTGACTGCAGGCAGCTGTCATGCAATCGGAGTGGGCTGGTGGGGTTGTCACCTATCAAACCATTGCACCCGCAGTTATTGTGGGTTTAAATACACCTCCCGTCTGCCTCCTGGCAGCTAACTAGTGTTTGTCTCCAGTGAGGGAGGAGGAGGAAGGGGTCTCACTAGCTTTGATTAGAAGTTTCTGAATCTCCACTGTGACAGAAAGTTTTGTCCTTCAACTAGCAAATGCCATTTGGCTCTTGTACTCAATGGAATGATTCCATTATTAAGAATCTGATTTATTTTTAATAACCCTTCTGCTGTATATATAGGAACACCCTGGATATTATAATCTAAAAAAATCCCTAAGGGTAATTTGTTTTGGAACAAATTAACTGTCTGGGATTTTTTGAATAGTGGACAGTAATCAAATGAGGTGCATTTTCTATATCTGATGTGTTGTAAGAACACACTGAAGTGTATGGTGTTTTTTGTTTTCTTCTTCCAATATACACAAGCAACATTTAAATAATAAAGCATTACAAAAAATAGATCTAAATAAATTCTTAATAAAGGACAACGAATCTTGCAATCAGACCCGTCAGGCCCATCCCGCCTGAAAGCCAGAGAGTCCACCTGCTCTGAGCTGACTGCTATATTTATATATGTATCAGACTGGGATTTGCCAGTTACTCTCTGCCCTTAGTTAATGGAGCTGAGCCCTGCACGGTCTTGGAGAGGATGCTTAGGATAACTCTGCACGGGGCTGCGGCCGTCCTCTCCAGCTGGTGCAGCATGCCTTCCCGTGCCCAGCTCCCCTTCAGAGCGATGGGCCCTTCCAGGCACCTGTCTTCTCCTTGTCAGTGGAGCAGCCCACTGCCTTTCAACTCTCACCTTCCCTTTCCAGATCTCCTGCCCCCGGGGGCTTCACACGTAAGCATTAGCTGGCCTCACCTCTCTTTCTTCAGTACTGGTACATGGGAGTCCATTTAAACATCCCAGGTTGGAGCTTTTGATATCACTCTCCATTTACATGGATCAAGTAGGCTGAGCTTTTTCCCTCTTCAGTTGTATGAGCTATTAGTATGTGAATGTTTTGTCCCTTTCTTCCCCTAAAAAAGAAAGCTTAAAATGTTATTTGCTTTGGATTCTGAGAAGTACAAACTCTACCACATGGCAGACACATGTGAATCCATATGCTAGCATGTCTGTAAAGCCGAGAGAGATTAAAGCCTGAAGCTTCTCTTAAATGCTCTCCTTTTTTTCTTGCATGCAACATTTTTAGATCGAGCTCTAAATGTTCACCGACTCATGAATATTTTTGTGCCAGCTCTGTTCACTGTGATAAATCATGCTGCTTGTGTGTTGGTTTAGTGACAGATAGTTACCTGAAAACTTCTAATGTAAAATGGTTTATGGCCATCTGAGGGGAAAAAAATCTGTGATCTTTGCCTGACTGCTGGAACAGCATGACAAGAGGAAACATACTGTATTCAAGCCCCACAGCATGCCAACTTTCTTTCTTTCTTCTAGAAATGGACAGAACTGAAAGGAAAATGACTGCTGGCATATTGTGAAACTACTTCCAAGTTTGTACAAGCTCCAGTGATAGATGCAAACACAGACAAAACCCTTCATAGGAAGCGAAAAGTTTTGCAAAGAACGCTGAAAAATAGCCTATGAAAGAAACAGAACTATCATGGTTAGTCCTTCCAACAAAAAGAAACAGACGCTCTCTAGGCTTATGTTCCAGAGTCAGATTTATTGTAGTTGCTAAACCAAATATAGATATTAAAGAATGTTATTCACACTGTAAAAAGCACATATCATATTTAAAGCAATGCAAAGAAACCTTTTCTTCTTTTAGAGATCTCAAATACAAGGATTGCCTTGTCTCCTTGAAAGTTAGCTACCTTGAATCACCTCACATTACCATGGTGCATGAGCATATAAACAGGCAGTTGGCTGACAAGTTACCCTGCATGAACTGCTCTGTGACAGCAGCTTGTATGTACGCTTCCACACAGCTGTAAATGCAGGACAGTYTGACTTAGCTGATCCCTAATGGCCATCAAATTCAACCCTTGAATTAGAGATCCCTCTGGGATGGGGAAAAAGTTATCTTCCATTCAGGTGAAGAATGAGAAGGAAACTACCCATAGACAGTTAGCAGAGAGCCACTATCCCTCCCCATGATGTTTACTGAGCAGCAGCAACCTTTACCGGAGTCATCATCAGGTGTCTCAGATCATGCACCACACCAGCCCTGTGCTAATGAAAACACAGCGATAGGGCTTTTAGTTCTTCCCCTGCCAATGCTTTCATCTTAAATCAGTCCTAAAAACTGACAAGTTCTGYGTAGGATAGGGGTTCTCCCTGTTGTAGAGAAATATGAAATTTCATTCCTTTGGAATAGAAATGTAAGAGGTAATGGAAAAAATTTCCTCCCACTGCTGGGTGGAAGTGCATTAGCATAATACAGGATTCTGTAGTTAGGCTAATAAACTGTGTTTCTTTTCTTGATTAGAAGTAAATCACATCATAGTTATACTATCATCATTAATACTACATCACCACTCTGTGAATATTTCAGCTCTGGGCTCTGAGTAAGACCTGATAAAGATTTCTTGCAGGGTGGAAACAAATTCCACTGTCTATTTTAATTATCAAAGTCAGCAAATCTGGACTCTTTTTTTTTCCAAAGGAATCCAAGGGAATAAACCACCAAGATCCTACTGATTTTCAGTAAGATCTGGACATTAACTCCCTATAGATGCCTTTGAAAATATTAGCCTGAAGAGCTCAGCCAAGAGTGAAATTCTGCTCAGTAAATCCATAGAACAACACTAATGTCAGTTGCACTGAGTGGGAAGGATGAAGGGCAATTACAGTCCCAGCTGCCAAATTCACCTCGATTGCAAGTAATCATGATTTGCACTGGAATTAGGAGGTGGGGGAGACACAGACACTCTGAAAATCAAGCCACTTTTATTAAATGGTAAAACATGGACATAAGCACTTCATCTGTGTTTGAAAATCTTCACCTCGATGACAAGGGAAGGTCAGAGAGTAAATCTGTGCAGAGATGTGAATGACACCAAGACCATCCAGTTCCCCAACGAGCAGACCATGCCTCTTCTTTTATTAGAAATATCATAGGGTACCTTGGTTTCTACCCAGATTAGTACTTTTGCATCTTTTATAATTAGATAATGCTAACAATGAACTCCCCATAACTACCACAATTTTACTGATACAGACTGTTTACATAGTTACATGTATTTGTAGTAAAAGTACTGTTGTTTATTAAACTATTATTATACTATTATACCATTGTTCTTTATTAAACTATCCCACTGCTATTCATATATATATATCTGATAAACTAGTGTATTAAAACAGCCCTTCCATTAGAAAGTGGTTATTTACAGTGTAAGAGCAGAGTAGCGCAGTAATCCACCATCACCTGAAGCTCTCAGGGGACGTCTGCAAGGATAAAAGGCGGCACAGGTCTCTGCAGCTGCAGCACTTCATTCCTGACTCCCAGCCCTTTCCATGGAGGTACCCTCCAGAGGCACTGCTGTTTGGCACTCCAAGCAAGTTCTCAGGCCAGCCCCACAGCAGCCACTGCACACACTTGCTGTTCTAATTTGGAGGAAACTCCATCCTGGAGTGTTCAATATAGGAAATAAGGAGACAAGATACTTAAGGCAAAAAATAGAGCTCTGTTAAGTCACCTACCATTCTTAGCATCAGAAGCCTGTTGGGGCCATTTTCATATTACAGTACTAAACATGACAATCAGAACAGAAATGGCAGGTGGAATCAAAGAGATTTCCYAGGGAGAAAAAAACAATCAGATTTAATGTTTTGCAAAGCTTTTGGCTCAGTGGCCCATTGACAACACTCAACATTTCTCTCAGACTATTCTGCACATCTATCAAAAAATTTTCAATAGAAAACACTCTATTGCTTGCAGGGGCCTGGGGCCAGCTATGAAGCAGGCATGTTGGCTTTACAAAGCAACAGCTGTCTTACAGACAATCACTCAGAAAACTTCAGTCCAGAGCATCTTATTGTTCTCATAATTGTGGTATCTGACCACCTTTAGGAGTAGATTATTTGGAAGAAGTAGGTAAATATTAATAAATTAAGGAATTAAGTAAACACACCTGGACTTTCTCCGCAGCAAACACTCTGGTGATCAGTGATCTGGATCTAATCTCTTCCCTTCAGTGAAGCGTAAATTCGGCAGTGATTTGGATCTCAATCCAGATTTGAAAGTTACATATTTAATAGGCCAAACTAAGTCCATGATCTGCAGACATTTGGAATTCAAGCAAGACTATGACTGGGAACAACGCTATCTCTTCTTTAAATTAGCCTCCTCTTTCCAATTTTCTCAGCTTGCCAACTTCAGCCTGCCTCAAAACCAGTCACCATAGAGAACAACACACTTACCTGTAACTGACAGTCTTTGCTTTGTATTCTTGATGTTCTCTCTTACTAGTCCAGAGTTAACACATTGATTTAGAAAAGAAAAGAAAAGAAAAGAAAAGAAAAGAAAAGAAAAGAAAAGAAGCCAACCTAAATTGCTTTTCCCTGAATCATTTAATTAAATTACCTCCCTACAGTAGCTGAGCTAATTGCTCTTACCCTACAATTCTATATTCCCATTTCACCTTTGCTGGCTATTTTCTAACCACCTTTCCTATCAGTTTCCCAGAAGAAACACTCCACCACTTAGAGTAATGTTCTCTTTCCTTGAAGGAGAGGCAAAGTACCTTGGAGCTCCTCCAGAGTGAGTTTTAAGGACCTGAAATGCAAAGTTCAATAGCACTTGCAAAGTTCAATAGCACTATTCCTTATTCTCCTGTCTCCATACAGATCATAGAATCATAGAATCATAGAATCATTAAGGTTGGAAAAGACCCTTAAGATCATCAAGTCCAACCGTCAACCCAACACCACCATGCCCACTAAACCATGTCCCTAAGCGCCTCATCTACACGTCTTTTAAATACTTCCAGGGATGGTGACTCCACCACTTCCCTGGGCAGCCTGTTCCAATGCTTAACCACTCTTTCAGTAAAGACATTTTTCCTAATGTCCAATCTAAACCTCCCCTAGCACAACTTGAGGCCATTTCCTCTCGTCCTATCGCTAGTTCCTTGGCAGAAGAGACCAACACCCACCTCACTACAACCTCCTTTCAGGTAGTTGTAGAGGGCAATAAGGTCTCCCCTGAGCCTCCTCTTCTCCAGGCTAAACAGTCCCAGTTCCCTCAGCTGCTCCTCATAAGACTTGTTCTCCAGACCCTCCACCAGCTTCGTTGCCCTCCTCTGGACACGCTCCAGCACCTCAATGTCCTTCTTGTAGTGAGGGACCCAAAACTGAACACAGTATTCGAGGTGCGGCCTCACCAGTGCCGAGTACAGGGTGTCGAGTACACAGATGATGGACCCTAATGGAAACCATCCTACTCTTGTCCCCCTCCAGCAGTCAGGTGAATAATTCTGAAGAGTAGCTAGAAAACTCCAATTTTGGACTGGCTGGGAGAGATCTTCTCATTATGGCCACCTCTCAGGCTTCTCCAGCCACAGGCATTTATCTAATATCCCAACTCAGCCACAACTCACAGATTTGAAGCAGGAACTAATTCAGGTAAATTCAGGAGGAAGAGTCAGGAAAGGAGGGAAAATATACGAAATGTGAAATTGGATTATCATGATAGCCCATTGTAAAATACATAAATACAGACCTGTTCTCCTGCAGTAGTCTTTACACAGGGCTGTCACACATTTCCTAGCCACAGAAACTACCAACATTTCTCAAGTGCCCCAAAATGATTGTTACCACATGGAAAACATCTGAGAAAAAAGCCTTCTTCATTAGCCAATCTCCAAAATTGTCCTCAACTGCCTGCAATATCAAGCATGCTATGATAGGAAACATCCTTCAGACAGGTTTCCACAGTTCCACACGCAGTCTCAGTGGAATCAACACGTGACATAGGGATAAGTGTGGACCTTACAGAATATCAGCCTTACTGCTCCCCTTTCAGGTACTTGTTTGAGGTTGGGATTTAAAGCAATCAGCACATCAGTATGAAGAGATTTATACTTCCACTGCACATTTTCCTTGCTTTTTGTATACAGAGAAAATATACATATAGTTTATGTATGTGTAAAGTTTTCAGATGGTTATTTTCAGACTAAATGTTGTTGTCTAGATTATATACAAAAAGGAGGAGACAAACCATTTTCTTTCAATATTCTGACTCAATATAGTTGAGTCAGATGCTGACTGTTTTTTTCTGGCAACTAAATGCTTTTTTTCTTTCCAGATCTATATAGCACCATATTGATTTCAGGATCATAACGATTTGTCAAGGACCACTTTTATTACCAGAATTTAAAGACCAGGCCCAGCAACTGGATCTCATGAGCAATCTTGGGCACACAGATAAGTTTAGCAATGAACAGACTAATAGATATATAAATCTAAGGTTAAGAAGATGGAAATTACATTCAATCATTTCAGAAAAAAAAAAAAGGAAATATTTGTCATGCTTAGTAAAATCTACTAAAATCTTCAATGAAATGAAAGGATATATTTTTCAGTTTGCATGTCCCCCTATTATGAATATCCCAGGAAACTACCAAAAAGAGCACCAACATAAAATTCCCATTTTTCAGCTGTGGTAAATTTTGAGTGCCATCTTGCAGGACAAGAAAAGTGGGGAGGGTGTTTCCATAAAGTTACTGCAATTGTGTAAGCCTTCAGTCACCTGCATGGGTGAAATCAGTCAATTTAAATCAGATATGTCTGGCTCATAATTATTCAGAATAGTTTTCTTTCTACCAATGGAGTGTGCAGGTGTGCAATATCCTGGTCTGATGTGACTAGCCAAGTACAAACGCATCCTATAAAATTCATTCATGGCTGTAGCAACTGTAAATCTGACTACCCGAAAATGGCGGTCGCACTTCTGAAACTCAAGCAAACAATGCCAGTGGAGTGCTTCATAAAGTATTTCCCCCCCATCAGGACAAAGTCTTTCATGAAGTACAAAGAACAGGTGTGCACGTGAGCTAAGTTGTCTCTATTGTTTTATTACAAGCCCTCTCACTTTTTTGTACTTCAGCCCTGTGTCCATTAAATGCAATTTAGCGGGATCATCAGAGCTTGAAAGGGCAGATCAAACAGGACTGAGAACCCCAGCTGTGCAGGCCCCAATTCAGAGTGAACATTAACCTCGGCATTCAGCAATAATTTATTCTACTTGAGACAGGAAGATGCTCTATTTCTGTCTTGCATGTTGGTCCCATTGTTTTTTTCCTCCTGAAACAAAGTCACGCGTGTATATATATGTGATAAACTACAGTAATTTATGTACGTGTGTGTATACACATATATATGTGGCACAGAGAATTATCTATCTGTCTCACAATTAATTTTAGATGTGCTCAGGGCTGAACTAATATCTCAGAAGCCCTTCCAGAGGAGCAGACTATTTCTATTATTATTATTTTACAGTGCCTGAGCTGAAAGAAAAGAAACCTCAGTAAACACAATGACTCTACAAGCTTATATCCACATCTTTGTGGTACTGCGGCTGAAACCTGATGGCTGAGGCTGAGGATTGTGCTGAAGGCGCTTATTTTGGGCAGAAGATGGTGATCAGTGATTGTACTTTAAAGGTAAACAGCGAAACAGTGTTGTGTTGGGGTTTTTCTTTCCTTTTAGTCCACTGTTAGCTAAAAGCTCTCAAGCAGTGCTTTTCCTAGCACCTGAAGATGAGAGATGTGCACAGAATGATTTGCCTCCCAGTCAGATAGGCTGCACCTCAGCTGATACAGCAATATGCATGATATATCTCTCCATTTCACAGTATATATCTTCCTGACATTTTTTTAACTATATGAGATGTATAGTGGTACAAACCTTGAAAGCTGGTCAAGAACCAAAACCTGCAACTGTCCTTAAGGTAAAAGAAGGCAACGGTAAAGGGTTAGTGTCCACGATGCTCATTACGCAAATTGTTAAATTATGTACTAGAGAGACAATTGCTATTTTAGCTACTAGTGACATGGCTAGTATTTAAACAGGAGCATTTCTGTTGCTACACCCAGCACTGGAGACATCCAGGAAAGGTCAACTCCAGAAGACGAGTCATAGAAGAATTGCAATTAATGGCCCAAAGTACAGAAATAACCTGTTGGGGTTTTTTCTCTCTCTCTTTCTCTCTTCCTGTTCTTTGTTTCTATACCAGATTGTGCTACATACATAAAACATTTTGCTTGTTTTGATTTTTCCTAAGCACTGAAGTTTATTTTGGATCAGTGAGGTGAGAAACCTTTGAAAGGCTCATGAGACTCCTTAAGCCCAAGAGTCCAGCATTTGCACCTGTCAGGATCACAGTTTCCTTCAACAGATTGCTCACTTGGAAATTTAGCAGACACATTTCTGCATTTATTTCCTTCTCTGCCTTAACAAGAAAAAAAGCAGTATCGTGTAGATAATGTAATCAAATATTTCACTTGTCAGATTAAGTGGATTGTGATTTTTTCAGAAGTGAAAAAAAGCTGCAGCAAACTTGCTCTGCATTGCACAATCCCCGAGGTACAGAGACAGTAGTTAGCCTGTCTTGGAGAACGTTAGAAGGCTTAAAAGACTATATTAAAAAAGAATAAATAAATGGGGTTACTCTGATTAAGGAAAACAATGGTTGCCTGTGTGTTTGTTTAAATCTTCACAGTCACATTAAGGGCTTAATTACTTTTTAGTTAAGGATTCAGGTTCTACTGAGGAAGACAACTATAAAGAGACAAAACTAATTAATGCAAAATATTCAGAGTCAGGGAGCACAAAAAATTCTTGCAATATCCGTTTCCCTTAGACACATTTAAGTTAGTGAAAGGTACATCCAATAATATCAGACAGATTTCTTCTGCTGAAGTATTGCAATATTGCTTCTTTCCTCCATTCTTCCTTCCCTTTAGAAACAGATCCAGTATTTAAATTCCTTCTACATATAACTATTCACAAAACAGAAAGTGAACAGATCCTGGGATCTGGACATTTGCAGACAGCACAGATCACAGCTACAGAAAGATACAAACAGACTTCAGTCTGGAGGTCAACAGTTTCAGAGGCTCCTAACCTCATTAGCAGTCTAAGTCCCACAGGTAAGCCCCACTTTGAAAAGCAAGAAAATAAGAATTCAAGCTTCACCAAAAAGGGAGAATTAGGCTCCTATGTCACTTCCAGAAATCAGGTATAGTTGAATAAATTGCTTAAACTTTGCCATTTTTCAGAAATTTATGCCTGCAGTCACAAACCCTATTGGAAAGTGATATTAGGTGCTTATACGAGCCTTCAGATTCCTACATGCTTTTTAGAATACAGACCTATGGCCCCAAAGTATCTGACCTGCTGCCTGGCTATATCTGAGTCCCACTGAACTTGGTGCTGCTTTGTGAAAGAGCCATTTGCTTTCCATTATATCAGAAATGCTCAAGAGCTGCTCCAGTTAATGCTTAGCTGTAATACACTGTGAACCAAAATCACAACCAACAGTCAACGCGCATAAGCGTGATTGAGACACTACGTTGCCTTCCCCATTCATTGCCTTCTCCCTTTGGCCATTCACCCTTTTGATGTTATCCCAACAGTACTAAGGAAGAGAAATGTAGGTGCCCCACAGCAGCTCATCATCTCAGAATTACATTTATGCTGAGCCAGATCCTCCAGCTTTCGCATTAGTTTATGCTGACAGTGCAGAGAAAAGCAGCTGCATGGTAATGGAGACTCCTGCCCTACATTTCTATTTCTATCTGGCCCAAAGGAATCATAAGAGGATGACCACATCAATCATAAACCATCCAAATGTATTTTGATGCATACTATGAAGTTGGATGAATGTTGCATTAAAGAAGGTTGTGCCTATTTGTTAAAATAGAAACCATCAATGAAATTACTTTGTGCTTTGTGAATATTCAGTAGTTAGGTTGTGCTGTTAAAACGTTCAAAGGAAGCACATGTGCATTAAAACATTTACAAGCACATTTGTGCTAATGTTGATGGAGGTAACATTCTCACTGCCACCTTGACATCTCTTCATCAAAATTTCATTTACCCAAATCAGGGGACAGAGACAATGATATGTGCCCTACTTAATCACTCTAATACAGCACATAATACCTGAGGTAAAAAGATCACGACAGCTAAAGAGATTGCATAGATTGTTAAACAAAGGAAAGTAAATATCCAATACAATACATAGGAAATTCATAGGTGAAACATGAAGAAATATTCCCTGGAGCTAGTTGATACTTCCCCAACTCATCACAGGGGTATGGAGGACACAAGGACCTTGGCAAATTATCTTTACTTTTTATATTTACACATGGTAAATGGCCCCAGGCTGGGATATGGGCCAGGAAGCAGAAAAGAGCCCGCACCTGGCACAATGTGCCAGGGGCAAACAGAGAGAGGATAGAAAGCTCCTCCAACCTCTCTTCCCCTGCTAAATCCATGCCTAGGTAAGTCACAGAGAAGTGAAACTATTTGTCCTGGTAGTCCAGCTACAAAATTAGGAAACTCCAGGCTTCCCAGCTCTCAACACAATGTACTTTCCATTAAAGCATGGTTCTTCCAAGTACTCTTTTAAGTTAACATCACACTTAAAAACTAGCTCACAGCTTGTCATCTATTAACAGGTCACCCAGTTCTAGTACCATCTTTCCATCCCATCCATTTCTCCATCCAGAAAAAAAAAAAAATCTTTTTTTGGAAATTATATTCCTCTGTACCTCATGCCTTTGAATACATCATCTCTAACAACTGTGATAGAAAAGCTCAGTGTGAAGGCTACAGAACTCAGCAATAGGTTTGCATGAAGTGTGAGCCACACGTTCATTGCTGCTGGCCTGTGTTTCATCACTGATTTATGCAGAGGTGTACGTAAACTACACTCACTCCTGAGGAACTTGTCCAACTGTAACTGGAATCAGCAAGAAGCCCTGGAGGATTGGGCATGGGCAAGTCTTCTGAGAAGGTGTTTTTGCTAAAGAGAAAAAATGAACATGGCAAACTGGCATCCAAGTAAAATATGAACCATGTAGCATTTTGTTTCCTAAGTCGCACATTTCATGCTGCCTACCAGCTTTTAAAGGTCAAACATGTAAACTTAAGAAGTGTGTGGTTGCAAAGCTCTTTTTTTGTCAGTTCTATGAAGCAATAACCCATGAAATATAGTTGATATCTCATGGGCACAGTTCTCCATGCCTGCAAACATTTAAAATTGCACTTGTGGTACATAAAAGATTTATAATGATCTCACCCACAAATATAAATTTTATCCCGCATAGGAGAAAAAGACCTAGAAGCAGAAGCAGTGAACAGCTGAATATGAGCACAGTGTCATAAATTCATAACACTTACAGCTTTTTAACAACCAGTCATAAATATGACCGATTTCAATTTAATTTATGAGACTTTGTGATAGAACCAGGATTACCTCCTCAAAACTGAGTTTTAAAACACAGTGGGTACAATTATGGCCTTGCTAGGATGTCAGTTGAGGCAAATGGGATTGGGGTGGCCATCTGGAAGGTCCCTGAGCCATACTGCATGTACAGGGTCAGATGACTGGAGCTGAATGGGCCCCACCAAACTGTAGCGGAGATCCTACTATTGCTCCAAGCCAGCAGCACATCCCTTCACAGCACAAGGTACCACTAAGGGACACGTTAAAAGGGGCTATGCGGCTTGCCGTCACCAAACCTAGCGTTCTTTGTATGGGTACAGCTGGGCAATAGATGGCCAAGACATACATCATGGTAGTGCTGTGACTATTTCTCATGCAGGTAAATATCAGATTCACTTCACCTCCATCACTCCAACACCTCCCCCATACATTCACATAACTCGATCTTTGTCATATTTTACACATATTTGGACAGTTTTGTCTAGACTGGAATTTTTAGAGGCAGTGATTTGGAAGGAAAGGATAGTTGGGAAGGGACTGGAAGATAGGAAACAGCACCAACCAAGAGGACAGGGCATGAAATAAGAAGTGAGACATGCTTGCTCAAGCATGCTTCCTCAGGCATCACTGGAACAGCTCGTCAATCAGCTGCCATAAGTTAAAAAACTTTGCTTTCCAAAATGCAATGTTACCTTTCTCCCACAACTGTATCGTGTCAGTCTGGTATCTATGGTAAAAAAAAATTTGAATTTCAGCTACATGAATCTCATAAAAACTCCGAGACAAGCCCTGATATCTGGCAAGTCAACAGAACTGTTTATTTTCTTGGACATAGAGATTGAATTTTATTTTGGATCTGGCAAGAGGAAAATTTTTTAAATACCCTGGGGAGTCAGAGTTTGCCTCAGAGCTCTCTCTTTCTGCACCTGTCAGAAGTTTGATTTATTTATTTTTTCTCTACTGTACATATTGGCAGCTTGGAAACCTAACAAACAAACAACTTTTGTATTTTTCCTGTAACCTCATCAGGAAAAACCAGAAGGAAGAAAACATGTTTTACTACCTAAGCTTTTTGCTTCCATTTTTATCTTACATTGCACTTGTTCTTACATGTGGAAGATAACAAACAGTCCCTTGTATTGCCTATGTGTATGTATTTGAAGGCAAAATATTATGTCACAGTGTGAAGTTGTAATATTGTGCCTATTAAAACATCAAAACTAGCTCAATATAGAAAAAGACATGGTGAGGTCAAGCTGCAGATGTATCCCCAAAGGTACTAACTAAGGAGGACATTTTAGTCCCAATTATTTTTAAATGTGTGTTGATAACTAAAGCATAATTCTTCTGGTTTTGAGGGATAATGTGCTTGCTAATAGTTGATGGCTACGTCATCTGAAGAGGCAAAAAGTTTTTTATTTTATTTATGTGTTTTAAAAACTTTAAAGCACTTAGCTTTTCTTAACATGAAGATCATTGACCAATTAAGGAGACAAAACTTATAATGACTGACAGATTCATGATATTTGTTAGTTACTGGTTGATATCTTAGTGAAACTAATTGCGATTCATTAGAGAGCAACATGGTGGTCAATGTGAAACGTAATAGTGATCTGAGTTTCTTGTGTAAAATTGTAGATATAACTGTAGTCAGTCCTGGATCAAAAAATAATGCTGAATTCACACAATGCTCATAGTAGTTCTCAAAGCACTTTAGAAGCAACAGAGATAATTGTTACATGTTCTGTAATAAAGAAAAAGAAAGTGGCTACAGACACCACCAAAAAGTTAGTGGTGTCAGCACTGGGGTCTGAGGAGATAGACTGTGCTTTGTAGAGATGCATAGAGAAAAAAAAAAAAGGCAAAGCCAGTTGGGAGGACAGCAATGAGGAGCTTGCAGAGCCCTTGGTCTCAGAATAAAGTGATTAATATCAAGAGCTCTTCAGTCTCTTGAGGGGAGGCCCTCTCTGTACCACACTGAAATCACTGCAGTACCCAAATAATCTGGATGCATCCTGGACTGTGGTGCAAAGTTGCAGCAGCCAAAAGCTCCAGTCATGGCCTAAGACACTACTGATCTGATTTGTTGCTGAAAGCCCCATTGTCTTTTCTGAAGTCAGTTGTCCTACTAAGAGATATATACCTTTCTTTATATACCTATCTCAGTTTATATTCTCCAGACCATCATAGTTACTAGCAGTATTGTTTCACGTTCAGAGAACAAGAACAAGAACATCTCTGTCTCCGAGAGAAGCAAGAGAATCGAGTTTCACTAAGAAGCAAAGCTTTTAAGAGTACAGAATAGGATTTTTTTGCTTAAAAAAGAAATAACATCATCACCCAAAATGTCTTACTTTTCCAAGAAGGTAAAGTGGGCTCAAGTGCTGAAGAAATCCCACTGGAAACCTCACCTATCGCCTTCAGTGGGATCTTTCACACAAACAAAATTTGGGCTACAATGATACTCGACTTATCTGGCCAAGGTATGCACATGGATTTGGAAGCTCTTCTAATTTTCTGCAAGTATTTTATGATTACTTTTTTGCCTCCAGCTAAGATGAAAAGAAGAGGCTGAAGCAAGAAGAAATAGAGTTGTTTGTGTAGTCAGCACATATCAGCAAGCCATGTCATGCTCTGAGTGAGGCTTCTGTTCCAACAGCAGAGGTGCAATTCTTCTTTCATTTTCAGTTTCATCAAAAAACTACCAGAAAATTAACCTTTATTGAAAGCAGGACTATAAGATTTTTCTACACCTGTGTTTAGTCTTCCATTCATGACACCTTGGATGTTAAATTTACCATTGTCTCTTTTAAAATAGAGTGACCTGCAGGAGGGAGAAAAGGACAGGTATTTATATCCTAATAGATGCAGGGACACAACTTGCATTTGCACTGGTGCTTCAGCTATTAACTAAAAATGAATATGAATTCCTCAGAGGCTGAGCAGAGGGAAGAAGGATAACCTTTCCTTCTTAAATCAGTGGTCTGGAGAAATGACTGGAGAAAACTGAATATAAGGTTTCTATGCTTTTAGTTCTTCATGGCAAAATATAATTAGTCATATTTGTAGGGTCTTTTCCAAAAAGTCTTTCAAATACGGCAGCCCCAATACCACAGTTCTGATGTAGGCTCATTTCCACTTATATCAGGGCGGGCAATATGACCATATTCAGTTAGCCTGTATCAGAATAACTTCAAATGCCACAGTGTCTAGAGCATCTACCTTTAAAGGAGTTGGTGAGGCTTCATTACTTACTGCTGTCACGTCCTGAGTCTCAGTTCACTTGGTGGGAAACAGCAGCCACGCAGCCAAACTGGACACCAGCTGTAGACAGTCTGAAGAGCATCTCTTATGCCTGCAGTCAAGATTTATTCAAGAAGTTTTGTATGTGCCAGTGTGAAAATAACGGATCCTAGAAAGGCTCTGAAACTGTAAATATTAGGGTTATCAGAGCTAAACAGTTAGCAACTGAGTCACACTAAAAGAGCAGTTACTCATGTGCACAGTACAATTTCAGTAGCAGATCCTAAATCTGCCCTGCTATAGTGACTAAAACATTCTCTCTAGTTTTTCAGAATATTATACGATTGTCATCAACGTTTATCCACCCAGATAAAAACAAGTATTCATCTTAGCACTCTGATTACAGGTAGTAGAACAGCTATGAAGTTGCAGAAGACAAATAGCCAAACACAGTTTTGCAATGCTGAAGTAGGTGTTACCATTTGCTCCTTTTTCTTGGATGCATAATATTTCTGTTTGTGCAATGCAAAGTTTAAGCTGAACTAGCCACTACTTTGGCATCAAAAGAACAGCRCATGATTTTAAATGATTGTTTGACAACCTAGGTACAAAACTTCCCAGGTAAGAACTGAGGAAATTTATTAACATCCATTTAACTGTTCCAGAGCTCTGCACATTTCAGCTGGAAAATCATACAAGCCATTTGTCACCCAATGCAGAATGTATTGTTAGTTTCTTAATAGTCCCCAAATTCTGTCAGGCATTGTCCATTTACAGGAGAAGCTACAAGAGGTGAGGGAGATTTAAAAAAAAATAAAATAAAACCAATTAGGTAATTAATTCTCCTTGTTTTCTGTACTATTCCAGCACCTATATGCCTTTTACATGCATATTTATTGTGGGATCTTTGTATCTAGATGTACCCCAAACACCAAGCACACCACATCTGTTGGTGATCAGTAACCCATATTTTGAACTTGCTTGATCTTCTTGAGCTTTCTCCAGCCTTTTTCCATTGTATTTGGAGACAAAATGGGTAGTTACATGATGGTATGCCAAAGTACCTTTTTTCCCTGAGACATGAGGCACCACATAACTGGAAGCACTGAAGGCTCCAGGGTGGCAGACCCTTGTTGATCTAAAACATGACCAAAGGAGTATGGACCAGCACCTCAGCCAACAACTGGGAARCAATAAGAGACACTGGAGGTGGTGGTGATAAAATTCATGGGATGTTGGTTCTGGTCCTGGCCCTGCTACTGGCTTACCTTACCTTCAACAAAACTGAAAAAGGAGGCTAAAATATTGCACACTCTGCAAAGTACAAGGAGGTCTGTGAGCAAGAAAGAAGTAAAAAGAGCTAGAAATAATCATTATTTCAGCACAGTAACTGCATAGCCACTAGAGCACATTGAGTCATACGCTCTTTCATGTATCACTTGAACAACTATCAAATTCACAAAGCAGCTATCCCCTGGAGAAATAGCTTTACTCATCACATTGCTCCTGGACACCACGGGGGTTTCTAAAAGACAGCCAGTACAGGGTAGGTCACCAGCCTCCTCACAGTCTGACCGAAGAGCAGGGGCACACGTGACTCTGAAGTGACACCGGGGCATACGTACGTAATGCTGCTCTTGACCATGCTACCATTTTTTCTGCTTCTGCTGATCTTTTTCATTCTCCAGAAACTTCAGTCCTTCCTTCCTTCCTCCTCAACCTGTCATAGTATGAAGAGGTTTCAAAACTGCAAGGAGAACACTGTCGGGATGGGAATAAACCACAGCTGAAAAGGTAAGTGTTTCCATTTTCCTTGTTTAACCATACAATCACAAATAGGAAAAAAGGGGTATTAGACATACCTGAGAATTTGCTGGTTTACAAATGCTTTTCTTCACCTTCCCACATGCACAGTAGGCATCCAACTACGTTTTACTTATCTACCCTTCAGCTTGTGAGGAACAGTAAACCAGTCTTACTGTTCTGCACATGAATGGGTAGACCCACTAGCATTAGTCAGACCTTGGCTAATGTAGACCAGGAGACAGTAAAAGTCCATGCAATTTACTGCTGGTTTAATGAAACATATTCACACTGAAGAAGTGCTACTTCTTTTCTTTTACCAGCTCCACTCACTTTATTACACAATCCTCCGTGCCTGTGCCATTAAATCCACCAACTTTCTGGACCATAGCCTCTACAGACATCTTCCACTCAGCTAATGAATATCTTCCAGACAACATTCCTTTTATTGGCATCCATAAAAGTCCTAGCTTATTTGCCTTGCAAAAGTTAGATCTTTATTAGCGGTGTATGCTTCATTTAGTTAATTAAGAAGTAACCAGCAACAGCCTCGGCTTACACTGATTTTGAGAACTTAGTCTGGGTTCATTTCCAGTGCTTTAACATGTCAGTTTAGCATGATTTTTTCCCYGTGCATTTTCCCATAGCCTAAAACAATGACTAATAATCATTTACTATTATTTGTTTCTATTCTAGTCAAAACTGAAGATTCATACTAGACTGTGCATCTGGTATGTCTTCCAAAACCATGACAAGAGAAAGTCCATGCTTCCCAGAAGCCCACGATACAAAAAAGAAACAAACAAAAAAAAGGAAGTAAAAATGATATTATTAATGAAACATTGATTGTTAAGGTGACCTACCCACGGTAACATTTGGAGCCTGTGGAAAAGCCAGAGAAGTCAGAAGAGGTAATTTTTTTTTTTTTTCTGGTTTCTGTGTAAATAGATATCAAATACAGTTAAATTAATTTTAAATTCTGTAAAGAAAGTTCATAGTGCTGTATCTGAAAACCAGTGAGCATGTTTTAGGCATTGAAGATCATTTGTTTGGTGGGATTTTTTCCTTCCATATTGGGTTTATTCACACCTCTGAGTATTCACATATTGATGGTCAGACAAGCCTAGTAACAAAGCTCAGCCTTATTGAGCCTTTATGTTGTTCATTCAGTAATCAACAGGAAGATCACTGAACTAAACAGTCATTCTTGATGGTCACTTGTGATTAGTATGCGATGTCATTACAGGATCAGGCCTCCATGAAGTTTACTCCTCTCTTTCAGATGCAGTGCTAGGTGATTGGTAGGATTGTGACTTGTTCATCACTCGGGGGCCAGTGCTGGCGACTGAAGGCAGAATACCTGTTTGTAGCAGAGACACTTGCTACCAAACCTATTGTGAGACATAGCAGAGATGAGGAGGATGAGGGTTGATCTACCTCTTCATCAGGTGTTTCCACAGGGCACTGGTGAACAGGAAAATATTTGTGATTGAAAAATGTTTCTTGAGAGTGTAGAAGAAAATACTTTGTTGACACCTCTGACTGTATATTTTTTAGCAGCTTTTCCATTTTGTAACTCGCCTATGTGAAATGAAGGGCCATTTTCTATCCCTATCAAGTGTGTATTAGGACATTTGCCTGTTAGGCAGATGACTGTTTTGCAGATACTTCTTGAACAAGGGTAATATATGCTGTATAAAATCCTTTATACTTTGCACAGGCTGATCATTTTATGGGCACAAATTTTGTGCAAGGCCCACGTGGTAGAAGCAGAGGACATGAGGTACATTCAAAGCTCTCCTCTAAAACACACAGCCCATGGTCTGCTGTGCTGTCCCTACAGCACTGTCCTTCCCAGCCCGTTTTAGCCTGATGAGTTTTGTAATGTAGAAAGAATCCACAGACCTCCAGTACATTGATCTTTTTTCTTATTATTACCTCCTTATAAGAAAAAATACATTCATTGACTACAGTCAAGGATCTCTATGCCTTAGTTTGTCCTTGACTTGCTTTTGGAAAGAAAGAACAAAACCCAGCAATGGCTTTTCTTGCCTGTTTTACATTACTCTAATTTAGAATATATTGTTGAAATGCTGCACTGAACAGGAAGCCTCTCCCTGTCCCCTGAGGGTATTTCTAATGCATTGATATACATGCTAAAGAAAGATTTGTGTTCCGCATGGATCACGACTTCAAAAATAGTAGCAGCTCTGCAGTACAAAAGGTGCATTGCTCTGAGGGAATGTTCTGCAGTCAATCTGATGACTTCTGTGACCTTTTCCAAAAAGCTGAGGAAGATCATAAGACCTACACATTGCCCCCTCAGTCCCCAGCCTCAGAGCTGTTGATGTCTTGGTTAAAGCTGTAGCTGTACATACTTCCCTTGCAACAATTGCTGTCTGACACAAAAGATGACTTTGAAGACAGAACCAGGCTAGCCACACAGTGCCAAATCAGCACAGTGTTGGATAAAAGTTCTGATAATTGCACACTACTAAAATATTTCCTGAATTTATCATTAGAAAAATTAGGTCTAAAAATAGATTCCTGCTGCAGTGGCCCATAATTTTAAAGGGTAACTTAGAAATCCCAGCAATCAATGATTGCACATTGGGAGTGAAAGCTGTTTAATGCCTAAAACTGAGGAAGAACAGCTAAGACATCTGGATTGTTTTCTAAGCTCTGCCACAGATTTCTTGTATCTCCTGGGGCTAGCCACTTAAACTGTAGGAAATTGTTCAGCAGCTGCAGCCTGCTGCGCACTTTGGAGCCCTGGACCTTCAGTCACCCAGAATGGGGATCTGTCTGGGACACACCAGGGCTCTCTTCTGGCCTTTAGGGGAAGAGGGGCTTTCATCCACCAGTAGAGCTTGGAGTGAAAGCAAAGAAATCGTCCAGGACCTGGGAAAAGTGTGCCTTAGCTTCTCCAGTACTGACCTCCTTTAAGGATAAAAGGATAGAGGGGAGGAAAGATGGGGAAGTCAATATAAGAAAAAAAGAAAGTAGGAAAGATGGGGAAACCTCCAGGCCCAGTAGGTCCTGAAGTATTGAAAGTCTTCAGGTTAAAAAGACTGTAAAGGTGCAAAGAATTATTGTCTCCATATACATGAGGTGCTGCTGCGCCTTTGTGAGTTATGTCAAAGGAAGACCGCATTAGCTGAAACAGGTCAGGAACCAACGATAAACAGCAGCTTGCATACTTTGGGGAGCTGAGAAATATAAGCAATAAGAATGCTCCCTCAGAAATTCCCCTTCATTCATTTGCTTGCTTGAACTGTGCCCCCAAAATCTGTACACAGGTCTGGGTAACCTGTCTTACATTCTGACATTTCCAAACTTTAACTGACAGAGAGCAGAAATGTCATTGAAAAAAGGAGCATCAACAGTAGAGAGAGGAATACAGGCAATCAGGCCTTCACCCTGACACATTTCCCCAGGCAAGCAGGTTCTACAAAATCAGAATTGTTGCTTGAGCAGGGTCTAAGACCCCAGTGCAGAAAGCATTTAAACACATGCTTTTGATTTGAACAAGACTTGACCAGATACATAAAGTTAAGTGCAGTTTGATGAACTGAGGCTTGATGAATGGTTGCAGGATCAGACCTTTACACCATTCAACTCAAAGCTGCTTTTAAAGACTCTTCACTTCCATGTCTATAATGCTCCCTTCTAGAAACATCACTATTCAATATAAACCTTGCTTATTTTCCTTTACAGTGGCATTAAATCCTGAAATTAAATTAATTAGTTGCTATTTTTCACTCTGTAAAAATGTGTTGACACAAGAGGTATAATAAACAGTGGTTGGGTCAGATAAATAGTGAAGCATTTACCTGACCCCGAGCCATTATTATAATTAGCTCCCTCTGACACATTACAGTTTGTTCTTCAATCTACCGCTCACCAAACATCGAAAAGGACATCCACACAACAGCAGCAGTTCACAGTCCCAGGCATAGTGGGGAGAAGTGCTGTCTTACAAACAGCATAGCAGAATGCAGTGTTAAGTCTTTCTAAGGCTTTAAGCACTGTGGGAACGGCTGTTATTTCAAGTTGTTCTTGTTTTGTGGGGTTTTTTATGGCATTGTTTTACAGCAGAGTTGGACATTTCAGTGTTCTCTCAGAGCAAACAACAAACTTCAGCACCTCAGGAGCAACAACAGCAACAAATATCAAGGACTTGTACAGAACTGCACCCACAGAGGAATCCTACAAGCCAATTGTGTATTGTGCTTATTGCCCCTTGTCATGAATTTCCTCCTATTTGAATATCTGGCAATATTTCAGATGAAAAAAAAAAGATTTAATTTAAAGAAGATTATCAGCTGTTCTGAGTTTTTGAGTAAAATGCCAGATCTTTCCAGTTTTCACTATAAAATACAAACAGGTTCTTTTTATAATATGAAGAATTCTGGGTTGCTTTTTTTCTTTTTTTTTTTAAAAACAAAGGAACACATGATGTCATGGACAAACAAATATTGTGTTAGTTTGTTTCTAATAACAGACACAATTTTTAAAGTTAGGATAACAGGAAAAAAAACAGATAAAAGGAAAAAAGATGAAGTTAGTGTTGAATGAATTAATAGCAGGCAGGTGGCTGGGTGGGTGTCATGGCAGATAAACACTGAGATGAAGCCAAGGTAATTATAATTATAATCTGGCTAGTAATGCTTTCAGCAGAGGGTGTATAAAAACCTCCGTAAGTTAATACTGAGATGTTCCGATCAACCTCCTTCTTGCCTGCTCCCCCAAAACACAATCTCATATATTCAAACTCACGTTTTATGCATTTTTATTTTCTGAGCATTTCAATTAGTATTTTTTAAGAGGGCTATTCTGTTGTAACTAGAGTTCAACCAACTTTCCACTCTCCTCGTGCAATCCTGGAAAACATGAGTATGTAATCAGCCGAGTCTCTCCTGACCTCCATGTTTTGCTGGACAGAATTCACCTCTTTCTATCATTCTCTTTCGCAGGCTTTCTTTCCCCACTGTGCCATTCACGGGGGTATAAAATGCTCAGGCAAACAGAAGTCAATGGCAGATGTGTCGGCAGCACTTTTTTCTGTAATTTTACTAAATGGATGTAGCCCATAAAAGCAGCCTTAATTAATGGAAACATTTTAAAGGCACTTATTATAAGCGGGGAAAACAACAGTTGCCAAAAGCAAACTTTATTTAAAAAGTATGTTTAAAAATTATTTTCCTGAAGGTGACAAAAGATTTTATGTATGCAGTAATTAAAAGAGGTATTTCTTTATTCAAATACCCTAAAAATCTTAAAGGACTGACGTTTGGGACATGTTTTGTTTTCTGGAGGATGAAAGTGAGACAGGACAGCTTTCTTGCTCCTGTGTGACAGGGGGGAAATGCTTTTACTGTGCCTCGAGGGTCTTTTATTATTTAGAGGTCTGAACCTGGAAGGTGCCGAGTGCTCTCAGCTCTCATTGACTTCAGTGTCACCCAGTCCTTCAGCCAGCTTCAATGGGATCTGAGGGAACACCACATCCCACAGCAGATGTTTCCCCCATGGAGCATCTTCTCTAGTGCACCCCATCTTCAGAAACACCAGAGCCTCGATTCAGAGTCAGCAGAGCTCTTAGGTGCATGCTTAAGCATATCCGTAACCAAACACCACTTCAGCAGGATTTAG
Source organism: Phoebastria nigripes (assembly GCA_035582835.1). Classification (NCBI taxonomy): domain Eukaryota; kingdom Metazoa; phylum Chordata; class Aves; order Procellariiformes; family Diomedeidae; genus Phoebastria; species Phoebastria nigripes. Next base: position 718,126 of record JAYKAV010000844.1, on the reverse strand, counting down.
CCACATGTCTAAAAATTAGTATGTATTTAAATATTTTACCTTCCTGAAAGGAAACAGCATGGTTTTTTATTTTCTGTGGAAGATGTCACAATGTGTCCTTTTGTTTATATATTAAGTCATCATTTTGAAAAAATAAATAAATATCATAGGTTAATATATTCTCAGCAGGTAAATAACCTGGACAAATCCCCTTGTCATTTTCTAAAGGCATCACAATTCATTTTTGCCTACATACACTTTGCATTGTTTTGTTGTGGCAGGGATGCACATGGAGAAACTGAATAAACCCCATGTTCATGTTTCATCCAAGGAAATGGCTTTCTTTAGGAAAATGCCCCCTCACACACCATCTGACACTGGCTTTCCAATCAAATATAAAAAGTAAAAGCAAACTGTCCCCACCATCTGTGACAAAGTCCCTTTTCTTCAAACACTTCTCTGTAAAATGCGGCTATTAGCAATAGACATACATTTTGCTACGTTTGTACATTAGAGTTGTTTTCTTTCGTTCCTGATTGAAACAGAATCATTGTATTATTAACCCAGAGAAGTTCTCTGTCCTTTTTAATTCCAGAATAATGAAACTCATTGGAACTTGGCGGCATTCAGTCCTGCTGACTAATCATTGGCATTGGCTAATGGCAATTTTTAATCAAATCTTATTATTAAATCAGGATATAAAAGATTTAGAAAATGCAAGGTTGCAACTAGAGGTCATTAGTCATGAGCACAAGAAGTAATCAATACAATTATGGTTGCTCAAATTGTGTTGGATGGGCCAGGTGGCACAGTGTGATAATGCGTTACCCTTTCACCTCTGGTGTCCTGCTTGTATCACAGATAACAGCAAGTCTGCTGGTTTCCATCTAATCTCTGGTGGATGCTTGAACATGCAGAAACCATTAAAAGGAATTCAACCAAATGGCTAAATTAAATTCTTAGTCACACTGGTGTATATTTTCAGTGGAGTTATTCCAGTTTTACAGTTGCCCTGTTGCAATTTGTTTAGCCATCTCTTTTTTAAAACTAAGATATTGTATTGGATAATAGGGATGAGCTGGAAATGCTCGCTTTACAAAGCCATCAACAGCCTAACCTACTGTTATTCACTGTAGTGCAAGTATGAAGTAATTAAAATGAAGTCATTGCAGATTTATACTGATGTTAACGAGTGCAGAGCTGGATTGTTGAGCAGTTCCTTTTCATTATTAGAATGTGATACTGAGGTTGCCTTATTTTGTCTTAGGAACACATGTAAGAAAGGATCCTCAGTAAGAAAAAAAGGGACTAGGAAAGGCTAAAAAAATTGAGAGTGTGGGTATCAGGTGGAGCTACAAACAATCTGTGAAAAAGCTGCACTTCATCCTAATAAATGATTTTCCATCCCAAACTGGTGTTAACTCAATGGCACTAGAAAAGTTTACACCAGCTGTGAATCTGGCCCTACTGGCAAGTGTTCAAGCAAAAATATTACCATCCGCAAGCATTTACTTTCCAAAAGACATGCTTTTATTTATCTCCTTTTAACAAAATGATTGGCTCAACGCCAATGTTAGGCAATTTTTTTAAGGATTTCACACATGCATCTACCTGGACAAGGGGAGCTGGTCTCCCACCCCTCTCAGCAGGGAACATTGAAAAATGCTTAGTTACCAGCAGAGGTTGATGTCTGGGGCATATACACAACAGGAGGAGTATGACCTTCACTGAGAATTTCAAAATTTCCTTAAATACTTATTTTGGAGATAATTTTCCCTTACAAAAATGTCTTCAGTTTCACTTTGTGTCACTGTATTCCTCACACTAATCTACACATCCACCCTCTAACGCAGACAAAGGAATTTCCAACACTGCAAAAATACTGTGTTCACATGAAGATGAGACTTCCTTATGAAAGCCCGACAGGCCAAAAAAAGTAGACCATTCTGAATTTTTTTTTCTTTTTTGCAAACAGTGAAAATATCTCCTTTTTCACACATAATGTTTCATCCTGTGTACCTTCATATACATATGAATAAGAAATAAAAATTCACACAGCAAGCTAAATACCAACCATATCGACGTAATTGCTTTTGGAAATATTGTACTTGAAGACATTTTCATGTCAGCTGTATGTGTTCGGGTATCATCATAACATGGTGTTTACACCAGATTAATACCATATGCTGTGTGGGAATTATGTCAGGTTATAAATGGAAATACGGTATAATATCTGAAATTCAGGAGTGCGTTAAAGTCTGATTTCTTTTAAAGTGCTTCTAGTCAAGAAGAACATAAGTTTGAATAACATTACTTTTGGTTTGCACTGGTATAGTGCGGATAGAACCCAATTCCAGCTGCCTTTAAGTTTTGTTAAACAAGTGTTAAAATTATCACCAATTAAAACTGTTTCTACGCACTATTAGTGGACTCGTGACCTCATTAAGACAGCCAGGAGTGCTGCCACAAAACCACGGTGAGTCCTCAGATCTGATGAGAATCATTTTTCTAGCTTTTTTTCTCCCAAAATAATGCCACTTTTCTGTGTCTCCTCTAGGCCTCTTGTGAGTCCTGTCAACACATTTTAGCTCAAAGCTGAAAGCACTTCTTTAATCTGCATTTTACTCACTGCCTAAGTAATTTAACAGTTGTCGAGCAGGTCAGGAATAGGAATAAAAGTATACAAAAGTGGGGGAAGATGAGGGATGCAAAGAACACAGCAGAAGCGAGTCTAAACAGAAAGCAGAGTTAAAAACAGACGAGAAAGGCAAATTAAGGAGCCCGAGTACCAAAGCCAGTAAAATCCAAGGGAGCTTTCCACTGATTTTAATCAGACCCCCTGGGAATGACAGTGGAGAGAATAATGAAGGATGTCGAGAGAGATGGCATCATTATGGTAACGGAGCTTAGCAAAAGGAGAGCAGATGCCGACAGAAAGCGAAGGTTTACCAAGGGAGCATCTTCCCGCACTGCCGAAGAAGAGGCAGTGGGCTCCTTCGTGGGCTAAGCCAAACAGCTCCAGGAGCCAGACGGCCACATTAAGTCGGCATTGTGCTCCAGGTCTCGATCCCACCCTCCGTGGGGCTTATTAGCCACCACGCCTGGGCAGCGCGTGGGCTCCCACGCGGAGCGGCTTCCCACCGAGCCGGGGCAGAGCGGGAGCGGAGCAGAGCAGAGCCAGGTCTCCCCCTGTCTCATTCTTTCACATTCAGGCTGCCGAAAATTAGGCAAACACCTGACCCCTTGGCCAGGCCCTTAAATTCACACTCAAGTTCTTCTGAATAGACCGCATTACTCAGTTTAGCAGATTGGAAGAAAGAAAAATACCAGAAAATGCTCACGCATAAACTTAAAGCTCTGAGTTTAAATAACATTACATTATTACATGTACAACATTACATGAGAAGCTTTCAGAAAATTATAGTATGTGAGAAGATCTCAAAAGCAAAGGATGCATTAATCCCTCAAAAAATAGAATTCAGGTCTAAAGATGATTTTTGTTTTAGAGTGGATACGCATGCTGTAGGATCACAGCTTCTCATGTAACAAGTGAAGTATCTGCAAGGTACTCTGTGTAGTGTTTTCCTGTGCTGCAGTAAGTTCTCCCCTGTATTTTCCATTAAAACATGGTATGTGTTCATGTTATTCACTTAAACATTACCTAACTCTCTTAGGGATGACAGATTGCCATTTTGATTAAAAATTTAAGGGTATGCTGTAGATTTGACCCTGATTCATATACTGAGTAGGATGTGATATCTTTTGTGCTAATCTAGTTCCAAGAGATTAATATATATACACATGTATATAGATACATACACACGTATATAAATATATGTATATATAAAAAACTCTGGAGGATTGAATGTAGAAGGAGAGCATTAACTCTCTCTTTGCACAGGACCTATTAATATGAAAATTACTGTAATATGATTAACTGCTCCTCTTAACACCAAAGAGAGTGAGTCTTGAGAGATTATTTTGCAAGATGATAACGTTTCCCTATCCAGTTTGTAACCCTAGGGAAAACTGAAAAAATATGGATTTTGATTTGAACAATAATGAAATGGTAAGTGATATAGCTTTGCTGTCTTATAATGACTGTATTAATTTGCAAGCTGTAGTGCTAAACCAGAATAGAGGTGCTCGAGGAGATATGCCTGTTATCTAGGCAACAGTTAATATGATGAAAATGTTATTTAGAAGCAGCTCCATGTTTTTATCATAAATATAACTTTAATTCCTTGAGAATCTCCATAAAGTCCCTGTAGAATGTAATAAATGCAACATAATCTAAAAGAGAAGACTGTCATTTATAACCATTCCCAATATTAGTTATGGATCTTTTAAAGTTTAAAAGCACTTTCTGTAAGAGAATCTATCCTATATATTCCATCCTATATTACTTGCTCAGTTTAGAAAAATGACCTAACTGTGATAAAGAGATTCAATTTTTACCTTTTGCTTGCGTTTGAGTTAGCATGGCAGACCTTATCTATTAATTTGCCAGGGAGAATTTCTCTTCAATGGTGCTCTTTTCCCCAAAAGTGAAAAAGTCTTTTCAATTTTAATTTTAGTGTAGGAAAGTACTCCACAAGCAAATGACAAAATGGAACTATATACAGACTGATGTTTTATCACCAGACTGAAAGTGCAAAGCTTCTGTGAATGCAATGCTCTTACAATTGTCAGAATTTTATATTACTGATATTTATATATGACTCGGCTGAAGGAGCCTTTTTATTCACTGGTGAGGCTATACTATACAGATTTCATGTCACGTTCACTGAAGCTGAATTTAATTTGGCAAGACCATAAACCACAGCCAATTTTTCTATAACAATAGCCTAACTTCAGCCTTTGGAACATAATATCTTTAAAGTTTCTTGGAGGTCAGCCTAGTGGCCTGAGAAATGTAGGACTGAACCAAACAATAAACACAGGATTATACTGAGTTACCCACAATATACAGTTCAGACCTCAGTCAGAGCCTCTCTTGTCTGGCTTCTCCATCACACTTGTGTTTTGTCTTGTCTTACCTTGTATCATAGTGCAAATATGCTGACACACTCTACACACATCTTCATTCGGGTAGAAGATACCATAATGAGGCAGGATGAGAATGAGCAGCGGCCTCTACATGCTGCAATGCATCATCAAACTTGGTAGAGTGCTGCAAAGGGTTGTCCTCATTCAAAAGCCACTGTTCCCAATGCTTCATTCCTGAGGATCCATTTCGCAGTAGCATCTAACATAAGCTAACAGGCTGATGTTCATGAAGGGACTATATTTAACATGGCCTTGTTAGCTGGTTGGTCTTGCCTGGCTGCATAAAATAGATACAGAGGTATTTTTTCTCAATTTTCTTACGGAGTGCTGAACGAACTTTAAGTCTAGGCATTGTGGGAAGAACAGTTCAGGAGCTGGGTGTACCTCACGGGGCAGATGTTGTCTGCAACAGGCTGAAGCATGTGATGTTGCTACAAGCTTTGTAGGCAAGTGTGGTGTTACCAAATGCTTAGTGGTACAAGAGAGGTAAATGAGGATTTCCTAACGAATGGGGAACACTTAAATCCTTCTGGGTAAGGACAAATGGCAACCTTGTTTCTCAAGGAGGGGTTGGCTCTTCTAGCCCTGCTTAAAATAAATAGAGAGAGAAGTGGGGTTTACTTGTAAGCTTCAGAGCGTGTCTTCTGATGTTTATCTGTGCAGTAAATTATTATAATTTATTCTCCACGTGACAGTGGCACCAAAATGTGCTGTGACATGTTGAAACAGAGTTCCAGCTCTGAAGAAGAAAAGCACTAGAGGAAAAAAGTATGGGGAATGTATTAAAATGTATGTATTCTGTTTAGTTTTTTAAAGCAAATGTAAAGCACCTCCAACTGTTCATCAGCCAAACCAGCAGCTGGCTTATAATCACTGAGAATGTGAGTATTATGAGAGGAGATTCTCTCTGCTTACTATCCACATAAGCAGCGACTCTAATAAGGAGGTGTCTTCCTTTTTATGTATTCCAAATGTTGACGTGATAGTCACAGATTTCTGTATCGCTTAACAGAAAAGCCTTCGCCGCCTTCTACTGAGACAGAACTGACAGAAAATGATTGGGAATCTGAGGGAATCTGAAGGATATTCTCCCCACACTGGTATTTTCCTTTAAACACTCTCTGCTGGGTTAGGGGAGCAGGAAGGAAGTTTTTTTGTTCAGCTTTGGTGTGCAGAAAGTCTTAGTTTCTGTGCAGATTGCAGGATGTTATGGCGTTGGCTATGTCAATATTGTCTGAGTGCATTCTTAAACCCTGTAGCTCTGAGCAAGTACAAGTCTGTCTGTAGCTAAATGATAAGGCTGTATCTGCTATAAATATAATAACATCATCCACACACACGTACAGATGGCTACAAAAGAGTGATGAGACATCTTGTTTTGCTAAATATAGAACCTAATGAAAGAAATCACAGACTCTACATTTTAGCTCTTGAGAATTTTAATCTTTGAACTTTTGAGTTCAAGTTCTTCTTGGCTCTGAGAAAATTCAGGGTTTTATTACATTATTTAGTTCTTCCTTCCCCCACTAAAATCCTAGGGCGTGAATTAATTACAAATAAGAATCTTGGCACAGGTTTCAATTTAAAGAGAAACATTTTTCTTCTTCTAACTTTATGCCTTTTCTTCAGAAGATCCAGTGAAGGGACAAGTTTAAATTACAACAGGGAACACAATCATCCCAGAAAGGTTTGGAAAAAAACTCATTTTCTTCTAAAGATTAAAATACTTTGCAAAAACTCACTCCCAGCAAGGCTCTTTCAACCCTGCTATTAAAATATAAGTGACCATTTTAATTTAGGTTTATGCAAAAAGAATCCATTGTCACTTAAGTCTACTGCCAATTTCTCAGCTGTTAAAAATCACCATTATTCCAGAGTGGTGGAGTAACACTGTTGTACATCCAGCTCAGGATTTGGCTCCTGTTTTCTATTAATTCTGATACAGGGTAGCTGGATGAAATTCTGTGGCCTGTGTTTTACAGGTAGTTAGACTAGATGCTCTAATGGTCCCTCCTCTGCCTTTAAAATCTATGAATCTAATGAAAATTATGTGTGTGTATCAAGGGGAAAATATGCCTGTTTACTGCACAAAATTCTTGTGCTTCATTTCACAAAAAACATAGAAACCTGACTATTTCTTAAGCCAGGATTTCTTTTCACAGTATTGATAATTATATTACAAACAGTATTTAGCACATGAAATTAATAAATCTTTCGCTTCCTCGTTTACACCAGTTTCCCATATTGTATTAGTAACCACACATTAGCTAATCAGCAGGTTGAGGGGAAAGCTGCCAAAAGCAGATCTGATAATTGGCAGCAGTCAAACAATCATAGCAGGAAACTTTACACTTCCTGCAGACAAGGCTACTGATGAAGACAATGCTGAGATACAACTTTAGGGAAAAAAATTAGGATGTTTAGTTCTTTCATGTTTAATGATCTCTTGGAAAACTGGATTCACATCTCACTGGGAGATACAGGCGTTTTGCACAGAAACAATATAGATAACCACCCAACATTGGTTAAGGGAAACTTGGTAATCTAGTGATCATCTAGAAACATTCATGAGATTTGTTGTCTGCCAAATTTTACGAGCCAGTTAAAACACCTTTTCTACCTAAGTCCATGTATGGTACAGTTATTACTGTAATATGTGTGCCCTTGACACATTTCTCTGCCCAACATTCCTCTGAGATAAATAAATATCAACAAATCCATCCTACAGGAAGGAATTTTAAACACACATCAGCTGAGTTTTAGACCCACCCAACACTTTAGGTGCTTCAGATAGGATTTAAACCAAAATTCAACATTCTAAACATCCGCTCATCTATTGCTTAGCCTTGGCACCATCTGAAGTCCTCTGAGTGTTTAAACTAAAGTTTCCCAAGTCCCCTCAGGGATTCTCCTTCTAGGCATAGATAGAAACACTTCAATTTTTCCAGTATGAAGAAGCTGGGAATCCAAAGTAGCTTTGACCTCAAGCATTATCCACAGCTTGGCATCCTTATTTATCTCATTCTTGGAGTCATTCTTGCTGTTTTACATCAAATATCCCCCAGATTAAATACAGTAAGAGTGGCTCAGAAAAGCAGAGCTGAAGATCTCCCACTTCTGCTCACACCTAGGTGACTCAGTCTCTCTGGACCATCACATCTGTAAGTCTCTTTCACAGGGAGGAACAATTTCATCAGGAAAAGATGAGATGTCCTCACTGCAAAATATCCTACATCTGGACAGGCAGGACAATTCCAAAGAGGTGCCGGAGGAATAAACATGTCCTAAGAATTGCACTACAGGGCTTTGAGAGAAAGAACTGCAGCTCTATTCACTATATAAAGCAAAGGGGAGGAGAAGGCGCAAGATCATGAATCCTGAGAAGAATTACCTTCCTATATCTTGATATATAGGGCCTACATTCCTACAAGGTGGGTATTTTAGAAAGACCCTTGGCACTAGCGGTTTTCACTACTTCTCCCTACTACAGATGGCTGATCAGTGCCTTTCCTTGAACTCTASCCCCTCACACCGAGTTGTCAAGTTAGAGAACAAATCCTGACAAATTTCTGATTATGCAGGAAACCATTCTCTTTAGGCAGCTTTTCTCTTCCCAAAGAAACAAACACCTACTTTCATGAAATGAACAGGGAACGTGCAGGCCAAAAATTAGGCACAAGTCCTGAACTTGAAATTGTAGGAAAACACAGAATGAAAGAATTTCAAATGGCAAAGGGAGAAAAGTACTATGTCACATATCTTGTCTGCCTCAACCCACCTGTCCTATTCACTGTTTCTACTGTCTTTTAGACTGTCTTTGGGCTGTGTTTCCATTCCATGCATATACAGGGCCCAAAATACAGTGTCCTGATCCGCACCATGGTCTTCAGGCAGGGAAAACATAAATAAACACAAAACAAATGTAAAAATAATGACAGAAAACTAACAGCTGAAGAACAGTCAGTGCACTGCACTCATTTCCAAGCACCTTATGATGGTAAAGCTTCAAATACAGTATGAGGAGTTCAATAAGATGTACAGAAAGTGACATGGGGAGTAAGAGGCAGAGGAGTAAGGTCCAGTCTAATCTTTGAAACCAGGCTGCCTTTGAAGTCATGGAAGGCATATACACTCCCTGGGAGGTGTGTGTTTTGGGGAGAGATTTGTAGTACCCATGCTATCTTAGAAYAGGATCACCATCTGCTCATGTCTATTGAATTTTGCCTCTATGATCTCCTTTACAGATCTGAGATGAAGTTCTTTGGCCAGATAGGAATCACAAATTCTGGGACTGCACATCATGCCTTTATCTGGGGTACCTCCAAATGTATGGAAAATGAGGCCACAAATTTGCATATTTTCCTTCTACTAAGTGCTGAAACCTTTAAGCTATCAAGTACAGCAGGACCTCAAAGGATATTCTCATTACTACCAAGTATCAAAAGCAGAACGAAAATGCAGGGTAAAATGCCATCCTTAAGATAATCCTTAATCTCACAAAAAATCTCTGGGAGTTTTGCCTTTACTTTCAACGCAAGCAGATCAGGACCCTCTGGTAAGCCATGTGTTTTGTGGATTAAATGTTCACTTTTCCAAGGTCGCACAGCAAAATGGAATGATAGTCTTCCCCTACAAATTTCAGATTTACTATTTAATTAATTGACTTTGGCAGTTGGCGCACAACCTTTTAAAAAAACATTCTGAAATGTCAGCCTTGAAGGAGGAAAAAAAAATCATTTGATGAATTTAATCTAAGTGCCAACCAAAGCACAAATGTTCCCTGTGGACCCGTTACAACACTGGAGTTCACAACTGATTGCTTGGGAATGAGCAAACTAATGTGGCAAAATATTTACTAGCTAAGTAGATGTAGTTTAATATATACGCTCTACTCGCCAGATATTTACACCTGTATCCTGTAAAATGCTGAAATCTTCAGACTTGTTAAATTAATTAATTTAATTAAGGTAAATAAATAGAAATACAGGTTGCTGTTTTCCCAAATAAGAAGTTTCACAGACTGAGAGTGTTCATTTATGATTTCTTTTTTTGTTGTTTTGGTTTTTTACAAATGTGAGAAACCACAAAAAAAGTTGTTCTCCTGCTTCCTGTACATACATGTAGTGCAAATTATATATAGTTTACTGGATAGTCTTCAGCAGTGAACTTCAGGTACCATCTGTACAGATTTCTGGCACCATTTATTTGCAATTAACCAGGGCCTTATGTTTTATCCCCTGCAACTTAAAGTCTTAAATTCTGGAGGAGGTAAGTTTAGCAGAAGGGAATATTGAATTCAGCATCAGGCTTTCTAATGAGCAAAACCTATCCCACTACTCCATGTTTAAACCATTGTGACTGAGAAAGATTGCTCTTCCTAGGTAAAAAAAAAAAATCTTGGTAAAAAAAATATTTTAATAGCACTTGCAAGTGCAGATTAAATTATTTGTAACAATTCATTAAACTTGATGGCTCAGATACTACACCAGTGAAAACAAGCTCTACTGATTTCACCAGAACACAAGGACTTAACTAATAACTGAGAGACACTAGTAATTTACCCCAGGTGACTCAAGGTGTCCAGTCACATAATAACCCTTTCATCCTGCAGAGCTTCTCTTGAGGTCAGTGTTTAAAAAGCAGAACCTCTAAGAGAGCAGATATTGAAGTGAGGCACCAGAAACTTTATTGATGCTGGAGACCGTTTCTTCTTCTCTTCTTTCACCCCACCACACTCATCCCACCCCACCCACAGAAACTGCACATCTTGAAACTTGCAGATGCGCTCATCTATCTGCGGAGACACCCAGCTTAGGGAGAACGCTTGAGCAAAATGCAGCAGGTTCAGAAAAATCCCTCTATTCATAAAATCACTCGAATTATCTATATGTGGATTCCCGTATGAGAAGTAGTAGTCAAAGACACGGCAATGAGGCAGAGCTATGAGCCATATCAACATTTTCAACAAAGGGATAGGCAGAAAACCACAGACAACTGCATCTCCTATTAGCTAAATCACTTCTCTGCTTCTGAAAATGGGGCTAAACTGGACAGGCAGCAAATAGTTTGTGACAACATGGTGCCCCCCAACTCTTCATAGCGCTACTTTCACTAATGCTATTTCAGTGTCCTAAATGCTGAGTGATAGGTGCTTTAGCACCCTTCCCAGAAACACCCACCTGTGGTGGTAAGATTGGTGGAAATGACTTGTGAAGCTGAAAATACAAACATTTCATCCCAGACATTGGTCACATTCTCCTAAGCTGAGTGAAATTCTCTGAAACCTGCTAGTATACAAGTACATCTCTGTGTGAGCTTGTATAAAAGTGAGTGAGGGAGTGGGTGGGGAAAATATGTGTGGTACAGAACAAATAAAAAAGAAAAACTCAACCTTATCTCTTTCCATGCACAAGGAAAGTCTATTTGTGTCAGTGCAAGTACTTCTGAAGCAAACAAACAAGACCAGAGGGAGTAAATGACCATGTTTCCCTCCAGTTTTTTATACCATCCCTGAATGTTGGTATCAACACATTAAGGAGAGGGAACTGGTGAGTTGTACAGTCAGGAGAAGATGAATAAACATCAACATAAAACAGTGAGTCAAGAAGTGATGAGGATTATTGAAATTTGACTGCCTGGCTAAATTAAATCAGGACAGAAAAAAAAAAAAAAAGAAAAAGAAAAAAATGTAACCAAACCACAAAATACTGGCCTCACCATTTCATAGAAATAAGTTTTACCATTTCTTGGCACAAGTTTACTGGAATTGAGTTAGAGGGACAGAAACTCTGAATTCCCCTCCCTCTTCTCAGGTTCATTAGCACCAAAGGGCACAATGAGGAAGCTGTGACTGGGAGGCAGTGGCCCTGCTCTGAACATCTCCTCGCTGTGGTCACAGCAACCGCCACCAGCTACCACACACATTCACACGTACGCTTCACGTATCATATAGAATACAAAACAGAATATCAGAAAGTACCCTTCAACATGGGAACAGTTTTGCTGTGTGAGACCAAGAGTCCTTAGAGCCTTTTGACAGATTTCCAGCAATGGAGCTAAGGAAGAGTAAAAGAACAGGGCAAATATATACTCATAGTTTCTCGGTTGGCTCACTCATCCCTTCATGATGTGTTGTCAGGGACTCTCCGATAAGAAGGTATTTTAATAGCTCTCAATGGATTTTTATTCTATGAAGCTGTTTAATAACTTTCTGTGCATGTCTAAACTTTTTTTGCACTCATGAAGTAATGAGTTGCACAGTCTAACTACACACCGGGTATTTGTTCCAAACCTGCCATCCCGTAGTTTACATTTGATGCCTTCTAGTTCCAGTGTTATGAGAAGGGTTGAATAATCATTCTTTATTTACCTTCCCCCCACCTGTCACGATCTCAGGGATTTCCATCACTTCCTCCCTTCAGGCCAAAGACCCCTAGCCTATTTCATCACTCCGCCTGCGGAAAATGTTCCACACATTCGACCACCTTTCTTGCCCTCATCTGTATTGAGCCCTGGGCTGATGTTTTCGGAGAACTCAAAGATTTCTTCTGAGGGGTGAAAGCCAGTCCAAAAGCCATTACTGTGTATCTAAAGTTAGCACCACTTTACACTATTATCACTGAATCGTGTCTGACATTTTATCACACAGTCAGTGTCATCATATTCCTCTGCAACTCTTCCCAGCATTTATTTTTCCTAATAGCTTTGTATTATTTGTAAGCTATGTTACTTCAGTATTTCTTTTGCCAGATCTTCTATTATCAGGCCCTCACATGTATCTTTGGGGGACTTCACTGACGAACTTCTACTGGAAAAGCTGGCCATTTATTCCTACACTTTTAATTAGTCCTTACAGAGGAGCAGAGAACCAGGAGAATGGGATGAAATAAATATTAGAAATCAGTCTGTGACGATGAAGTGCTGGCAGTTCTGCAGTTTCATTATTCGTTCTTTTTGTGGTACCTGTGTCATACAGTTCACAAAATAAAGGTTCTTCCTAAAATATCCTGCACCACAAAACTGAGGAACTATGATCCAGCAGCTAGGGTTGGAAGTTAAAAAAAAAAAACCTTTTGGTTGAAAACACTTCATTAAATTTTACTTCTCATTAATAGTTCTGGAAAGTTTTTGTATTGGGCTTGTACTGTCAGCTTTCCACAAAAGCATCTGCTTCTTCTGAAAATAAGATATTCTTAATAGAATACCCCCAAACCCAAAGTGCTTAAACTTGGGAATGATGCCATGGTGGTGACTAATAGCAGTTGTATGTTATTTGCGTTATTTCCTTCCCTATGAGCAGGGCTCTCTGGCTAGATACCATTTCTCAGTATGCACCGTGGCCCCAGACTTCAATGATGGAGCTTACAAATTCAGACCCTACCTTCCCCTCAAAAATAGCTGCAAAACATATGCAGAAAACCTCCATTCTCCCGCTACTTTCAATTCTTGTGGTCTCTTTTTTTTCAACTGAGTATTTTGGAGTTCAGAAGAAAGCTAATATCGGGCGTCAAAATGCTACTGAGCATAGTTTAACCGATAATTTAGATGTACATTTTTAGAAATGCTGAATTACCTCCTTCATTTCCTATTTTCCCTCTATAGGAAGGGCTAGTATACCCATTTGAAGGGAATGGATATTCTCCAGCCCATTTCAATTGCTGACTACTGATCATTATTGATTTTTGCAAATGGTCAGTTTCCTTTTGGGGCATTATATGATCAGTGAGCTGCACTGGCAAGCCATAAAATGATACCATAATATAGATGAACTTTAAATAAGCATTTGAAAATGCAGAGGATGCACAGATCTTACCAGATTAATTGTTTTGTGTTTTCCAATATCATGATTCTGATTCTCTTCTCACAAGAATAACGTATCTCATTCACAAGGCTAATGATCTGCTTTTGCTCTGTAGATCATTGCCTGCCAGAGGCCCTTGATCCCTCCACCCGCCAGGATCATATTCTGCAAAACTGATGGTGCTTCTTCTCTTCATGTCTTAAGTCTTTGAGATGAGCCTAGGTGGCATGGAAGTTGCTGACCAGAAGTTATCTGGAATGAGGTGAGTTGAAAACATGAAAGAAACAGATCTGTGACTGCTGCCTTCTCTGCACCTTTCTTTTCATTTTGTAGTGAAACACTGAGTTTGCGTTGGTGGGGGTTTTTTTCAAGAATCTTTTTTTTTTTATATTGCTGACTTCCCAAGACTCTCTTCTTTTGAGCGGGATATTTTCTCCCTCCCACATTTGCATGTCTTGTGCCAGAAACCAAAAAGAGGAAAGGAAACTTGGTCTTTTTTGGGAGAAGATTTTTCCTTTTCTAATTCAAAACACACATACTGGTAGCCTAGTAGAATTTGTATTTTCTTAGTTTTTTGGATTAGTCTCCATCAGAAGTGGTCAAAATGCAAACTCAGAAGGCCTGGTATGAGCTTATTCATCCAGTCATCCATCTCTGAAATATATTATTATATGTTTGTGATAGTCTTTGAGGTGACAGTATGGCAATCCTCCCATTTCCCCCTTTGTCCATCACTCAGTAGTTTTCTACCTAATCATCAAGGTACAATGACAATCCCTAGGAGAAAGGAAGTCCAGAAGCCATGCCTGATGGTGCCCAAAACTCAGGGCAAAATAAATCCAGACAGGAAGTCATGTTTTGAACATATGGTTTTCTTCCACCACGTTTCTACCATAGCTAGCTCCTTCACATTTGCCTTGCCAATCACTTTCACAAATTCATGAGAAAACATAATAAGAAAGCATAACATGGCACTGGGAAGTTTCTGGATGAGATAGGTGACTATCAGTTCCTCCTTCAGGTCTGGCATGCATGAGATTTATTCCTTCATAAGGCTTGGTTGGACTCTGCATTGCCATCACAGCATCTACACGTGACTTGAAGATGCTTCTGTGAGACACGTAGGGTCAAGGAGTGGGGAGAAAGGCTGTGGGTAGGTGTTGGGCCCCATGGTCAAAGAAGTCCCTTGTGAAAGGATATTCCTCTACGGCGGACATGTATACTTCCCTTCTGCACACAAAAAGGACAGAATGGACTCTAAATAGTTTGGAGGGTCTTTCATAGATTTCATTTATGCTGGCCTGGTATTGGTTACCTAAGTAGTCACTTTTATAAAGCACTCTTTTAACAGCAAGGGCTGTGCTTGGCATAGCAAGCACTTAGCCCCTGCTGCTCTATGGACGTTACTGCCATATCATAATGCCATTGATCTGTAAAATAAAGGCAAACTTTGAAAATAAGTAGTACCACTTCTTCTTCACAGTTATTTTTAATGAAACATACTTTTCATGCAGTGATTTAATTTCAGTAGGACTAGCCCAATAAGTAAGGTCAAGCCCTTGTAAGAACTACAGAGGCTGATGTTGCTGATCTTGACAAATTAGGTAGAGTGCCACAGCATTACCCCTTGCATTAGTGTAGGAGGCCGATAAAACCATTGCAAGAGATGGAATTTTAGGACATAATACTAAAAACAGTGTTCCTATAGTTATATAGCTAATACGGTGTTTTCATTTGGAGACTTGAACATGCAATTTGGAAATCGGAAGGTACCAAGCTCTGTTCCTTTCTCTGCTAGCAATGCTTTGTGTGGTCTTGAGGACCATCTGCCTTTATAGTACCTGTTCCTTAGAGGTACTGTGAGCATTAGTTAATGACTGCTAAGTGCTTTGAACACATAAAGCCCCATGCCTCACAAATACATGTATTATGAAATATAATTATGTAGTTATTGGAAAAGTCCCTGATTGTCTCTTAGAAACAACTGTCACGCAGCACTTACTATACATAGGGAGTGACACATAATGATGAAGCAGTTAAAACTGAAAACGATACTCTTGCTTCTAGACAGAGCATTTGCATTTTTGGAGAAAATTCTTGTTTCTTTTTAGGGATTGGCATAAGAAGCTTTCAGAAAGGCTAAAAATACCTTTTTATATTAACTAGCTTTCCTTTTCTTTGGGCTAGGCACAGAGAGGTACAAAATGGTTTTGACGAGCTTCTGAATATTGACATTAGGGCTAGAAAACTGCAAATGCTAGTATGTTATATGAGCTCATTTTATGTAGCAATAGGGAACATTCATTACTAAAGAATTAATATACTCTGAAATTATGATTGTATAGGTTGCCCTTGGGCACAACACATACCATAGCATTTCACCCAGGGACTTCTGCMTAAATCCTATACTTTCTGGTCAAGGTAGAACAGCTTTTAGCAAAGATATGTTTTAAAATCTTAAAATGACAGAGACTCCACCAATACCCTAAAAAAAACCTGTCTTAGCTGCTACAGTCTCATACTTGTTACATCTTGTGTGAACTTGTCCAGATTAAGCATTCAATCACTGGATCTTGCTATGGCTTTGTCTACTAAATTAGAAATTCCCCATGTATTGGAAAACTGTTTCTCAACTTGGGACTTTGAGACCATGATCAAGTCACCTCTTAACCTTCTCTCAGATAATCTAAGTACATTGAGCTTCTTTAATCTTTCAATGTCAGGCAGGATTTTCAGACTTTCAATTGTTCTTGCTGTTCTTTTCTGCAACCTTTTGAGTTTGCCTTAATCCTTCAGAAGTAAGGACATTCAACAAAAGGATTACAGGATTCTGGGATAGAAATCCATGGGAAACATCCCTAGGTCTGGAGCACCAGCCATGGGAATGGTATTAAAATCAGTGGCTATCAGCTTTCTGCATGGCCCCAGCTAAGCCAGGCTGGGAGGCTGTTCTTAAGACAGAAGTTGAAGAATTTTCTCTATCCAATGACTGGACGTGAGAACAAGGCAAAGACCTTCAGAGCCAGAGCCTCTAGAACTTAATCTTTGACAGGAGAATTTATATTTTAGTATGTTTTGGATTTTTTCCAATCTGAATTAGAATTAAACAATTTTGTTTTAAAGCTCAGAATTCTATAGGAAATTGAATCAGCTTTCCTCACACAATTTTATTAATGATATTAGCATTTTTTCATTCTTTATTGACTGCATCCCATAACAGCATTTACAAGACCTGTGATTTGGAAAACAGCTCTTTAAACTTTGAAGATTGTTTTGCTAAATCAAGTAGAAAACAATGTTTCTATTACAATCAAATGCTAGCAGATCAGACTACAATGATAGGGCAATTAATGGTTGAGAATGCCTATAGACATTAATAATTATACAGCATGGTTATGAAACATTCTGAGTATTTGAAATTCACCAATTAACCCAAAACCACCTTGGTGAGGTAGACAATATAGTAGTATCACACTGAATTTATAGATTTGTGGGTCTAGCCAAGATTGTACGGTTGCATCAAATTAAAATTACTACTATGTGGATAGAAAAAGAAAACAGAATGAAGTTTTGTTGGGAGAAGTTTGTGTGCCAGTGCTCTTGGGTCCCCTTCCTGATAATTCTGACTTCCCAATAGATAAAATAAACAAATGGTCATTAATAGGTAAAAAATTGAATGAATAACTGAAATGATTAATAATGTTATTATCCTCATTCTCTCCTGCTGTAATCTGTAAACTGTTGTCTAGGGTAATTCATCATTGCCCTAACACTTGTTTACTTGTTACTGGAATGTGCATATAAAATGCTCCTAAAAGAGAATAATGCATTGGTGTAAGTCAGGTCACAYGATGCTTAACAACAGCAAACTAGGGCTTGAGTTTCTATTCTTTCTCTCTTCTCCTCCTTACTTCTCTTGTCAGAGCCCACTTGTGTATGTCCAATCCACCCGCAAAGGGATTTGGCAGTAACTGTGTCCAAACACGCTAATGCTATGCCCTCCACTGTGAGTGAAGAGTCAGGCGAGATACTGAAGAGACCCATTAGGTACCAGTCTTTCTGCCCACATCCTCCTCTCCTTAACCACCTATCCTGCTCTCATCCCTGAGAACCAATGCAGAAACCTGGCCCAAATCTCATACAGCAGTATGTGGTCTGCCCAGTTTAACAATGAACTCTGTAAACCCAAAAAGTCCAGTAAGCCAAGAATGTAATMAATCAGTGCTTGCAGCCATTTCTCTACGGGAATGTAAACAATAATAATAACAATGCATATGTACAGTTCTCCTGTGAAAAAGTAGGAAGTCTTGTTATGCCCATTGCACCGGTGGATGTACTGGGCAGTATGGAACAGGCTACGCCTGGGGCAACAAATGCTGGCTTCAAAATACAGCTGTGCACCATGTGTCTGAAATACTCCTTATTGAAACTACATGCCTAAACATGGCTCTAGGATAGCACCCTCAAGGTCCCACCTCAGGAAAAGCTGGCTTAGGGTCTCAGCCAAGGTCAGCCTGCACTCAGAGAGCAAAGCCCAAGAGGCTCCTTTGCCTGGGGGAGCAAAACCCAACTTAAAAAAAGAAACTCTAATTTCAGACCATTCTGCTTCTTATATGTCAGAGACCAAGATAAAGGACAGGAAAAGAAAACTTCTGTTCCCTTTGTTTTTAATGTATTTCTGTTTATCGCTTCATTGTATCATTTTGTGAGGCAGCTTCAAAGCTTCGTAGGCAGGCTGAATATTAACCATCCATTGCGATCCACTCAGTCACTCCTGGCACAGGTTAATCCCTGTATCATAGGCTGCCACCAGTTTGCTAAGCAGCTTAAAAGGACATGTTATAACTTTGACAATGACCTGCTAATGGTTTTACATTTCTCAGAAGTATTATGAGCTATCTTTGTCATTTTTATCTTCTAATGAGATCAATAAATTTAGGAAGCAGACATAGATGGTGCAAACTGCAATGCCACAGCCAAGGACGTGGCATGTATAACTGGTAAACTATAAATAATAATGCAGGAACTATAATCAAACCTTGACTTTTACAGAGGAAAATTGAGTTGCAAGTGCCTCAGCATTAAAAAAATCTCCTCATTTGTTAGGAAAGCAGTGTAACCCCTGATTTCTTCTTTCGTATCACACCACGCCAATCTCTTAATGAAAAGCTTCACACTGAGAAACATGTTTCACTCACTGATTTTTTTCTTTTCCAGTGGGAAATAACAGTTTTTGATGTTTTAACCCTCCCTTGCAGTCTTTGGTGCCTCCACAGGAAATAAGCATGTCAGGTTAAAATTTTTGCATAGCTGCACAGCACATCTTACTGTTTCTTAAACACGTATCATTAGCTCTGCCTTCACCCTTCCAAACAACTATGAAAAGTCCTAGGCTTGAAAAAGGCAAACAGAGATCTCAGGTTGCTTCCAGTGCAGAGGACCACAGCTTTGGGGTGACATGGCAGGGGACATGTCAGTTCACGTGTCCCACATGTACCTGTTATGCCACACCATGCCCAGTTTGGGGCTGGGATTCTGGGCCATCTCTAACCAGCGTGAACGCTAGAGAAGCTCCTTTGCCTGTCGATCCCTCTGGGAAGTGCGCAGTCCAAATGGTCTCAAGAGATAACAAACCATTCTCGATGTGTTTGCAAATGGGGTCGATGCACAGAATGCCTGAATGACCTGGGAGCAAGGTGCATTTACCCTTCTCTGAGTTTTACACCTGTGGTTATCCTCCCCAGCACATACCTTGCCCAAACAAGCCTGAAAACAAACAAACATTCCGTGGGCCTAAGACCCACATTTTATTTTACTGTGCCTGCAGTTTCTGTTCTATACAATGAATCAAAAGCTTAAAGTCAAGCAGCTGTACCAATAGTTATTTCTGCAGCTCAATAACTGTGTGCACAGGAAGATACTAACTGTGTGGTGAAAAAGAAGACATGTCTCTGGAAGCGTACACCTTCAGGTACAGAAGTCCTAGGCAGAGAAACACTAAAGAAAGTATAAGGTAGCTAAATATTTAAATGGTCCTCATTTCTGCAGTGTGCAAGCATTTGTCATGCAGTGGTTGTATAAAAGACAGAAAAAGGAATGCACCATTTTACAATACACCAGCTGGCTACAGATTCACATAGGAGGAATTTTGCACTTCTCAGAGCACGGGTCCGCTTAGCCTACTATAGTTTTCAATCTTACCAAACTTTACCTGAAAAATACATTGTGGCAAATTGTTCCACATCCTACCTGCCTATTGTGTACAGAAGAATCATTCTCTTTAATAGGGTTTGGATCTGCATGCTAGTCAGATTCAAAACTCTTTGACTATAAAACTTGATGGATTTTTGCCTCATACAATAAAGATATCTTTAAAGAGATTATCCTTGACAATATTTAGGATATATTCTAGTAGAGCACAGGTACTCTTCCCCATTCTTAAACACAAAGCAAAYTGTACTGCCAGATTACAGAGCCTTCCTTTGGAACACTATTTAAGCAGCAATAGTGTTAAATGTAGAAAGAGATTCATACCAGCTGTATATGTGTCTATAAACAAAGAAAGGGCTAGCTACTAATCCAAGTACCCCAGGAACGTATGGCTTGACTTGGCAAAGATTTTCCTACTGCAAAATAGAATGGTTTGGATTTTTTTTTCTTTTTTTTTAGCAAATGATCACAGATGATGAAAATTAAGGCAATTGAGCACCTTTGAAATGCCAGCAGCTCCCGCCTCAGTGCATTGCATTGTTGCGATGTCAGGAATGAGCCCCAGGAAGGCTTTCAGTGGCACTGCAGCCATGCTGCTCTAAGTGCTTACTGCTGACACTGGTGCAGATGAGCCCAAGCTACATGTGAGCAGAAAATCAATTACAGAAACTAGAGAATGGGTAAGGGAGAAAAACAAGTCTCTAGTTATCAAATACCTTTCAAACTATTGTACACTCATAAACCAAGAACATATTTTTCTGCTAGCTTTAAAAAATATTGCTTCTGATTTGAACAACAAAACTGGATTATGTTTTCTAATAGGTGTACATGGTATCCAAAGAGGACATGAGAGTCACATTGCTGGTTTGTGCCCAAGAAAAAGTATAGAGTTCAACACACACATTATTCCTCAAGCATATGTGAGCAGGACTAATGCAAAGATACATGTGCACTATTTAACCTAGGCTTTATTTCTCCAGCAACATCTGCATTCTGCTCTTCACCTGCTCCAAAATGACATTAATAAGGGCTCCAAAATGGAAATTCTGGGCCCAACTCTGTCCCCTCCCTCACCAGATGCAGTAGCAAAATCTCTTTTATATCAACAGAAACAGAATAAACTGCACTGATTGTTGGGAAGTTCATGTTGTTGTATTCCAGATACCATGAAAACCCACCTGGCCTTTTGTGGAGGGTTTCCCTCCTTTTTTATTTACGAGCATAAAACACCTCTTTCAGACCCTCCATTCACAGTCGGACGTTGTGCAATGGATGAAAACCATGCAGTGTGTCTCCAGCATTATCAGGACACGTATCACCTCACCTATTTCTGATTATCTGTAAAGTAGGTGTCTGTGCCTGACTTAGCATGGTACACTCCCCTCTTCTAGTCAATAGAGAGGAATGGAGCGTTCACTAATCTGAACTGAGATGCCAAACTTAGGGTGAGACACAGATCATGCCCTAGCAGTACCTATTTCTATTTCATGGCTGCTAAGTGAGTCTAGAAAATGAGCTCAGACTTTGAGCAGTTACAGTGCACTCATCTATGCTCTACCATGTCCTCCACCTACTTGTTTATCTTYCATTTCCATGAATGTGGCTGCAGAGGGCCCTGTTCTTCCTGTATCCTTACTATTTTTAGCCACAGTTTTAGTAACTTTTGATATTATCTATACATCCAGCTTCCATTTTCCCAGGAATTACCCACTTTTTGAGACATGTCTGTCTACATACGTAGTTAGAATCCTAGAATCATAGAATCATTTAGGTTGGAAAAGACCCTTAAGATCATCAAGTCCAACTGTAAACCTMGCACTGCCAAGTMCRCCAATAAACCATGTCCCTAAGCGCCACATCTACACATCTTTTAAATAACTGCAGGGATGGTGACTCAGCCACTTCCCTGGGCAGCCTGTTCCAATGCTTGACAACCCTTTCGGTGAAGAAATTTTTCCTAATATCCAATCTAAACCTCCCCTAGCACAACTTGAGGCCATTTCCTCTTGTCCTATTGCTTGTTACTTGGGAGAAGAGACTGACACCCACCTGGCTACAACCTCCTTTCAGGTAGTTGTAGAGAGCGATAAGGTCTTCCCTCAGCCTCCTCTTCTCCAGGCTAAACAGTCCCAGTTCCCTCAGCCGCTCCTCACAGGACTTGTGCTCTAGACCCTTCACCAGCTTCATTGCCTTTCTTTGGACACGCTCCAGCACCTCAATGTCTTTCCTGTAGTGAGGGGCCCAAAACTGAACACAGTATTCGAGGTGCGGCCTCACCGGTGCCAAGTACAGGGGCACGATCACTTCCCTAGTCCTGCTGGCCACACTATTTCTGATACAAGCCAGGATGCCGTTGGCCTTCTTGGCCACCTGRGCACACTGCTGGCTCATATTCAGCCGGCTGTCGACCAACAACCCCAGGTCCTTTCCCACTGGGCAGCTTTCCAGCCACTCTTCCCCAAGCCTGTAGCGTTGCATGGGGTTGTTGTGGCTGAAGTGCAGGACCCGGCACTTGGCCTTGTTGAACCTCATACAATCGGCCTTGGCCCATCAATCCAGCCTGTCCAGATCCCTCTGTAGAGCCTTCCTACACTCAAGCAGATCAACMCTCCCGCCCAACTTGGTGTCATCTGCAAACTTACTGAGGGTGCACTCAATCCCCTCATCCAGATCATTGATAAGGATATTAAAGAGAACTGGCCCCAATACTGAGCCCTGGGGAACACCACTTGTGACCGGCCGCCAACTGGATTTAACTCCATTCACCACCACTCTTTGGGCCCGGCCATCCAGCCAGTTGCTAGTGATTAATCTCACATGACAGCTTGGAATCTAACATAATTTGACCCATGCACTATGTCTCAAGATCTTGAAAAAAACAATGAAAACCCATTACTTTCTACATACAGATGAGTAGGCCAATGGAAGAAAACCACTAAAACCTGTTTTGATCTCCTCCTGTCTCCATATCGCATCCAGTTTGACTCCAGCATTTGCAGAGGATTTTGAATCCTGAGGTGAGAAACACCAAGATGATGCTATGGGACTTCCCAGAGCTGAACGTAACTACACCTACTTTTGATATAGTAGTCTGGAGGAGTAGGAGGAGCTGGGAGAGACAGAGCCTCTGGATATTTCTATACCAAAACAGATCCAGGAAAATGATAGCAAGGAGACAGAAAGGATCAAAAATTTTACAGCTATTGCCTTCAGCTGTGTTTCACCATCTTTCCAATATTTCACCTCAAAATATTAATCTCATTTCTAATAAGAATGCTGTCCTTGTTAAATATATGCATTTTAATCAATTATTTGCTGATAAGGCTATGGTATGATATAAACCAGAAAGCACAGTAGACAAGCAGTGAATTCATACTGTTGGAGCATCCTTGGTATGTGGAGCTTCGTGACATTTGAATATTTAATATTTCAACACAAAGATAAGGATTTATGTTTTACAGTTGCTTAAACCTTACACATGTTTCATGGCTTTACTAATAACAAGCTAAACACAAAGGCCCAATATTATTATTATGGATGAAAACTTAATATCTACTGAAGCCATTGACCTAAATACATACATAGAGCTACCTAAATGTATTAAGGAAGGTCTACCTTTGAAAATGATACTGCAATGCCAGACCACCTATTTGAGAATATAAAACATACCCCCCACACACACATGGAGTATCAGTGACACTGATGAATGAGTATTAGCATTTCAATGATGAAATGAGGAGACATGAGTGAACACCACCTGATACTGTAAATAAGCATGCTTCAGAGAGAGGAGGCATAATTTTCTATCTACAATCTAACCATGACCTCAGTCCTGACCTGAAAAGACCACTTTCCCTAGTGATTAGATCAGAGATAATCCCACTGTGGCATGCACCCAGGTGTGTTGAACTGAGCTGAAGTGGTTTTGTGACAAACACTGGATTTTTAATATTCAAAAGAAGGACCAGAAATATCTTGCAAACTGAACTTAATTTGTGCACAGTAAGAATCCATTATTTTTTACTGTTAACCAACCACACCCAAATTTCAGAAAGCATATTTTAATACCTTATCGAGTGTTCCAATTTACTGGCTTTTTTATAAATTTTACTCATTACTAGAACTGCTTTGTGTTCTTTAAAACTCTGCTCTGTCAATAAGATTTACATGATGCTTTATGCATCCAGAGAATCAGAACACTATTGGGCTGGCAGGTATGCAATATTTTACTGATACAGGTACTCCGATAGTAATTCAAAGTCCCAAGTTTAGCACTCCGAAGACCAAATACCGTGCTCACAATGTAGCTATTGCTGTTGCCTAAACTTGCTGCATATAAAAGTACATTTCTCATCTACAGAAATTTCAACTCCCTGCCTTCAGACTTTCTTTTTTTTTAATTTTGTACACATCAATAACCCTGATCCCCAGCAGTAATACACTTCAGCACCTGAAATATTTATCCTTAAAGCATYGAATAGAAAAGACCTATGACCCACATGTTGCAAGGGAGTGGACAGAGTGACCTCCTGCAGTCACTTAGGAGGACTCTGTTCTCAACCAAAAAGAGAAGTGCATCTTTCAAGTCTCAGCTCTCAGACAGACAAGATATGACCATGAATCAGTTGATCTGTGTTAATACATACAAGGTCTAGGAGTCAGGCAATTAGTGTGCCTATGCACTAAAATCAAGGGCAAGCACAACCATAACAACTTGTCACAATACCTTGATCATACAGCTGAGCCCATAGACTAGCAAGCGGATCAGTAGGTGTTGCTTCCCTCCCTTCCCTGCATTGATCCATGGATCTGAGGCCGTGGACCTCCCTTCTGCCGCATGCAGAGCCTGTGAGCCTGGTGCTGGCTGCAGGCCTGATATTCATATCCCCTGATCTTTGGTATTTATTAGCATTTATTTGTTGAGCTGTTTCCACATGTAAATACCTGGTTATTGCAATGGGATTTTGTACACCCCTATTCTACCAAAACATTTAAAAGTAGCAAGTTCTCTTGCRAGAGTTTCACCTGTGCAGCTGCAGGTGGTTTCAGACTGCTGAGCAGTTTCACCTGATGCAGCTCCATGAATATTCAGTTCTGATGAGAACAGTTTCCAATAAGCAGTCACCTAAGTGGTTTTATTTGAAATGTCACTGTCTCAGTTGCATGAGACAAATCAATTGTGAGGAAGCATCTCCCATCTATCTGTTCTTAGGGTCAGTCTTCAGAGACACAGCTTCATCTGAAATGAACTAATACGAATCTTTTTTAAGCAAAGCAATTTCCCCTTATTTTGCACTAACCATCAATTTGGTTTCAGTATTACACTTTGTCACTGGATTCAGTAATGGGTCCACTCTCAGGAAAGAACTGAAACAAGTGAACTGACTTGTGGTGCACTTCTGCACACCARTAAAAACAGGGAGCAACTACAAGCGGATATTTTAGGTACCTAAAGGAATATATTAAAGTACTATCATAGTCATGCATTCTCCTCACTGTAGTTCAGGCTTGCCAGACACAGTATTTCTTACCATAAATACCGGCTCTCTCGTATCAATGTGGAAAGGGAGCTAGGTCCAGAAATACATCGACGGCATCTGGGGAGGAAGCACTCCTCACTCCGTACCCCAGTACTGCTACTGACCTTCCCTCTGGCTCTGCATCCTTTGAACCACTCTGAATTGTTTATCAAAATCACAAACAAGGTACAAGTCAATTACCCTCTTAGAGCATAAAGCTCTGAGTGTTGATTACATGTGCAAGAGGAATATTTACTTTTTAATCAGGGTTGACTGTGGGGTGTGGAGGTAAGGCTATTTTGAAGATTAATTAGTTAGTATTTGTACATTGCTTTGAAGATGTTAGATACTAAGTATTTTTATAGCATGCAGCTAATGGCCTTAACTCTTTCAGCCATACTGATGTCAAGGCCTTGAAAAGTGATCCTTCTGAGCCATTTTATGTAAACCTTTGGTAGGCTGTATTGACAAAATGCAAYGACGGAATTTGCAGTTTTGGTCCCAAACACTCCTCCATCTCTGCCAAACCCTGCAAGGAAATGGTACATTTTTCAAACATCAATATAAGAGGCAGG
Organism: Phoebastria nigripes; assembly: GCA_035582835.1. NCBI lineage: Eukaryota > Metazoa > Chordata > Aves > Procellariiformes > Diomedeidae > Phoebastria > Phoebastria nigripes. The sequence goes on along the minus strand of JAYKAV010000844.1, from coordinate 691,994 downwards.
TAGTTGCGTAGCATACACTTTTACCTCCTTTTGATTCAGTGTTTGGGCTTGGCAAAGATGAGCAGTTTATATGTTACAAACATGGTGCATCTGTTCTCATGACATCCTGCTGAAGAAAACCATGAGCTTCCATGTTCATTTTGCAGATGAGGTGCTCTGAAAGATTTAGGATCTTTGAAAATTTGGACCTTTCTCCTATCCAGGTGGCTAAATCCCACAGTGGGATTTAGGTGCGTAAGTATTTTCTGGATCTCAGCCTGTGTGACTTGCTCAAGGTCAAGCACAGAGCATATCTATACAGTAAAGGGAGAAAAAAGTTCCAGGTTACTGCTCTAACCACTGCCTTATTYCTCTTCTAAAACAGACAGCTAAGCTCCCATGTTCTGCATTAGGACAGCCACTTTTAAATAAGAGTTCAGGAGTTTGGCTTTATTTAGTCTCATGAACAGTCAAATCCATGCAGAGGATCTGGGGTCATGAGGAGACATAAACACAATCCCTTTCTTAGGCAAGCACAGACCATAAAATCACAGGGGATGTTCAAACCTTGGGATGTACCAACTGCAACCCTTYTGTATACCCCACAGCAGCTGGCCAGAGTGCAGTATCAAACCCCAGGAGGAAAATGGCTATTTTGTCAGCCACAATGCTGGTGTGCATCTGCCACTGTGAGAAGGGGAGATTATGAAAACAGGAAAAACAATAAAGGTGGCACACTGACGCCAGTCTGATATTCCAAGATCCATCCTCAGGAAAGTTAAGAGGCCTCTTGGCATATGGCTTCAGCTGAGACGATGGGCAAGATAAAACCCTAAGGTCTCCAGCTGAAAATACAAATGGCAAATAAAGAGAAATTTCTGGAGGAGAGAGAATGGAGTGAGCCACCATGCATGTAACTGGCATTTAAAATCAGATAACAAACAGGAATCTTGTTATCATCAATTATGACAAAGCATAATGTCACATAAAAGCTCAAAAATGTAAAAGAGACAAGGTACTTTGACTGAATATGCTCTAGCTGCATCCAGCACAAATTACACAGGCTGGAAAACTAAGCAGATTCTTACAGGATCAGGTATTATGTGAAGTGTTCAGGATTTGGGTTAATGAATACAGCGTTCTCCCAGATGTTCCATCATTGTTCCAGAGTGGGAGGAAAGCTGGCTGCAGACCAAATCAAATTTTTATATTCCTCTTAGATAGTGCCAGACACTAAGATTTCATCAATATAACATCTGAGGCACAGAGACAACGCATCATGGTTGGATAACCCTATATTCAATCCATTTTGCTGAAGACAGGACAAATAAACTAAGAATCAGAACATTCAATGAGTCATATCAAAGGTATAAATTGAAAGTCAACACTTGTACTGCATATAATCTAGCTGAAAAAGAATTTATAGTCTGGAATTTCCCATTTAAACACTGCTGCTGCTTCTTGCAGATATACTCCAAATGCTAACTTTAAACACTGCCAGTCCTTTCAAGTTGGGTTTTCTGCTTACTTTTAATATCTTTAGGATGCATATCCTTCTCCAGGGTAATGGAGAGTTTGAGAAAAGAAATTAATTGCTAAAAATGCCTAGTTTGCTTAGAAAAAGCGCACCATTTAGTTTTTACTAATTAGCTAAAAATGAGTTAATTTTTTTTTTAAACATATCACCCTTTTTTGTAAGCGGAATTAAACAAGGAAGTTTCTGGGATGTGCAGAAACAGAGATCACTAGAGACAAAAAAGGGCAGTCAGCATAACACTCTAGAAATGCCTAAGAGGTGATGACATGTTTGAGGGATGSTGTGCTAGCGAGGTCCTTTGGTCTGCCATCTCAGTGGAGGTAGGGGGTGGAGATCCATGCAGCAGCAAAGACACAAGGGTTATGGATGTGTTAGAAACCACAGAAGCACCTGAGAATGGTCATGTAGGAATTAGGGTTTCTCCCAAAAAAAAGCAGGRTGGGATCAATAGCCCAACTGAAGTGCATCTACACCAATGCACACAGCATGGACAACAAACAGGAGGAGCTGGAAGCCATTGTGCAGCAGGAAAACTATGCTATAGTTGCCATCACGGAAACATGGTGGGATGACTCGCACAATTGGATGGCTGCAATGGATGGCTATAAACTCTTCAGAAGGGATAGGCAAGGAAGGAAAGCCGGTGCGGTAGCCCTGTATGTCAGGGAGCTGTAAGTCTAGAGCTTAATGATGGTGATGATAGGGTTGAGTGTTTATGGGTAAGAATCAGGGGGAAGGCCAACGAGGCAGATATCATGGTGGGAGTCTGTTATAGACCACCCAACCAGGATGAAGAGGCAGATGAAATATTCTATAAGCAGCTGGGAGAAGTCTCACAATCGCTAGCCCTTGTTCTCATGAGGGACTTCAACTCACCAGATGTCCGCTGGAAATACAATACAGCAGAGAAGAAACAGTCTAGGAGGTTCTTGGAGTGTGTGGAAGAGAACTTCCTGCCACAGCTGGTGAGGGAGCCAACTAGGGAAGGCGCCCCACTGGACCTGTTGTTTGTAAACAGAGAAGGACTTGTGGGTGATGTGATGGTTGGAGGCCATCTTGGGCATAGCGATCACAAAATGATAGAGTTTTCCATTCTCAGAGAAGTAAGGAGGGGGGTCAGCAGAACTGCTACCTTGGACTWCCAGAGGGCAGACCCTGGCCTGTTCAGGAGCCTGGTTGACAGAGTCCCTTGGGAGGCAGTCCTGAAGGGCAAAGGAGTCCAGGAAGGCTGAACATTCTTCAAGAAGGAAATCTTAAAGGTGCAGGAGCAGGCCRTCCCCATGTGCCRAAAGACAAGCCAGCAGGGAAAAAGACCGGCCTGGCTGAACAGAGAGCTTTGGCTGGAACTCAGGAAAAAAAAGGGAGTTTATGACCTTTGGAAGAAGGGGCAGGCGTGAGGTTGTGCGGGGAGAAAATTAGAAGGGCCAAAGCCCAACTAGAATTTAACCTGGCTACTGCCCTAAAAGACAATAAAAAATGTTTCTATAAATACATTAGCAACAAAAGGAGGGCTGAGGACAATCTCCATCCTTTATTGGATGTGGGGGGAAACATAGTGACAAAGGATGAGGAAAAGGCTGAGGTACTTAATGCCTTCTTTGCCTCAGCCTTTAATAGTAAGACCAGTTGTTCTCTGGGAACCCAGCCCTCTGAGCTGGAAGACAGGGACGGGGAGCAGAATGAAGCCCCCATAATCCAAGGGGAAATGGTTAGCGACCTGCTACACCACTTAGACAMRCACMAGTCTATGGGGCCGGATGGGATCCACCCAAGGGTACTGAGGGAGCTGGCAGAAGTGCTCACCAAGCCACTTTCCATCATTTATCAGCAGTCCTGGCTACCCAGGGAGGTCCCAGTTGACTGGAGGTAAGCAAAGGTGATGCCCACCTATAAGAAGAGCTGGAAGGAGGATCCAGGGAGCTACAGGCCTGTCAGCCTGACCTTGGTGCTGGGGAAGATTATGGAGCAGATCATCTTGAGTGCCATCACATGGCATGTACAGGTGCTGTGATCAGGCCCAGTCAGCATGGGTTTATGAGAGGCAGGTCCTGCTTGACTAACCTGATCTCCTTCTATGACAAGGTGACC
>JAYKAV010000844.1:645957-687260 GCA_035582835.1 Phoebastria nigripes | reverse complement strand
AGGTTTACAGTTGGACTTGATGATCTTAAGGGTCTTTTCCAACCTAAATGATTCTATGATTCTATGATTCTACACTGGCCAACAGAAACCCACCACAAGAAATAAACCAAGCTTTTCAAAAAATACACAGAAATTAATAATCGTTTGCAAAAAACAAAAAGGCCCAAGTTCATCTTGAGTGCATAGCTGATCCTCATGCCGAGAAAGAGGCAAGCTGAAGTCAGAGAAGAGGGTATACTTGGGGCATGAGTTTCAAGTTTGAGGCTTAAAAGCAGACTGGATGAGGTCTGCGATTAAAAAGCTAATACCCAGTTCTGTTACACTAATCTGATGTGGTCCACACTCCTGCTTAAACTGGTCGCTTAGCCTAAAGGATTGTGCGCGCGTGTGTGTGTGCGCRCGCGCTTACTCGTGCGTACACATCCATGAGACCTAAACACCTGCCTCTGAAAGCAGGTCAGCAGTGAGCATTCACTGGGCATGAAACAACATTAAACTATAAAATGCTCCCTGCCTGGTGCTGGCGAGGATTTCAGTTTTGGGGGGACAAGGAAGTATCTGGAGAGTCTCCACTGGGAGTACTGTAGATATATTCACCACAAGTAGTTGATGCACTGCTTCATAGGTGCCCTTTCTCAACAGASACATATGTGGGGTCATATAATAAGAGAGGAAACAAGAGAGGGAGATGGAGATGCCATGAGGCTGCTGCCCAAGAGCAGGCCCTGCCTGTGGTCCTCTTTAAACCCAAGGGCCATACCAGGAGTGCAGCAAAATGCCTCTGCAGCTTCGGGGACTCAGCAGAGCCTGGAGCTGGGGAGCTATTGCATCATGGTGAACTCATGGTACATGGGAGACAGGAGGTGTGGACAGCTGACTGAACACCATGCTTGGAGTACAAGCCCAATATTTAGCTTGTGCTAAACTTAGGGCTGCACCTTCTCCAGATTCAGCAGTGCCGTGAATCAAGACAGTAAAAAATAAAATATAGTCATGCCATTGAGAATGCAGGGAAATGTATCTTGTTCAAATATATCAAATCTGAAATTCAGCCAGAACACAGCGCTTACAGGATCCGCTCTTATGTGGGGGGAAAAAAAAAATAAACCAAACCCTCTAAACTTTAAGGGGCACCAAGAAAATCTCACCTTCATTTATGTCCCATTCAAAACCTTTCACTTCACCCATTGCAGAAACATGACATGTAAGTGAAAGAGTATTGACTTGTTCTTAAAGGGAAAAATAATTTGCATAATATAAAATAATAGTTTTGTGAAGCTTATTTCTGTGTATGTAACAAGGTGACGAGTTGATAAAGAGGGAGATGTATTCTTGGAAATTCAGACTTCAGATCTGGTTGATAATAGGTGAAAAACTTGAACTATATGTATTCGTCTAGGGAATATCCTGTCTTTTTAGCATAAAACATATTCTCTTCAGCCTGCATTTGCCTAAATATATCTTGAATTTTCATTCAGCTTTGGCTTGTTGGGTTTTTTCTTTTTAAGTAATTATTTACAAATTAGATTTCTTGAGAGTAAACTATCAGAGGAGGCACACTCCACCTCTCTTCAAATGTATGCAATAGATCTAATTATTTTTCTGTAAAACTACAAACAACCTTTTAAATAATGACAATCATTAGAAAACATTAGGGTCTGTCACTTATAATCTCTGCCAACTGCTGATAACATTTTATTACTGCTTAGAAAGGTTGATTAAAGCTTGTAATAGATTTAGTGAGGGTGAAAGATTAACAAAAAGGTATTTATGATAGAGATGCTAAAACATATGTTCTCAGTAAACACTCAGAAAACCCCAGCTCTGTGACATTTATAGATGTTGCTCAACACGTAGTTTTTCATCTGCACAATGAAACCGATAACGAGTTTCTACATGCTGAAAAAAAAAAAAAAGAGAGAAAGGGAGAGGAGCACATTACCTTTGCATGTCTCATGTCAGAGCAAGTGAGAAAGTGCACTTCAAAAACAAATCAGCTGAAACCCCTGAATAAATTCCTGGGACTGCTCTTGTTTCACCACTTGGACAATCTCCTCCTTCGAAATTACAGCAATGGAAAATTAAAAACCAGGTTGGATCAGAAGGCAGTGACTAAGGGGCATCTACTTATGCCTGGCATTGGAGGAGGACGTTACTCGCACCCCTCAGTCCACCCATCCCACATCCCTGCATGGGGGCACAGACACTGTGTGGGGCTGGGTGCTGTAGAGAGCAGCAACCAAATGCATCATAGCTGGCAGTCTGTGATRGACTGGCAGGATGGGCATCAAAGCTTTCCTCCTGCTCATCTCTCACTGCGGGAAGGTGCAGCCAGCAACAGGCTAGCAGCTCTGAAGAGCATGTTCCAGTATGGAGCTGTTACAAAGGATGGAGAGAACTGCAAGAGCATGTGGAAACACCCACATCCCTCACCAGCGGTGAGGTCCATCATCCTCTGGAGATACCAACCTTGCAGCACATTGCAAAGATGCCAGAGTGGCTTCATGATCTGCACTAAGCCCTGGTGCCTCAGGTGAGAACATGCATTCCTGTGGCACAGTACAGTCTCCCTGAAACATTTGATCATTTATTCAGTCATAGGGGCCACTTGCAGGTAGTAATTTAATGGACTGCAGGATCAGCTTGCTTCTCGCTTCAGAACAGCCTCTGCTGAGGTCAGCTGTGAAAGACCTAGTGCAGCTGAGAAGCAGGTGCCCAAACTCTGCAGTTTCAAGTTCAAGCTGAGGATGTCAATGCACATGCCATGGCAGAGAGCTTCAGCTGTCCTGTCCTARCTTAGTCCTGACCTTCAGTTGTCTGCTCTGCCCCTCTTTACCCCCCTAGTCAAGGAGATGAAGCAGGAGGGTTCGCCTGGCTTCCACAGCCTGCAGCTTGCCTTAGTAAAATAAACTGAGGTCTATTCCAATAAACTGTGGTAAGTCAGAGGCTGCTGAGCATCCCCACCCAGACATCAGGGAGCAGGACAAGTCTCCAGGAATGGGCTGGAGCAGACAGCAGGGGGGCTAACTGGTTCAGRCTGCCTACCTTAAGCCAACACAGCAGGACTAGATGACCTCTCAAGGTCTTTTCCAACCTGATTCTGTAACACCCCCCATGAATTATCTTCTCTGCTTTTTTTAAAATGATAGGCTAATATTTAACAGCACTACTCAACACTGACCAACTGATACCATGAAAATCATTTACCAAGAATAAGTGACCAGCCAGATCACAGCCAAAACCAAAAACATTTGAAATAAAAACAATTTCTATGCTGTGCATGCCTTGACAAGTCTATGGCCAGATATACACACACAGTCTGTAAACACGTTAATGTGTGGGTCATCAGAGAGGTCAAACTGTGGTGAAGCAGAATGAGCTTGTGGTTAATCCGAGCAGAGAGCCACTGTCTGCAGCCTGTGAAAATGTTTCTAAGTTGAAGTACTGCAAAGTGGATGACAGATTACAGAACCTGTGAACGCAAGTCAGCCTGCCCCAAACCGTTCCTCAAATGCACTACACGAGCAACACTCACTTCGAGGATGACTCACAGCTTTCATGTTGAAAAGTGGAAATTTTTTTTAATGTCAAGTGATGGTCAAAACTAAGGTTGTTAGTTATCCTGGAAGATGCAAACCCAAATCTGTCCCAGGTTTAACCATACTCCACTGTGTCATAACCAACACATGAGCCCAAACGCATCGTCTGAGATTAAGTTATATAGTGATTTTTTTCTCCCTCATTCTTTCATACCTGGGAAATGAATAAAGCCTTGAAAAAAAAATTTCCAGGCTATATAAAGATACGCAAAAAGCAATAAATGTAAACAAAAGTCTCATATTTGTGTGTTGATGTAGCGAGTCAGAATAAACATGACAGCTTTACCTGGGAAGTTAGAGTCTGAAAACAAACCTTGCATGTTTGGCAACAGGCACAGAAGATTTTTAAAAGAAATACCAAAAATAAGCTTAGCAACATACTTTACAACTCCCACAGGTAAACCTCATTCACCCAGGCAGACTCATCAAAGTCAAGAAAAAAAGAATCCTATAATGCTGGGTGCTGAACATCCCTCATGCCCTGTATTCCACATGCTGCCTGCATCCCACAGAGCTGCCAGCTGAAACCTGCTCCTACAGGGCTAACCTGCTCAGACAGCAATATTTCTCCTGGAAACAATAACAAATTAAAAGTCCAGCGAAGGTTGGCATAGTGAGCCGAAGCCACAGAGCACACAGAGGAAGGAAAGAGACTGGGACAGGCACAGTTCTTTATTTCCAGCATTTATACGCTGGCTGCCAGCACAGCCGGGATGTGACATACTATACTATGACAAGGACTTGCACCTTGTCAGGGAGTGCTGGTGTGAAGCTGACAACCTCTTCTACCTCCCTGGTAATGCTGTTCCTGATCCCTGTGGCACTTGAATACCTTGAATATGATCCAGAAAGATTATTTTCTACCGGGGCAACAAGGATGACAAGTGTATTGCAAAAGACACTGATAACACCTGATTGTGGTTATGGAAAGTTAATTCTACATAGTCTGAACCATTTTGGAGTAGACAATGGATAGAGTACTTCCACCTGTCTGAATTTCTGGTTTGACTATGACAAATCCAGTCACGGAAGAAATTGAGGGAAATTTTGAAAGCTGGATGGTATGTCCAACCTACATTTAATTAAAGGATAGAGAGATAGAAGAACCATGAAAGCCATGAAAACTTCCGTACTGTCAGTGTCCAAACAAAGCTAAATATCCTGACTGCTAGTTCATCAGCTGTGAAAGTGGAAGATTAGCAGAGAAATCCAGATAGGTTGGACCTAGTAGGATTTTTGCCCCTCAACATCAGATAGAGGAAATATTTCAATTTTTGCCTCCCAGTTAGAAGGTACCACAGCACAAATTCACATTAAAAACATTGTTATTTTTTCTCTGTCTCCTTGATTCAATAAAACTATTTTGGTGACAGGTATTCCCCCTTTTTTTTACATTTAAAATCAAAGATCAGCAAGTCAAACCATGATTTTTTATCAAGACTTTTTGCTCTTAAGCACCAAAGCATTCTTTTTTCTTCTAGCTTGGGAAACAGCTGCATAGGCAGAGCTATGGCTTGTACTAAATGCATTCAGAGAAATGGCATCCCTTCTCTTTTTTTTGCACGGTATAGACATTTTAGGAAAAGATGCTGAATTTCACAGATGAAACAAATATACATTCAAGAAGCAACAGAATAATCACCCTTCCCAGGACTGTGAACTCTAATTTTTGCCTCTTCTGCTTCTAGTGTAGTACCATTTCCCACACCTCAGGTATCACTTATTCCCTAGTGGTGTGTCTCAAGCTGGGGAAAAAGGGTAGGTATAACATGATTCTCTGTATGTTATATCTGGTGGTTTTTATAAGAAAATAAATGAAACCTTCATTCTCCAAACTCCACTGGCTAAATGACCAGGGTTTTGTTTCATCTTTCCTTGAGCTCAGTTCAGCATCTCTTGAAGTCAGTGAGAGTTTTTTCACTGGATGTTGAGATAAATCATAATGAATCAATAATTATCCACACTTGCTTGATAGCTGGGACTTCTGTTACGTTCCACAGATATCAGTAGAGCTTTCTGTTATGTTACTCAGTTTCATTTTTTCCTACTGCCCTGCATCCAGTCTGTGCTTGTAGCTGAATTTCCAGCATAATTTTTTCTGTTAAAGGCAAGGGATCATTCTTCTAGAGAGGTTTCCTTTCTCTTGGTGGCATCTTAGCTGTTGACAAAGTCAACGTTCTTTGAGGAGTTAGGGCTCCACACCTACTACCCTCAGGGTGGGAATAAACTTCCTAGAAGAAATCACTGCTGGGGGTGGTGGGACAGGCCCTGGATGGTGAAGCTCCTTCGTTCCCAGCCCAGGGAGCCCCCCCGCGCTCCTGGCCCCCAGTCCCTATGGTGCCCTGGCAGCATCTTCTCTCGAAATAACTCACCATTAATCTTCTACTTCTGCTTGAAAGGGTAAAAAGCTCCAAAAATTTGATGGTCCTATTATCTTTCTTGAGGAAAAATCATTTAGTTTGAAATATTTCCTCATGATTACTTTCTTTCTCTAAGTTACTCCAATTTCATGAGTTAACAGTACTTAACTTTAGTTCCTGACCTTGAAGTATCTGATTCAGCAGAAGCAATCTTACCAATCTCCCTCCTGCAAACACAGAGTCCAGAAGCAAATTGGTCAGAAAAGAATMGAAGAATTCATATGCATATCAAATATGCTCAGTCCTGCGGAAACTACCAAATATCTTTCAATATTCAAGAGGCAGAGCTCTCAAAGGAAAGCTAAAGCACGTTACCTGCTTTTTATGTGCTCCTCAAGAGCCCTGGAGAGGAATCCAARCCTAGAGGATCAATATGCTTTTTTACCCCGTGTGTGTGCACAAGACCTTTTCTGCCTTGTGCTAGTCAACCAAAAATTAGTATAGTCTCCCTACTTTACCAGCTCCCATACTGTCCCACGCATAGGTGGCAATTTCTGTTGATCATGGGATATCATGGACCAATATGTTGGGGACTTCTTAGATGTTACTAGACTGTTCCTATATACCAGTTTTCAGGGTAGGTTTTTTATGCTAGACATCATTAGAAATCATCCTCAGCACAAGCCAAGTTAAGTCAAAAGCAAGGAAAAATACTTATTTATCCAATCCAAAATAAACAACATAGTTGCAGAGATTTATAACATATGGCTGGCAAAAAGGAAAGAAAACTTTCTCTAAAATCAAGTCCAAAAGGCCCACCACTCTCTCTTTCCTTCTCCCTGTCTCACTTTGTATCTAGCTGCCAAACAAGATCTAAACCACACCTGATCTACATGGCCAGGGTCTCAGAGCTGTTGTATACTCTCCATCCCAAATATATATTCACAGGAGGGAACCTGCAGCCGAGGAAGAAGGCTAACTTATAACCCCATACTCCTTGTTGGAGTTTTGTGTGAAGGTTCATTCAAATTCATTTCCCCTCCTCCACTCAGGAGGCAGCTTCAGTGTCCTCTCCCTGGACTATTAACTGGCCTAACTTCTTCAAATGCAAATGTCCCTTCAATAGGGCAGGTGCAGACATCCCTTATCCTTTTACTGAGCTATCAGTCAATCATTAATCCACAGAGGAGCAAAACACTCCCATTTAACAAGACAAATCTCAGTGTGAAGCTTTTCCAGGCTCCAAATTTCCTATTTCAAATCAATGTATACGTTGACAACCACAGCTGATGCAAACATTTAAGTGTGATCTGTGCTTTTGGGGTAGAGTCCTTGGGGTGATTGATGGACCCCAGCTTCTCCCAGAGGGTTACCGTGAGCCTGATGTGACACAGCCTCTGGGACTGGAGCAAGAGCAGAAGGAGTCCCTGTTGTCAAGTGTGAGAGGGACAAGCATGTGATCACTCTTTAGAGTTTTAGACCACTGGAATCTGTGGCATCCACAACAAAGGRTCTGAATAGATGTATTCTTCGACCAGATTCTGCCATGTATTTATTAATACAACATAACAAAAGGGGAAAAAGCCACAAGAGAATCTAAGCCTAAGAATGTCTTAAACCTCGACGTCTCCAAGTCACCTGATAAAAAACACCAGAGATGGCCAGACAGGCTGCTGACTTGCAGGCAGCATCTGGGACAGCCTGAGAATACAGCTCCTGCGTGAAGCTGAATGAGGGGCAGGTGTGACAAGTATCAAAAAGAAAATTCCACTCTGCCGTGCCCRCAAGCAGCGCCTCAGCCTCCACACAACACCCAGCCCCACTCCCGCAATCAGTCATCTGAAACCAGATCCTGCACAGAAGTGTGCTGAATGCGGAACTGCCAGCACTGAGTCACTCTGTTTGGGGCTGCCCCCACATATAAAAACATTTTGGTTATTGATCTAAAGATTCATGACTCACAGGCTCAATATAGCACCGGGTTTAAAAGACTGCTTTGTTCTTGGAAGTGACACATACGGTCTCCTCGGGGCAGCAGCCCTCCTCTGTGACACCTGCTCTCCCAGAAGAAACTCCACAAGGAGTTGAAGAGATGCCCAAAAATTAGGTAACAGGGGAAGTGGGCTGTGCAGTGCTCACTCCGTCCGTCCACCCTTTTCCAGCTCACAAGCCTCGGATGAGGCAACATGTGTGTCACAGAGGATTATCATAATGTCTCTTCTCACTTCCCAGCAGATGAATCTGAGATCCCCGGGACCATAAGGGATCATTCACTATGTGAAGCTCTGTCTAATCAAACAGATTTAGACCGAAAGATCTCAAGTCAGACTCTTTACACCTAAAAATGTGACCTTGACCTAAAGAAGTACTTTCTAGAGCCACAGAAATATTTAGGGGCCAAACTTCAAGGGTCTCATCAAATTCATACATAGAAGCAGTAGCAGCTGTAAGTGACCTTTTATGGTGCTCAATCATTTACAGAAAATATAAGAGTGTACTCTTCCAGTGTACTCTAGCATACTTTCCTTGCCTGGGGAAATTCATTTTGGATGTATGATGTCTCTTTGAATTAACTGGCACCAATTTTGTAATCAAGTACTGTTGAGCCAACAGGAAGACAATGACTTAGGGTATTTTAGTATGGAATACACACAAAACCAAAAAAATTGGCCCAATATGCTATAAAAGACCACAATACACGCATTCATTCATACAAAAATTAAGTATATAATCACATGATGAGCAAAGGACTTCATATGATGGTATACAAATTTAAAACACATACAACCCTATTTAAATTAACTGCACACTGTGCTAGATTCCAAAAAAGATGAAGTTACAATAATTGTCACTTTCAGTTTTATATAATTTTCCAAATAAAAATGTGAGAGTTGCCATTAACTAGTACTGACAATGCGCGTACAGTACACACATTTGTCAATTTCATTAACCTTCCAAATTAGGTATTCACAGGGAGCTAATGGCAGCATAACACATCATTACAATATTCAATGCAATTTCATGGATATTATGTATAGGGAGAAATTTTAGGCTCTCTTGTCCTTACAGCTGTTAGAAAATATTATACTTTGCAAATATCCCATTAGGGATCGGCAAATGCTAAATAGCAGAATCTGAATAGCATGAATTATGTCCCCCTCTCCCGCCTCTCCTCGTCAGGAACAGGGTGCCTCTATTTGTGTCATATTTGGCCATAAGTAAGGAATACAAATCATCTGCCTGGACTTTCCTCCCTCCTCACCATTGCTATTACAGCCTCCACAGCTAGGATTAGGATCCACGAGGTTTGGGCTTAATTTACCCATTAACTTTCTTTATGACCTTGGGCAAATCACTTAATTTCTTGCATCTACAACAATTCCTTGCTTCACAGGGCACAGTGCAGATAAAATCTATTATGGATCATGTGGGACTGAAATACCAGTAGAAGGGTTACCATCCTCCTCATAASTCATAAGGGGAAAAAAAAGAGATTTTATTACAATGAGAAGAGGAGGTCTTCCAGCTGGGAATGAGAGTGGGAAGGCACTGGGTATGAGAAGAAAAGTCGAATGTGGGCAGGTATGGGAAGGAGAAGAAAACAACAGATACTTTGAATTATCTAAAGTAAGATTAATTTGGTGATGAGATGGGAGAAGACACTCAGAAGAGAAGCAAAATGAAAGGATCTTAAGTAAAAGGAAGATTTTTAGGAAGTTGGAACGTGGGAGAAAGTAACTTTGTGGCACACAAAACAGAGAGATGGGTCATAGCATTGTACACCTCAGAAAATAGTATGTTCTTACCAGCAGCAAAGGAATATGAAAGGAAAAGATTGTCCTGCAAGACCAGAAGAAGTAGTGAATGACAGAAATCAGATTTTTCAGCTTTGATGTACTTTTAAGGGTTTTCTTTTCTGGACCAGTTTGAATTCCTCAAACCAGTCATCTGTGAGTCAAGTGAGCAGGACTGGACCTCATGGAGATTGCTCTAGCATCAGCAGAGAATCCTTAATTCTAAAGTTACCAAAGATGTTTGCCTCTCTTTTGAATTAGAAAGACTTTAGAAAACTAATAAGGTATAATAAATTCTCAATCTTTTTCCTTCTGATCAGCAATAAAGTGTTTAAAAAATAAAAGTCATCAGCAGTCACATTACGGCAAAATAAACACACACCCACATGTGATCTAGAAGAACAACAAATTCCCATGCAAGCCATCCCCTAAGAAATGGTCAAGGTTACCTAAAGCAATTTTAACTGAGCTTTGCCTTCCTGCTTGATGCTGTTTTCCCTGCAGGTCCTAAAAGGAGCTCAGTATAGGATCTGTTCACCTTGTCAAACAGGACTAGAGCTAAATGCCCCTGTGGCTTACCAAAGAAAAACGATGTTTTCTGTAGGTGGCAGCATGGTGAGCAGTGTTAGCAGCAGCCCTTCTTCATTGTTTCTAACCCAGTTGGCTATGTTGCATCTTACAATATCTGAGGTTCTCTATTCATGGGAAATGCTTTGGATGGTCCAGCTTCGCAACAGCCAGTTCGTGTTAATTTGAATCGCTTTGGTTTGCTTTTCTCACTGTTGCTCTCACTGCCAAGGGCTGTCAAAACACATTGTCCTGCTTTCAGAAAAGAGCCACATACTGTGTCATGGAGAGATACAAAACACAGCTGATAAAACTACACAGAAGAGTTCAGCTGTCTTCCCAGTCTATGAATTTAAAGAGCATTCTCCTATAGAAATGAAGCAATTTTTACGTTAAGTTAATTTGTCTTTTTTCCCCTCCATATGGAGCACCTGCTTCACTTTGCCACCTCATTTTGTATTTAGTTTTTTCTTTTAGCTCAGTTTTCCATTTTGGAGGTTTGACGTCATCTAGACTACAAGAAAAGTGAGCTTTTAGCCATCTTCCTTTCAGAAGAGTTGAGTTATCCATCCAACCAGTGCTGGTGGTTTAAAAAGTTAGCTATATGGGTAGTCTTTTATTGCTCTGTATCTTAACTTCCTCTTATAACATACAGATAAAACGTAGAACAAATGGGTGACTCTGCATCTCCAACAATATGTAGAAAAAAACAAAGTAATGTTCCAGCCTGTTTAAATTCTGGCCAGCACAAAACTGTCTGATAACTAGGAAAAAAAAAAAGTAAAATAAATAGAAACATTTTTTCTTATAGTTGCAGATTTACCACAGACAGAAGAAGAGTAATCTTTGACACAGGAGAGAGGGAATATTTTTAATAAGGTGCTGTGCCAATTTGGCTTGTTATTCCTATACATAAAGTATCCTGGTGTCCTTTAAATTGAAAAAAAAAAAAGTTCAAGCCGGACAGAAGTGCCAGCAAATGTTATAAACCAGTGGATAGTGGGTGGGTGGTGTGAAAATGTTTCATAACTGCTAACAGCAACCCTGTTGTGAACCAAACAGCTGTGCGCAGAACACAGGTGTGCTAGCACAACAAGGGCTATTCATGCCTTCCCACAGGGCGCTGGCCAGGTTTGCAGAGCCACAGCTGACCACATAAAGCATCGGGGATGGAAAAGGCTGAGAGTGAAATGTCCACTAAAAGTGTAAACACCGGATGCCACACAGGCACATGCACACTCACACAAACACACATACGTTTTTAGCATGTTCTGCTCGCTACTGAAATGAAAAGAGGTAAGGAAAGTCTATTCTACTGTGGGAAGCAGAGAATATAATGACATAGGAAGTTAATACGAACATTACATGCATGGAAAAATAGGCAAGTAAGAAAGTATTGGGATATGGCACAAGCCAAAATATTAATATTTTAATTGACCCTATTGTTTCAATAAATCCTTCCAACAATGTATCCAAGACATTTGTAATTAAAGAAATTTAGAAGAGATTCCAAATAATGCTACCGGAAGGGTTACAGATCCTCTTTTCTTGTACAGAACCTCCAAGAGAGAAGATAAATTTCAGGAAAGTAAAATATTATGGTTAAAAATGAAAATCATTTGCCTTTCATATGCTCTGCATAAAGTTTTTTTGCAGCTTTTCTTCCACAAATACCAATGCAGTAAAAGGTTGGGGGGAGGGTTGGGTTTTGTTTCCTTTTTTTTAACAGGATTCTTATAAGATGGTTTAAAAAAAAACTGATATGAAAAAGGAATGGTAATTAGGAACCCCTGAGTTCTAATTCTGGATATAGAAATCCYGCTTTGGGCATTTCAATTGAACACACAAGCAAACATTACGATTCAACTGCAAAAGGTAGAATTCCTTTGTGGAAAAGCAAAGGACTACCTGCTCGAGTAGATCTTCTCTGTCTATTGTACCTATTGTGAAAAGGCAATTATTTGTTAAAAACACAGTCTCCAGATAGACAGAGATGCATCCAGATGGTACACATCAGGAATTAATGCTTTCCAATTGTAGGTATATAAAAGCCACCTTTCATTAAAAAAACACAGCAATGAAAGTACAACATAGCACAACCATGATGCTGACTAATATCTCCGCATTTAAAATTCTCACCAGCCAGTCCAAGGCAAAATCCCACACAACACCAGCTTTGACACAGTAAAGCCCTGCCTGATTCCTACTGGTGCTGGTACTCCTGGATTCATTTCTGCTTTCAAACCAGAGTACAAGCTATCGAGGCTGAACAGGGTTGCTGTACCAGCTAATGAAGCTAATGATCGAGTGACCCTATGAATCTAGAAAATCTTCCAATGCTTCAAGTATCCTCTTGCACAAACAAAGTGAAGAACCCTAATTTCTCTCCTGTATGAAAGCCTGGTTTCAAAGGCATTTAAATATTGAACCAAAAATCTTGTTCCTAGCAGATGTAGGGCCTCGGTACAACAGTTAGAAATGTGCAATGGCTGTGATAAAGATAGATGCACCGAGTGGCTGCAGCCGCACACTTTTGGCTCCCGGCGGCGGTGACCTAGATGTGTATCTGTCCAACGTTCGGAGTGTGGCTGTTCCACTGCTATTAGCAGCAGCTAGTGGTCAGCCTCCCCGAACCACGCTTCAGAAAACAGCATGTACRAGCCTTGCTGTTTACACGTTAGGGCTACTATCTGGGGTAAACTGAACATCCTCTCTCACCAACTACAAAGCTCTAGAGAAATGCTTTTACCGCATTGTTATCATTGCTTTCTTCTAAGACGGCCCCAGCTGTCACAGGAAAAATAGGTCCTGAGATCAACCAAGATCAACAATTTGCATGGGCATCTTTGATGCCGCTTGAAAATCTGATAAAAATCCAGTGTTTATCACCATTAAAACACTTGCAACTGAAAAGTGGCCTGCAGGTCTTCACACATCCAGCGAACAAAGGCAGCTGTGCTCCAGCAGGACATGCATTTCTCATTAGTCACAATTTTGCCCGTAACCCTCATGAAGAGGAGCCATCTCAGGGAACCAGAGCATAGTTCAACCTCTACCTCCATTCAGTCCCTGGCCTCTCTGCTGAGCTGGTGAAAAATGCCTAGAGTGGCTGGTCATCCAGATTTTGGCTGAGGTCCCCAATTTTTTACCTATAATCCAAGAAATAGTGGTCATATTCAACCGAAGGAGTTAGTTTGGCTTCTTCTCACTGTTATTCCTACATGAGTCTACTGACGTTGCAGGTATTAATTAGTCATACTTTTTTGTCTATAAAATACGCTGCAGTAATTTAAGCAGTACTCAGGCAAAAATAGTGTAAAGATTGGCTAGCAGCTTGTAATTATGAACATTTCATTCGTCACAGCTTACTCAGAAGTGATTTACACTTGCCTCAAAATGTTGAGCAAACCTGAAGCACATGCTCGCAAAATTCTCAAGTTCCTTTTTGAGATTTCCCTGTAACCGACAAACCCAGCTTCTTTCCAAAAGTACCAGAATTTGATGTCTTCCAACAGAACGATATCTATCTATCTGCCTTGCAGCACTGCTGTTAGCCAGCGTCCTGTATTTAAGGAGTTGGCCAGGGAATTACAGGGCCATTGGATCTGTCATCTTTCAGTAAGTACTGGTACTATACTGGCACCAAAACTTTTGGCTTATATATGATGTAAATTGTTTCAACTCCGACAACCTTGAGAAAGGTTTATAAAAGCGAGAAAAGCTGAGGATCTGGCCCTCATGATATTTGTCGAAATGTTGTTTAAACCATGGCGCTGACTCTGCATTTATTCAATTGCTATGGGTTTACACTAGCTACGCTTATGCAAAATCAGGACTGATTTCAGGTTAAGCACATCTAACGCCTTTAAAAAGAAACCTTAACATTGACATTCTCATCTTAAAACTTCCAATAGGTCTTACAGAAACCCTATTTTTGTGCTTTTTCATGTGGAAGTGAATGACTTGCTGTTCTTTTGTGTGATAATTTAGCTAAGCAACAATTATTACTTTGTGTCCTCAGCTGTGGARAGGACAGAGTTGAATTGCTTCAGTTCATTCCCTTTTCTTTCTCTGTTTGGATTTATAAATTATATATTTTTGCCTATATAAGCAGTTTGTAACAGGAAATAAATTGAACTCATCTGAGTATTAAACTCATCTAAATATTACTGTAGAAATTCAATTTCTAATCTCAAGCACAGATAAAACTTTGCATTCATATTGTTTCTTCAAAATTGTTTGATCCATTTTTCAAATGCAGACCAATTTCTGCCCTTCAGCTTCTTACAGGGATCTGTACACAAGGGTTAAGGGCAAGAAATGGACAGAACTCCTGCCGTGGAAAGAAGAGATACAGTGTGTGAAAAAGAAAATCTTCAGTCCTCACTCATAAGATCCTTTTATTCCAGAACTGTGATTTTATAAAGATTTTAGAGAAAGCCTCTAGATAAATTAAATCATGGATTAATATAAATTATACAAAGTTATCTTTATAAAAATAGATTAGTATACTAGTAAGTCACATATATTTTCTTCTCACTATTCATTACAGTGGTGAGCCCAGTAGCACTAGCATAGCTAATGCCACTGCAAAAATTTAAAGCCCAGTGAAGCCCTCCATGTACAAATCGCACTAACCACTTCTTAGAAGTAGATTACCTTCAAATGAGAAAACGTGAAGAAATAGCACCAACTGCAGCAAACAAAAAACCCACTAGTTATTTAAAGAAAATTGCACACAGCAATGATGCCAAGATGCCACAGTGTCTCCATCACAGCCGGAGGTGGATGGCTTCTGTAGGCTTGGGCAATTCACATTTCAGATTCTTTTCCCACTGCCCACATGTTCAATTTTACTCAACAGCAAGCCCTATTTGTCCCTTATTTACCTTCTAAAGCAAAGCCCACATTGGTGGGAATGAACACCGAAGTGACACTTAGAAAAAGCAACATCATTTGAACAGCTGTAGACAGTCTGTTATTTATCAGAAATTTTAACAAAGGCCAAAGGAAAAAAGCAGCAGTTCAGCAGAGAGCGAGTCCTGCCCTAGCACAGCTGTTACACAAGATGGGAAAATTTCAAAATGAGAAAGTAAACACCACTCTATATTCTAGCAAAGAGGGAAGAGATTTTTCTTCCCAATCCTTGGAAATGGCAAACTTAACACTAATGAAATGCAAACATCCCCCCCATCCCCCGAATATAAAAGCTGGGATCCAGTTGTGATTCTTTCCTTGTGGTATTACTTTGCCCACACTACCCACAGGGTGAAAAGCTATAGATGCTGGACCAGACCCCCAGCAGCAGTAAACCAGGACTGCTTTATTGACGTTCATGTCCACTGCTCTGATGGTTTTGCTGGACAGGCACAGAGTTCACAGCCAGCCTCTGCCAACAGCTCACTTCTTGGTGTACTGCAATTTGGGGAAACACCCATGGGGGTGAACTCTCCCTCCAGTAAACAGATTTGTTAAAAACACTGCAGAGAGATCCTTTCAAGGGTCCTTTCAACAGGTTTCTTGTTGAGGGCAGGAACCGATGTTCCTGTGATACCAGTATTAGGAATTCAAAACTGTGCCCATTCTGCACCTGGAGCCAAACTGATGGCAGCTCTAGCATGAACCAGTTTGATTCGGCTGCTCTGTCATTTGGAGGCTCACATTCCTCAGTGCTACTCGTTTACTACTCAGATGGCAAATGCACAGAAGAAAAAAAAAAAATCCAAAAGGTCCAAATCAATGAAGGGGATACTTAAAAGACACCCTCCCCACAACAACAGAAGGCAAGCCAAGCACAGCTTTGCACCAGGTAACACATAGACTTGCACTATTGGAGCTGGACACACAAAAAAAGCCTTATGTGGAGCAGTGTGGTCCTCAAAACGCCCACCCAACACCGAGGAGAGGTGAAGAGTGTCCCACTGCTCACCCGCTTGGATGCAGGGCTGTAACCAATGTTTGGGGCCTTTCCTGGGGGTGAGCAGTGTGTGGAGGGGTGAAGGCAGAAGCTGCACGTCCCGCTCCCTGGGCATCTGTGCTCACCACAGGGTCCTCTCAGCAGCTCTGTCACCATCTCTCCTGGTAGCTGGTTCCTAAAAATTAGAATGGGCCAGTTTTCCCAAGGCAAAACATGCGCCTGGGAAGCTGTTCAGAGTTACATACCCTGATTTACCAAAGGCAACATCTCAGGCTGACAGAGGATGTTGAGAAGTGGAAAGAGGAGTTGCTGTTTGCTAGCGCAGGCATTCACCACCTTCACTCCCAGTTTATGTCCTGATCTCTCTAAAAACAGGTTTGGGGCATCAGCATGCCCTACACGTTGCATATGGAGCTCAGGTGTCTGACCTAAGGCTAAAAAATCCTGCCCTAGGAGGCAGGCACCGTATCTCCACTCAAGAGGATGATGTGTAGGTCCAAATCTGCCCTATTTCAGATCTCAGACAGGCAACAGCCTCAGGAGACGGGGATGGCCAAGCTCCGTGTCGGGCACACCCAYGACTAAGTGACCTTCCAGCAAGAGTGGTGCTGGCCACCCACACAGCGCCCAGGGGTCCATATGCCTCCGAAGGCATCACAGAAGCAAACTGCCCAGTAACGTAGGAGATAGTGGGAGATATGTTACAAGGGTGGCAGGGGGGGTATTTCTTTGTTTAATTGTACTATTGGCAGTTTTCTTCTCTTCCTATTGTTATGTCTGGGACAATATGGGAAACAAGGTATGGATATCTGGGCATCTACAAGAGCAGCTGTGTTGTACAGAGGCTTGTGCCCCACAGAGCTGTAACAGCAGAAACCAGGCACTAAGCAACACTGGCTCTGGATGATTTCTGAGCACCACTGAYATACTTTGACTATTTTTCTTACAAAACAAAAGAAAAAGGCAGAGCACCACAGGAACAACTGTAACCCAGTAGTTTGAGGAGATCTAGGAGACGTTAGATGCAGGCTTGAGCTTAAACCTTAATCTTCTACCTCC
Organism: Phoebastria nigripes; assembly: GCA_035582835.1. Classification (NCBI taxonomy): domain Eukaryota; kingdom Metazoa; phylum Chordata; class Aves; order Procellariiformes; family Diomedeidae; genus Phoebastria; species Phoebastria nigripes. Next base: position 669,964 of record JAYKAV010000844.1, on the reverse strand, counting down.
TGTTTGAATGCCTGAGTCACTGGTTCAGGGGTTTTCTGGACTAAGCTCTATCTATCTCCCTTGTTGGATTAACTTCATTTTATGTAAACAATCACATATTAACTGGAGAGGAAATCTCAGTTGTCATCTTCCAGCTCCCATGGAGTTTTTTGCTGTATAAAGCCCATTTTTTTCTCCCTGATTCAAGGTATATTTATTCATACAAACAAGAACAACTTTTATTCAGGAAAGCGAGAGGCCCATGACAAAATGGCTCAGGGGTCCCTTCGGAGAACTACACTTCTCGTCCTACCTCTAACCACTGGGCTGTTCGTTGGGCTCTTGGTTAGGCTGGGGTACAGGCTGGGGTAGGTGACCAGAAACTCTTTGCTAGTGTCATCACAGTTAATGCATCCTGGGGTTACAGCAATCTGACATTTGCCAATGAAAAACTGTTTAGTCAGAATTTTTTCTGACCATCATTCCCCTTGACTCTGTTCTACAGCTATTTCCCCTGGTTATTCAGTAAGCAACAATCTGCTGCAGTGCACTGAATGCTCTGTGCCTTATATCATACCCCAAAGGTCCAAAGCAATACGCCAAAGAAATAACACTCTAGCTATGTTTCTGAATTCTAGCTTAGTTATAACACCGTGGGCAATAAAAAACCTTAAGGTTCCAGTTACTAATAGAAATTTTATTAAATTCTGAAAGCAAAATTTTTAATGATTTGCTTGCAGTATTTTCCTTTTTAAAACAAATATTCACATTTCTAGGGATTGCTGACTACTGTGCTTATAAAATGGAGCCCATTTTTGCTGTGTCTAGGGAAGGATAAGGAAAACATGATGCACAAACCAGGAAAACTGTAGAAAAAATACTGGCTGGAAAGTCTGTGTTCCTGAAGACAACCAAGGATAACATTTAACCAGAAACTGGTTTTGACATTCAGCTGTCAGTAGTTTCCTTAAGCACTGGAGCCTCTCAGTCTGCAAATAAAATCCGGATTCATACAAATGCATATACTAAACAAGTGTATGAATCCACCAAGCTTTTTCAGAAAATTTAATGAGAAATGACCCTTCAAAAACTGATTTCCAAAACTCCAAAGTCTGTTTTTATATGCATGCAAATTGATATCTATATTTATTATATGTAATGCATGATTTTATATGTTTCATTTCGATTTCAGTGTAAAATCTACTTCTTAGGAGAGAAGGATTAGTGTATACACGTTAGCCAGGTGGTTACAGAACTTGCCTGTATGAAACATGATAGGTTAAATCCCATTTACACTAATTACATCCACAGCAGCACTTCCACGTACAACCTCACATGTGTTTCAGCTTTGAATCTTAAAACATATTAGCTCAAAGTTAACTTAGGACATCAATGTCTTTATCTGGAATAAGCTAATGCATTTTTGTTTTATTTTTTCTTATTCATCAGCTGCTCGCTAGAGATTCAACATGTATTTTCATGTTCACAAATTATGCCAATYGAAATACACAAGCTGCAAAAGAGAAGAGAGGAAAACAAAGACAGCAAAACTCCCACCACTGGTCAATCTGCATATAAAATTACATATCAATATAATTTATAAGAAATTACCTAACACCCCCCCTCAAATTTAACAATCTTCAGTGACACTTGATACATTCTTGACTTCTGAACAAATTTTGGTTAACAGAAAATATTGCCTATTTCTCTGCTAAAATAACTTCTAGGTTTTCTTTTCAAAGGATTCTCCTATCGCTGGTTGGTAATTCTGCCATATATATAATACTACCTATAGCAGAAAAGCTATGTATATGTCTTTGCCTTCATACAAAATACTGACAAAGTTCTAGGATCCGTTACTACTATTATTTTGCAGGATTCAAAACAGAAGACAAAAAAAACGTGTCTCCTTTCTGAAACCTAAAATCTAAATTTTAGCTAAGGTGTAATTAGGGACAATCAACAGAATAGATGAGGCAAGAAAAAAAGCAAGGTTATAGCAACACCTTTGCAAGTCAGCCAGTTTAGGAAAAGGGAAAAAAAATGTCATTGTCACACTTAGTTTAAATTGAAAAATAATAGAGGGCATAGAGGTTCTGAGCCAAATCCCACCTAAGGCAGCAGAAAGATATGTAATGGCTACAGTGGCATTTTGGGTCAGAATTAGTATTTTTATCTAATTTAAGCTAAGGTCATAAAGCATTTTAGCTCACTCTGTTAAACTCAGTGAACCTTACATTTTGCAAATGCCTGATGAATGTCTTCGAATAAGCTACGCTATGAATAAGGTGAGTTTCAGGAAGACATTTAAATGGATAGCAATAGCTTTTCCTTGAAGAGCACTTTATTCATGTGAAAACCCTGAGCTGTATATTGCTGGAGGCTGGGATTGCACGCTGTGTGAGTGCCCTGCTCCTGTACCATCCACAAGCATCTCGTGTCAGCCTCTGTCAAAAACAGGACACCAAGCTGGAGGGCCTTTGGCTAAAATGGCCTTTTAATGTTCTTATGTACTATACAGAAAATCAGACAGGTATCTTTGCAAAACTTCTTCCCTCTCCCCTCCTCCTCCCCACTCCCTCGCAGTTACAGCATTCACAGTCATCATTCCACAGATTTTCTTTTCAAAACTTTTTCATTTTAAATCACTGTCAAATTAAAATCAGACTCACAGGATCGGCTATATCTGAGTGCAACAAGCAAGTGGCTTAAGCTTATTTCTTCTGTAGTGTAGTACTCTTCCTGCCTAGCATTTTACCAGAGCATCTTTCAGAAGCATTAGCAGAAGATTACACAGTCCTCCTTGATTATCTCAGACCTTAAATTTATTATGCCCCTATCACACACAGCTATTATGGTCAACTGCAGGTTTGTAATTGCTCTCAGTGGGAGAAGGTTCAAGCCCTTTATTTCTTCCTCAGAAGGACATTGGGCCTGATCCAATTCAGGCCAGGCTCATACTGTTTTCTTCTCTAAAAATCTATTTCCTTACTTTTAGATTAATTCAAGCTACAAGATACCATCTTTCTCTCTTGCCCTTGACCTTCTAGATAACCCTTCTTTACGCCAGAAAATAAATGTGTAGGAGAACATAACGTTAATTAAAAGGCAGCATAACTTTGATTTAAGCATCAAATAAAAATAAGATAATATCACTGAAGGAAAAAATCTTGAATATAGTTCATCATATAGACAGCAAGTAAAATCAAAGTGTAGCTGTGAGCCAGTATTAACAACATGAGCATACTCTCCTCTGACGCAGACACAGTCATTCAGCTGCGTTATCACTTGAACTCAGGGGTCGGATCCTTGCCCGCACGCGAGCAGCTTTCATTTACCACAGCATCCCCCTTAGGTTCTGCCAACCAGCTCAGAAAAGAAAGAGCCACTCGCTCAAGGGGGCCTCTCTGTGGGGGCCCTCGACTTGAAAGTTGCGTGAATAACACGAGACACTCACCCCTACACACACATATACATCACCTGTAATTGTACTCTAGTGAGTTTGTGTCTGAGTATTTTCTTAAAGTAAGATGCGTTTGTCTTTCCAGTTAGTTGTCCTCTGTGAAAAGACAAACTTTGATGTTTATTTTTTCAAGGCACATAAGAAATATCATTCATTATGAATTAATATGTATAAGAAAAAAATGCAGCTCAAAGATTTTGTAAAAGGAGACCAAAATAAATAATAGTGTTTGGTGAGGGGGGAGGTGGAAATCATGCATTCACTGCTACTTTTATTCTGGCTTGATAGGGTTTCCAGGAATTCAGGGTTTAACAGTAGCTCAACACAGCAAACAGTCAACACGTAAGCTTGGCTTTCACACATTACGAGTCTACAARAGCTACCTCTCCCAAAAGATGGACTCGCTACTCAAACTCCTCCCCTTGAGAATCCCCCACAAAAATTGCTTCCAAAGAGGAAAATCAATAGAGTTCTTCATCAAACAGAGAGATGCTATAATCAGGTTCAGGAAGTGATTAACATGGAAAAGATGGCTGATTTAGGAATTAACGTTAAGTGACAAGTCCCGTAGCATTTGATTTTGTTCATAATCTGCACCGCAAAGGCTACTACTCTTCCCAGTTCCTCACTATTGAGTTAAAACAAGAAAAGGACTAAAACCAGCTTACAATATTTGCCAACTCCAGCTGTTGGTTTTGTCTTCTGTTTAAATGCTATTAATTTCTCCTTTACTACATTCTTAGCAGAAAACAATAGACTCTACAAAACTTAGATTTGGGACCAATTCTATATTTAGAAATCTTTCAAAGCTGAAGGCTGTTGGATAAGAAATTCTCATTTAATGATATCAGAAGGATTAGAAACTAACAAAACGTGCATGTATCTATTTTTTATAAAGCAACTAACCAAGCTAAGCTAGAAGATGAATATTAAAATGCCTAATTTTAATTGGTGAACTAAAATGCCTAACAGTCAAAAGCCCATTGCATGATATACAGCACTACTGAGCAAAGTTAATATTCTTTGGATGGATGTCATAATTGTGTATTTTCATAATGATTTCATTGATGTGTCATTTTAGCACTAAATTTCCTGTCTTACATACTTGTTATAGGTTTAATTTCAATACATGTGTAATGTATGTTATCCTCATGTTACCAGAACGTACTGTTAACTAAAATTTAACACCTTTCTAGTTCAGAGTACAAATCAATCACCGCTTTCTCTCAGCCTCTCCAGCCAGCTGCATCATAAAATACCCTTAAGACCCCAAATATTGGTGTCTTTAAAAACCTTTATAATGTAAGTGCTATAATGCAATGTTTTGTTTATATGTATTGAGACACACTTGAGTTTTGATATTTAAGGACTTCTACATTAGTGAAGCACTTAAATCTGGACAATTTCTATGCTGAACTGCCAGAGAGGCTCTGGGAAGGCAAAAGTTCAGCAACGACGCCGTGGCATGATGCAAAGATCCAAACTGAGGATGTTTGTGAAAAGGCTTTTATTGAGCCAAAGAGATTTCATGAGACTTCAGCACAGTATAGCATTATTATGGCAGGACTACTAGGGCAGCTCACTGTTTACCCAGCACAATCATATTTCTGGTGTATGCAAAAAAGTGTGAAAATAAAGACTATTTAGGTTACAAATACAAAATCTATAATCCCCAGCAATTTAGGGAATTTTCACTGTTTCCTATAACAACCTTATCACACTTTTTAAGAACTGTCACAATAAGGAAACAGTTCCAGCATTGATGTACTTAAAACTGCTACTGAGAGCAGTCCATTTTACAAATTGCCAATTAGTCATGTTCAAGTAGTTACTACTACAAATTTGCTCTGGAATAAATAAATAAAATAACAACTGCTTTGATTTTTTTCATTTTTAATCTTCTGGAACTTGATCTTTGGGAAATTGAGATTTAAAAAGTGCTCTACATGCTGATTTAAAATATGGAACCTGGAATTTGCCCAAAATGATGATATCCTCATAAAAAGGCAGGCTGGTCAAATTTGTTAGTATGAAGCATAGACATCCAGGCTTTAAAGACCCATGTGCTGAGAGAGTCTCACATTGATATGGCTTTAAAGGTCACATACATACTCTGCCTCAATTGAACCCCAAGGGATGCTGTGGCTAAGCGCACAAGATGTTCAGATACTACAATTAGGTTTAAATGGGCATATGGCAGAAGAAATCTGTTCCCATAGGAGGAGGAAAAGGAGAAGTAATATCACAAGTGAAATTAAGAAAAACCAGGATGACAGCACATTACTAAACTAATAGAAGGGGTGATACAAAAGGGAGGAGGTTGAGTAGCAGGGAGACACTTGAAATTAAGAAGGCAATTCTGGGAGCATGGCAATGCGTTCAGTGTTCACGCTGACCTTCAGCTGGAGAAAAATGTCATTCCTTTTGATTCATTTGGATTTTGGTATATTTCACATTTATCTAATGTTTTCAGTACAAGGCAACTAATCTCAAAAAAAGCTTGGTTTGAAATCTGTTGTGGTTTAACCCCAGCCAGCAACTAAGCCCCACACAGCCGCTCGCTCACTCCCCCCGCGGTGGGATGGGGGAGAGAATCAGAAGGTTCCCCTCCCAATTTCTTGTGCACCCCCAGCCTACTCGCTGGTGGGATGGTGTGAGAAGCACGAAAGGCCTTGACTCTGTGTAAGCACTGCTCAGCAGTAACGAAAACATCTCTGTATTCTCAACACTGTTCTCAGCACAAATCCAAAACATAGTCCCATACTAGCTACTATGAAGAAAATTAACTCTATCCCAGCCAAAACCAGCACAAAAGCTTAATAAATGTGGGAGTTCACATGGGACAAAGAAGTAAATGAGTGAGTAAGGAACAAGATTTTTTCCTCCTGTTCAAAGACAAGCAGTCTTCATAAACTGGTCTCTAGACCTCGTAATCTTTCAGACGCTGCTGCCTCTATCTGCCAGGCCTAGCTTACAGAGCAGAGGTTAATTTGCTAACAAGTTTGGACCCAAATCTGTCTAAGATACTTTCTTCTTGGGTTGTCCTTTCCTTGGGCTAATAAGATAGAAATCAGCCTCAGAAAGAATGAACATTTTGTGCAATAGTTTTCCTTCTGCCATGTTAGAGCTCAGCTCTAAAAGCAAAGCTGCAAATGCAGGAAGGCTCATTTGTCTTCCAAAATATATTTTGGGATAGCTCTTAGCTCTGCAGTATCAATGACAGTGTAAGCAGCACGTCTGTCACCTCCTCTTTCCTATCTGCCCAGGACTGCAACGCATCTTACTCATTTTTCCCTTAAGAAATAATTTAGAGGAACACAGGTATTTTTAAGAAATTTTTCTTCATATCTTTACCAAAACGTGTATTTTTAAAAATCCACAAAGCATGAAAAATTCACAAGACCTCCCATTTAAAAACTCCTCAGGTCTACAGAGTGCTTCCTCCACCCGCCCAGAACAACATAATTTGGGGGAGGATTTTTTTCCATACGGACATATGACAAACGGTGCAAAAATCCTCTTCTGACACCTCCTCTATTGTATCTGAACAAGGCAGGGAGTATTTGGTAGCCCCCACCAGGCTGGGAGCCAGCTGCTGCCGGAGCTGAATACAGCGTGGGAGGAAGAGAGTCCGAAAGAGGCATCACCAGGTGACTGAAGTAGAGGGGCAAAACCCTCCACCACCTCCCGGACCTGCCCGCCAGTTCAAGCTCTCACTCGGATGTGGACTCGCTCCAACGCACAGTGCAGATTGCAAGTGCCTTTGCAGTGACTGGGAAGGACTGGATTGGGTCCTTCTTTCCAATTTTCAAATTTTTGTGGTTCATTTGTTTGCTTTGTTTTCCTTAACAGTACCTTCTAACAATATTATTTTAATTAAAGTCGTATCTATATACAACTTTGACTGCATCTTAATGAAGGTTTTTTTGTTGGTGGTTTGGGGTTGGTTGTTTTTTTTTTTTTTTGTCTGGTATTTTTAATTTATAGTTAAAATATCTAATTACCAAAGAAAATATAATGAAATCCACAAAATGTGAAACAACAAACAGCAATTCCAATTAGCAGGGGGACTGATAAAAGAATTTACATTTCCAAAGCTGTAGCCAGATACTTTTTCTTATTATGTTACCTGCTATTCATTTCATGCTATCAAAGTTCTTTTGCACAACAGAGAAGCATTTATAAATTCCAGCCATGATTCTTCCCCCAGATAAGCAGCACTGAGGGGGAAGGAAGGAGTGGGCAGCAACAAGAGAAGAAACCTGGGAAGTTTCAGTGAGAGTTTGTGAGGAGAAAACTAGGAGATTTTTGCCCCTTTCCATTTTTCCTACCTGCCTAAATCCCATACACAGGTTTTATCCACAGGAGCRCACTCAAATCCGTCAGATACTTTTGTAAATGTTGACTGTAGAGCTGGTAGAAAATTGTGACAATAATGACAGCTCCTAAGACTCCTGTAAAACACTTCACCTGCATGTAGGAAAAATTATGCCAGAAGACATCTGACTACTGCTGCTTTCATTGATTTTGCTCCCAAGAAGACTAATCATCTACCACAATGTCACTCTGCATCACTCTGCTGAGAAGCTGCACCTCAGCTTTTGTTTACAGACTTTTTTAATTACCTAGCATGTCTCCCACAAGTGAAGGAACTATTATGCACAAAGTAGCAGCACTGTCACCATCACTGCATTCAGGCAGACCCTGGAAATGATTAGCCCAACACGATTTCTTCCAAGAGTGAACTGCAAGCTATCCATTGAAAAAAAACCAAACCCCTTTTCAACATAAAAATGGCAATTTAACAGAATTTAGGTGGGAAACAACAGTTGTAATGACAATACTTGAGTGCTTATCACATAAAACCCCAGTCTCAAAACTTAGTTCTATGGCAAGTTTTAGCCTTGTCAGACAAAATTTTCAGCTGACATAAAATCAGACAGAGCAAGGGATTTTTTCATGTTTCAACTTTCAAACCTAAGAGCCCAAGGAAAAAGAAACAGTATCCATTTCTAAACTTATACAAGAAATCCAAAACATTTTTTTAAAGAAATAAACCAGGATTTTGGAGGACATCATTTTTTGATGAACTGTTTTTGTGGGAAACTCTCTTCTTTTTCTCCCTCCATCCTTTTTTTGGTCCCTCCTTCCTCTCCCTGCTCCATCTGGCTCTGGCCGGAGCAGTGGCAGCCAGGAGAGCACTCCCACTAAGGGCAGCAGTAAGGTTTGAGCCCAGCTCCAGCTCTACGAGCCAACCCTGCCGCTTGATGCTGGAGTGGCTGGGAGCAGGGTAAGTGGCAAGGGAGCCAAACTCGCCCCTGTTTCAGGCACACTGAGAGCATTCCTTGAAAGCATCACATCTGGCCAGGGTGTAGCTACCCCAGCGCCTTTCTACCAGGGTCCTCTTTGTGGAAGCTTGGGCACACGGGAGGAAAGGCTGCAGGGAGAAAAGAGGCAGAAACACAGAGCAGTGCTGTTTCCTGCCCAGATACCCTTGCCCAAGTCCTGGGAACCCTCTTGACAAATATTGTGAAGGTCAGCTATAGCTATCAATAACAATATGCATCACCAGCTCTGATGACACTGTCAAAGGAAAACACGGAGCTGATTATATCCTTTTCCTCAGTCCTCTTTGAATCTTAATTTCAATCTGTTTCATCTTTTCTTATTTTGGTATTTTGCCCCCTTTGTATTTTCTGCTTCCCATCCCAAAACGCTGGGTAATGCTGCTGTGCACTGGTAGGAAGTTGTTCTGCTCCCCAGAGCTCCCTGTAATTCAGTGGTGTGGGAACTGATTCATGTAGCCACATGTAATTTGTATAGCACTTTGGGACCCTTCTGGAAGAAAGACACTATAGAACAGTCAGATCATTTGCATTATAAAGGTTCTGGTGGCTGTTTCTTGGATTAGACACTTTGGGTTTGTATTATGTTTCTATGTCAGAAGAAATAGGAGCCAAAATGGAGAAAAAAGTCTTTTCCCCGAAGTCAGATATGCATTCCATATATTAAGTACTGTATATTCATTAGGATTCTGATTTTCCTTTCCACTTCCAAAACACACTTATTTTCCAGATTCTGTTTCATTGTTTAAAATCAAACCTATTGAACATTCAAATTAAGGTGTTGCTTTTTGAGTTTAACACAAACATTGCTCTTTCACAGCAGTAAACTCAACCTCAGAGGCAATTCCAAGCATCCAGCTTCCCAGATCATCAGATGAAATAACACAGTCACTCTCTCTGATGGGAGAGTCCTCCTTTCGCAGGGGGAAGCATTCATCAGTGCCTTCTACAAACCAGTATCCAGGAAGGGCCAGTAAGGTTGTTCTCAGGCAAGATGTCGGATTGCCTCTTCCTGCTGAAAAAGCACCTGGGGAAAAAGGGGGCTGAGGTAAATGTGAAGAATCTTAAGTTTTGAATGAAGGAAACATCATAAGTAAAGAAGGGGTTAATATGAAGAGAAGCGGAAGGAAAACAATTTCTGAATCCTCTGGCCCAAATGTACAACTGATAAAAATAAGATTAGCTTCACTGACTTCAAACCCTAATTTATGCCAGATAAGGATCTGGCTGACTTATTTTTTACCCCTTACTTTTTAAAACAATGAAATGACACTATCTATAGCCTTGCCTTCAGCAACAGGTGAGCAGAAAATATTCTGTACCAATTATAAGAATCCATCCTTTTTTAAATAGCTTTTAGCTTCTCTCAATAGTTTGAAAATGCCCCACAGAGCGTTTTCTTACCCATATCGTAGCACCAACTTCTTCCATGTACAACAGGGTTATTCCAGACTTTGTTGGAATTACTCCAGATACATTCAACAGCAAATGACAGTACAATCATTCAGTATCCCCCTGACCAAACTTATATATATATACCATACGCTCCTCTGCTATCACAACACTAAACTGTCACGTTTTCATGTCATTTCATATAAACAGACCCTCTTCCTTTTATAACTGATTTTTTATAGTGAAGAAGCTGTTAAAAGTGATACTTTTGAGTGGGGGACACAGTCAGAGATTACATTTTACGTGTACAAAAAGAGCATCCTATTTTAAGATATTCTGAAGTCCTGCAGTTTATATACTTGCAACATTAGGACTGACTTGATCTGCTTCCTTACTGCACGATGGTCTAATTATACCGCACTTTCTCCCACTTGGAGACGGACCAAAAGTCCACTGCAGTTACTGCAAATCTAGCTTTGGGTCAGGACCTTACTTCATAAGAAATGGTCTGTCTGCAGTAGGACTTACTGCTGGTGCAAACAGCTATTCAGTGTGGGTATGGATGTCACAATCTGGTCCTGAGTATTTTTAAATGCATTCTTCCATAACTTATCATGCATGTTCTGAAAAGTTTGAACAAAACCTCTAAAAAAGATGATGCTACAGCAAGCCACCCTAAAGCATACCACAGTAGAGAGTGTGTCAATGTTATCAAATAAAACAAGATAGACATCTGTTATTTAAGTTATTACAAAGCATTTGGTGTCATATTCAATAAATAATACTCCTAGAAGTTTAAATGTAACCCTGATGGACACTTAGCAAAAAATAATTTTAAAATTAATAGCATATGTGGAGAGTATCTGATGGTTTTCCACTCTGAAAAATGAAAGAGAGCTATTTGTGCCAGAAATTGACACTCTTCCAGTTATCGCCGTGCTAGGATAGCTGTGCTCCAATACAGTATACCATGTGCATAAAATATTCTCACAGTTTAATGTGGGCCAGGAGTGTGTGTGTGTTGGGGGGGGGGGGGGGGAGAAGAAAAAAACCCCACTACTGATGTAGTTAGGAGTTCCAGGCTGCTGGTTATTAAAGTGCCCTTTGTTCACCTGCTACATCCAAATCACAGTGCGGTGATTGGCGTTTGCTCTCGTAAGCAGGTATTGTGTGAGCAGTGGACAGCTGGAACACTCTGAGAATCTTCACTTGTCAGAGATGAATCAATCACCTCAAAAGATGTCAGCATCTGCCCAAACCATTTTATATTAGAATAAATGGCAGATGGTGGTGTTTTTATATTTAATCAGTTCCACCAAATGCAGTTTCATCTCTTATAAAACTAAACCATCTGCAGTGTGTAGGTGTACAAATCTAGCTAAATGCCCACTGCAGAGCCTTTCCTCTTAAAGGTAAACTGTACATTGTTAACATTTGTGGATGCTAAGATCAATACATTTCAAAAGCTTTAACAAACTGCTCTGTTTTTATAAATACTTTTACTTTATTTTTATATTTTAAATATTTGGCATCAATGGTCCGTGCCTAACTCTCACTTCTGAATCTTATTATGTAAACTGCTCATACTTGACAGTATTAAAATACTTTCTATGAAAGATCATTCCTCCCTTCTTTCTATATAACTGTAAACCTCAGGTCCAGCCTCATAAAACATGGCACAGAAAGAGACTTAGCGACTGGTCCAGGACAAAAGACCTCAACAGCGGTATAACTTGGAAAAGAAAAGGTCTGATCCTGGCAGGACCAGACCTGAAAGCCTTGACCTTAGTAAGGCTTTATCTTGATTTTAGCATGGCTTTCAATACTGTCTCCTATAACAGCCTCATAGACAAACTGACGAAGTACAGACTAGATAAATGGACAGTGAGATGGACTGAAAACGGGCTGAACTGTTGGGCTCAAGGGGTTGTGATCAGCAGCACAAAGTCCAGCTGGAGATCAGTCATTAGTGGAGTACTATGGGAGTTGATTCTGGGGCCAGTACTGTTTAACCTCCTCATTAAGGACCTGGATGGTAGGGACAGAGTGCATCCTCAGCAAGTTTGCAGACAATACAAAGTTGGGAGGAGTGGTTGATGTACCAGATACTTGTGCTGCCATCCAGAGAGACCTTGGACCAACAGGAAACTCATGAAGTTCAACAAAGGGAAATGCCAAGTCCTGCAGCTGGGGAGGAACAACCCCATGCACCAATACATGCTGGGGGCTGACCAGATGGAAAGCAGCTTTGCAGAAAAACATCCTGAGGTCCCTGGAGGACAGTAAGTTGAACACACACCAGCAATGTGCCCTTGCAGCAAAGACGGTGAACAGCCTCTTGGGCTGCATTAGAAAGAGCTTTCCCAGCAGGTCAAGGGAGATGATCGTTCTCTGCTCAGCACTGGTGAGAAACATCTGGTGTGCTGGGTTTAGTCCTGGGCTCCCCAGTTCAAGAGACATGGACATACTGGTGCAAGTCCAGCAAAGAGCCACAAAGATGGTGAAGGAACTGAAGTGGAGTCCAGTTCTGCTGAAATTAGTGTTCTTTGACTTTCCTTGATTTTGTCCCAGTTTCTCTCTTTGTGGCAGGTTGGTGCTGTCAGTTGCATGGAGACACCCACAATTTTAAAATAAATTTCTCCAACAGCACCTGGGTGAAGGCTGACCAACAGCAGGCTGGACAGCTGATTTCCAATACAGACAGATGGGATTTGATGGGGGCAAGAGGGGCAGCAATAAAGCAGCCACACATCTTAGCACTGACTTCAGTCTTTGAGCTTTTTCCATTTTATTCAGTCAGCACTGATGCCAGTGAGCAACAACCATTACAAATCAGAACTACTGACATATACTGGACTCTGCTCAGACTTAATAGCGAAATCACTTGGAAGGTCTAGAAGTTCCCCAAGTTTCATGAATTAAAATAGCTAAATTCTCTATCAGAAAGAATTACAATCCAACAATGAAAAATATTAAACATATATCTAGCTATCTAATACTTCTACAGCTTTGGAAAGTGATCTAAAAATAAAAAACTTGCCATAAGTTTAGAAAAAAGATCCTTTTCTGTGTCATAAACCTGCAGCCCTAAATATAACATTTTCCTTAGCACAGTGGCAATAAACATGGTGTGAGGCTTTCATGTATTATTAAACAACCCTCACTTTTCAACCCAACAGTGGCTATACTTTGGGGAATGGCTATAGACTACAAGAAAGAGGGTGGAGGGAAAAAAAAACCACTTTGTAACTTTTCTGCTTTTCAAAAAAAAATGAAGACATGAAAAAATGAAATGAGACTGAAATGCCCTTGAAAAGGTACCACCCAGGCAGCTCCTGGAAATGTAGGCACAGAACATGTAAGCGAGGGCTGCAGCCTGTGGCTTGCAGGGAAACGTGCTGCCCACAGAGGCTGGACACCCCGATAGTATCAGCAGGATGGGGACAAGACTCTGCCAAGAGCAGYTGGCAGGGAGAAGAAAGGACACAGCTCAGAAGGGTTTATACCTCCCCTGTCCTCCACCCTGCACAGGAGAGGAGTGAAGAGTGGTTTGTGCTTGAATATAGTTCCTTCCCAGCATTGTATCTGGGGCAGAGCCCTTTACTCAAGGTCACCTCTTACGACTTCGTGCTAGTCCATAGGGAGCAAGCAGAAGGAGGTGCCTCAGCTGGGAAGTAGGGCACCCATCTAGGTTAACACAGTGGTTTCTGTTTACAGCGATTCATGGAAAGCTTTTCTTCAGTTTCAGCCCAAGTGCATTCACGAACACTCCACTCGGGTTTCAGTCTGAGTTTGCGTGTCAAATACGGCTCATTTGAAACCGAGTTACTCCTGAAACTCCTGTTTACTGCATGAAAGTGAAAACTGTCCCTATGCTGCATTGTTTAAGAGGGGGGTTTTTTTGTAACTTGAGAGCTCAACACCTTTTCCTGAGTTACTAATTTAGTYTGGGGCCTTGTAGTCCCCTAGGTCAGTCTTTTTTCTAAAACCTTTTAGGAGTCATCCAGGACATGTCTACACACACCTTACAAAATCCTAGTTTCAGTGTAGGAATCACTTGTACTTTTACATCCGGCTGTCTTCACCATACCTTGGTTCAATACAGTTTGTGTTAATAAGCAGGGAAGCAGGGCCAAAAAAATCTATCTTCGAAAAAGTCTCTTGTAAGGGTTGTTGTCCGGGCACCAGGGCAGGGCAATGAGAAGGCTAACATCTAGGAAAAAGCAGATTGTCTGTACTGGGTGCTGGAGCTAGAGCCTGGGAATTTTCCTAAAGGCAGAAGAATGAAATGAAGCATTGATACGAYCCTATAGAAGCGCATACTTTGCCTTGATAAAATCTCACAGATTAAGAAGCTGGGGAGGGCAAGCTGAGCAAGAAAGAAATCGAGACAAAGAGATGGACAAGGCAGTGGGCCAAGTAAGGAAGTAGGAACCAAATGACACCGAGCCTGTGATTCAGAGGAAGAGCTGTGCACCTCATGAGGACTGGGGACTGCCTGGAAGGCTCTGACATAGACAGCTCCTGAGAGTGGTAGGGAAACAGAAGAAAGGAAAGACAATGAGCATATATACTCTTTCTTCTTTTTAGAAAGACACACATACACATTTTTGTACATAAATACATTTTTGTGTTTCTAAATATGCATGCATACATATATATACATACATGTACGTGTGTGTATGTGTCATTTCTTGTGCTATTTCAGTAGAAAAGTGACTGGTGTGCAAAGAGTGCAAAGAGTGTTTGGTTGCTATCAGCTGTCACATCCCCAAAGAACAAATTGTAAACTCACTTTTCCAGTAGGACCAACGCGCTCAGCAAAGATGAGCTGACATTAGTCAGGACCTTGGTGGGGAGGCCAAAGGGGCTAATACAGCTGTGAAAGCATAACAGGCTGACAGACTGTTTATTGGAAAACTGCCAGAGAAGCCAAAAGAAGAGACCATGTTTCAAACCACCCAGTCAAAACAGAGCTTGGGAGTTCACGACAAACTTGAAAGCAGAGTTTAGCACCGGCTCAGAGGTGCCCTACCAATGCTGTGACACATTTTAAATAACTGTTTGGTATTTGTATAAAATTCTTACTTGATTCGTTCTAAGCTGCCGACAAATCATCGTTCCAAAGGGAAAGTCTCTGCAATATTAATTTAATCAAAACCATTATTCAGAATTTCCAAAAAGAATTTTTTTTTCTCCCAGAATCACACAAATGCATAAACACTTCATCTACAATATCTACATGTTTAGCTGCAAGGGACTGCTGTAATTACTTTAGCCGCGGATCATGCCATGAAGTACTGGTTTCAGCCACTGTCCTCACGTCATTGAAATTAAGATATATTCAGAGATTTTTATTATGGTCTACAGGGATCCTGTACACGCAGCTTTCAAAAACGCAACACCACAAGAATAGCTCTGATCTTAGCCCACCCAACATGTATAAATATACAGCATCCATGACAAACCAAAACAAGCTATTTCATTACTTAAAGGCCTAACGATGCTAAATGGAGAAGGCAAGAAAGGGGTGGTAGGTGGGCAAAGAATTACTGACATACAGAAGCAGGTCGGTTTTCTGGGGAAAAACTGCCAGGGATAGAAAATACATGACAGAAAGCTCAAAGTTGTAGGCAGGGGACAGATATGAAGCTGGTAAACTAGTACAGGAAGGTGACATGGCAGTGAAGGCAACATCTGTAAGGCCCTGAAGTTGAGGTTGGGAAGATTTCATGTGATGCAGCTAAACAGGAAGCCAATGAGTGGAAAGGAAAACTACTACTGGATCACTTCATCTACTGTCATGTCAAGTCTCTATGCAATTCACAGCTTACAGATTTACCAGCTAACACATTCCTGACTGCAGATTTCTAACTGAGCCAACTGTGCAGAAAGTTTTCAATTTGGCTCCACCGAGAATGCCTTTCTGTTCGTAGCGCAGAGCAATGCAGAAGGAGAGGGCTCTTGTTTTCTGTCATTGCCTTTGTACGGTGTTCGACACACTGATGGTGGCATCCTTATTGAAACGCACCATGCTTTGTGCAACCCTCTGAGGGACCCAGATGCAGAAACAACCCCAGGGTTATGGTCTCCAGATAACGGAGACCAGGTGCGTTGTGGTCATGAACAACTTTGCCACTGGGGAGAGGAAAGAGGACTGTGCCAATAGCTTTGCTCCAACAATATTCTTCCCAGACTATTTATAGTGCAATTTTAACAGCCATGGAGGACACATTATTTGGCTGCCCAACTTGGGGAACACAACTAGCAGTGAAGGAGGGGGACGAACAGCAGAGGTAATGGAAATCATAACACATAGGCTACAAGATCATGAGAAGTCTCTTTTGTAACTCAGTGCAGCAAATAGGGGTAGAGAGGGTGAGTTTTGGGGTTCAGAGTATAATCTGGAGTTAGTCTCACCCAACTAAATGCAAATGAACTCCTCTGGGAGAAGTGGAGCTGTTCTGCATTTGTACCAAAAATAAATGAGAGCAGAGTCTCACCCAACATGATAACTACTTCTTCTGCTGATTTCTTTTGGCTTGTTTCTTTCTCACCCCACAAAATGCTGCGTAATGGGCAAATGAACATGGAGTTCTCTTGCAATAAATTGGATGAGTGAACAGAGGGAAATCAATTTCTTTATGATGGCTCCTACTATGAACAAAACCAGAATGCCTAACGAGTGCTGGAATATTAGATGGAATTCGAGGATAGAGTCTACTATTACATTATGTTAAATTAAAACAGCTTTGTTGACTTCAATACATTTATTCCAAATTTTGCACAGATAGAGACTGTGACTGGAATATACGCAGTCTACAAAGTTGTGGAGCAGGTTCTGGGAAGTAGAGGGGTTTCTGCTTGTTCTGACACTTAGAACTAAACTGGATCAATCACCAATTATACAATGCATACGGAAAAAAAAAAAAACCACATTGCTAACAATGGCTATGCCAGATGAATTAATAGGAAATTTCTCTAATTTAGGAGGTTTAAAAAAGAAATTCTTACCTGGGTTGGAACTAAAGAGAGAGAAACAAAACTTTACAAGGACAAGGACATTAAATAAATTGTTTCAAAATAGCAAAACATGCTCTTTCCCATAATATGCAAGTGACCAGCAGAAGTCACATGTGTAAGATATTCTCTAGCTCAGAGTTCAATTGGAAATTAAAATTAATGTCATATACAATAATCAGAACAGGTGTTCTCAAACTTTTTTTAAACATTTCCTTTTGAAACAATAGTTTGCTTACTCTGTTTTATACTCTTCACACCTATTAAACAAAAAACCTTGTATACATAATTACGAACAAATCCAGACTCCTGCTCCAAAACCCTACTTCCAGCAATTTATAAGGTTTGAGGTGGGCTGTCCGGCAGGATCCTCCACCCCTCTCACATCCCCCACCAGGCAGCCTACCTCAAACCTTACAAATCACTGGACTGTGATAACAATTTATCAGAGGTACGTTAAAGGCAGAAATTAGCACCTGCACTAAGGCTTAATCAGGGCTTTTAAAGAATCTTCCCATTGCCAAGCTGTTACAGTGTTGCCCCCTGGTAAATCTGAAGATAGGCACCAGACCAGAAAGTCCTCTTATCTGGAGCACCAATTCCTACAGTGCTGTGAAAGAGCACTGTTCAACTAATGAACTTCTTTTGTAAGAGAACGTCTTTCATATCAATGCTAAAAAAAGCACACAAATGCTTAAAAATTCATGAGCCATCCACTGAGCATTTAAGTCACATCAGGAAGTTACCATTTCTGGGACATTCCTCACGGTGCACGTTTTTGAGAGCAGATAAGGATGATTGGGTTCTTCAGTTTGCCAGCGGCTGGGAGATACTGATGTTTCTGGTCTGCAGACAGCAGGGGAGGAAGCAAGATACTGATGCTGCCAATGGCACATTGAAGCGAAAGAGGTCCTGTGTTCAGACTGCAAACGTCTTTGTGGAGTGGACTTTGCAGAACTCCACTAGCAGCGCAGCTGAAGATGGCATTTCTAACACACATTAGAGTCTAGTAACAGGGCATCCTCCAAAGCGCTGATTCTTATGTCTTTATTCCTGACAAGGAATAAAAGAAAGTCTTTATCCCTGATATTCCTGATCCCTTTGTTCTGATTCCTCATGTCTTTATTGTATCCTACAGGGCAATATCAGAGGAATGGTGGAGCATATCAAAACACATGTGTGTATTTATTTGTTCATTTATTTTACATTTTTACAAAACTACGATCTTGGAAAAATGACTTAGAAAGGGACTGTCTGTCTGCAGGCATATGGACCCTGAGGGTTATAGATGACTACAAACTTATTCTGAATTACAAATTTTTCACTTAGTTTTGAAACTGAAATGTCAGTCTTCAAAAAAWTTTTCTTTTTTTATATCCCAATGTTAAAAAAAATACTTCTGCTTATTTTATACCTACTCACATGTTTAGCTGTTATTTTAAAAGGAGTTCTAAAATCTCCTGCTAACTGTTCACCAGTAGTTGTGGTTTCCAGTGACACCTCCTGTGCCAGTCCCCTCCTGAGTAAAAGGGGAGAAATCTCTATGAACCAAACGTTCATGACTARTTTTCCCAGCCAGAGCCCCGAAGTTGAAACCCAGTTTTGCAAAGCATGTAAACCCACATTTAATTTTAACCTCTGTTCCCAGAACGTGTATTTAAAGTTAAAAATTTTGCTGAATGGAGATTGCCATACGCACATCTTCAATGCTCGGCCGAATCAAGTCACAAATGCTGATTAAGTTGGAAAGCTAATTCTTATCTCAAGGAAGTTGAATACAATCTTGGAAGACGTCTACATTTTAAGGTCAGATTCTAAGCTCCGATATACATTTCATATCTGTAACATCTCGGAAAACGTATAAACACATCTGACAAACTGGAATGCACCTCTGTTGGCCACTCCCGGTTACTAGACAGGCTATCAGATTTGCATGACACACGTATGTGCGTTTCCTGGCTCCCCTCAGTACATGACCTACTTGAGCTTCCTATGTGGAAGGTTATGGTTTCAGAAGCAAAGTTCATGAATCCCCCTTTTTATACACCTTGCCCACAGACAGCATGCTTGTGTATATAAGCTGCTATGGAATATTTCACACTTGCAGCCATTGCAGCAGACATTTTGAAATGGTTTGCACATGCCAACAGCTACCTGAAAGTAAAACCATGCCATTAGAGTAAATTCAGGACATTCCCTTTGTCAGCCACAGAATACAAAAAATTCTCCTGTGACTTTATCTCGGTGCAATACCCATTGGCTTAATGAGATTATACAGTGAGCAAACCCTGGCAAGGCTGGGTTCAAGATTTGCAGGGAGGCATTCAATGTACCAGCCCTGCACTAGGAAAAAATATTCATCAGCTTTGCAGGAGACCTTTGTATGTAGCACAATGCCTCCTAGATCACTGAACAAGTCTGTCCCATCGCCTACCGCATATATGTAAAATACACACTGCCTCCCGTCCTCTGAGCACAATTTGAGGAGCAAAATCACCTCTCCTTCTGTCAACCCCGACTGGGCAATGAAACCCGTTATTACCTCACTGCTTGCTCGGCCTCCTCGGAGAGCAGTGTTCAGGTTTCTTTTCTCCGTGGTACTACATCAGTCACTATTACCAGCCTTCAGACTTTGCTAGATCTATTACACATCATTCTGTAAATATGTTCACAAAAATTACTTTCCATCCCCAGGTCAGGATTCAATGCGTATCAAGAAGACCTATAAAAGGAATAGAGCCATCAGACGTCACGTCA
The DNA here is from genome assembly GCA_035582835.1 of Phoebastria nigripes. Classification (NCBI taxonomy): domain Eukaryota; kingdom Metazoa; phylum Chordata; class Aves; order Procellariiformes; family Diomedeidae; genus Phoebastria; species Phoebastria nigripes. The sequence continues at coordinate 650,008 of JAYKAV010000844.1, read as the reverse complement.
TTCTGAAACAACCCCAAAAAAACAAGTCGGCTTTTTGGAGGAGACAATAGGCTTTGAACTTGGTAATTACCAGCTATTCCTGATGACTATACATAGGAAAAGCCACAATCTCTACTGTTCATGGAGGCTGCAGATGTAAACCCTTCATTATTGTTTCTCCTATATAAATGTTCTTTTGCTTTTCCATGTATTTAACCTTTACGATGGCAAAGAGATTCAATGTTTAAATCAGCTTTAATTATATTTTTTCTCGACTGTTGCAATAAGGTCCCTTGAGTGACATCTTTATTTGTGTAAAAGGCAGAAGAATTTGCAAAAATGGGTTTTAAAACACTACTTCTATCCCACAAAAGTATTTCTCTCACAGGACACAATAGACAAAGAAATGAGACAGAGTATTTGCCTGGAAAAAAAAACCTAAGATGGAAAGAGTTTTCAGGAATCCAGTTAAAACACAAAGTGTTATAAAGATTACAGACGGCACTGCAGCCTGAGAGGACTACACAACTTGGGCAGACCCCTTTCAAGGCTATCTATCTAAATTGCCTCTAGTGTCCAGGACAACATAAGATTCATAAGGCACAAAGCCATTTTTGCTCCTCTCACACCTAATGTGCTTTTTGTGGTGCATTAGATTTTACATGTAAAATGACTGTATTTTTAAAGACACTTAAGCACCCTAACCTTTGGAAAACAGAAGCCCAAAGACGACTTTTAAAAGTCTGGCCCATTATTAGCTGGAAACCAGGTCAGATCCAAGAAACTGGTAAAAGCAATTTCAATCACTTCTTTCTTTTCTCTGTTCATCATCAATACATCTTTTTCATATATTGGTCTAATTTAGACTGCAAGCTCTACTGAGCAGGGAATGTGTTTTTACATTTATAGAGTGCCCCATAAATTTATGGCACTAGATGTGTTTTTATAATAATAAGTAAGAAAAAAAATCAATTATTTCAGTGAAATGATACTTTCCTCACACTAGCAATTGATATTAACGCCTCCAGCAATAGCTGATGCTGGCTATATCAATATCAGAGCCTCAGAAAGATCCTGGAAATCGTGCTCATGTGTTTCTGTAGTGTTTGCATTTTGGACTCTTGGAAAGTAATAAAGCATTGCAATACAAGATGTCTTTTGGCTCCTTGCTGACATAAAGGCACTCTTCTTATCAGTGAATTAAAGGCAATTTCTTACATTCATATGGCTAAATCATTACTGATATAAGACCATTACATCAAATGACTAGGATATGTGCAAGTGCAACGCACGCAGCTTTTGTTTCATTATAAATTTCTTTGAACACCGATATAACTACTGTACCTCCCTTTACGTAGGCCTTTTGTCCTCCCTCAGCTTTTTTAAGTGCTGCTCTGGCCCACAGGACACATAGTGTGGCTTCAGGCATATATTTTGCTCTAGTGGTATGCATGCAAAATGAATGCAAAATATGCAGCCAAGATAAGCCCTGGCAGATCTGGAAAGCAGAGCAGAAGAAATCATTTTGCTCCTAAATCGTTACCTTTAAAATCTCTTCCACTTGATAATTATACAACCAATAGAGGGAGAAAATCACTTTTCTTTGCCAGAGGTGTGTATTTTCCTGTAATCATGTAGAACTTTCCAGGATACCTACTCCCTTTTCGAATCCTTAGGAATTAATTGTTTTATCCACCCATTTCCACAGGACAAGGCCACTAAATAATGAGACCCATAAACCTTTATAATTAAGGAAAAATACGGATAACATAGAAACAGGCAGAGCCTTTGGTGGCATGAAAGGACACCTCTAGCTAGTTAACAGAAATAGCCAATGCATTCCTGATCATAAGTGCAATGATTTTAACAGCTGGTCTCACAAAATAGATCACATAATTAATAAATTTGAAACAAACTTGAGTTGCTATATTAGGGCACTCTGTTCAAGCAGTGGGAGCATTCGTTAAATTGCGCATCAGATATCCATTCTCTGAACGTGGTACTGATAGTCGCATTGTAAAGCTGATTCTCTAATATTCTTGGGATGCAACGTACTGCATTTTTTTCATCATTTCCTCTACATGTAAGCTGATCTCCTGCGTTGAAGCAGTACTATTTAAAACAAAAGGGTTTGATTTATAGCCAGTCCCCAGCCTCATAAATCACACCTGCAGTGTGGTGCTCTGAGCTCCCTGTGTTCTGCCAGCATTTACCTTTTATAAATGATTTGGGTTTACCTCCCATTGTGATGGAGCCTAATACAATTGCATTCTTCTCTCCCAGCATTCACTCTTGCTGTTGCTCATTATTCCCACTGGGAATTCAGACCTAGTTTTTGCAAGCTTGTCAGGGGGGAGGGGATTGGTGGTGGTGTGGCTTTTTTAAATTAAGGAATGTTGAATTAAAAATTTATGTTCGCATTCTGTAGCTTTTTCTATTGCTAGACATACTATGCAGTGGACTTTTTTTCCTCCCCATTGACTATGCTTATATTTAAGCTCCCATTTGCTAAGCTAATGATTTGGAACTTAAGCAGGACAGCAGCTTGAAATGTCCAATATACAGAGTATTTGACCTTCAGAGTAACCCAGGTATGCACATCAGCCATTGTACAAACTGCATAAGGAGCTTAAGTTCTCATTTAAAAAAAAAAAAAAAAATTTAAAAATAAAAAATAGTCTCATGGGGAAATCAAGTCATTAAGTGCAAGGATTTTATTCTTAACTCTCAGAATCTACTGAAGTGCTCAGAAGATGTTTATATAATATTTTGCAATTTTGTCTCAAGTTCCTAACCATGTAACAGTTCTAGTTGGTTAAGCACAGTTCAGACACTCGGAGATAACAAGACTTGCTCCTTAGAGCTGACAGCCTTAAGTTCTGATTCAGGGAATTATTCCTAAGTCATGGCACCATTTAACTGAGATTGATGGGATTTGTGCACATGCCTTGATTTCCTCTGTACCAAAACAATCAACAATTTAATTTGTTCAATTAATGACCATTATCACTGCCATTTTTACTGTTAAAGAATACTGCTGCTACCATACCTAGGCCAACAAAGAATTAATTGTAGTTTGAGATTGGTAAAAGCCACAAAATCTCAGTTACATTTCTGTCACAAATACTCAATACAGCTTAGATTCAGTTTTGGAGTCCAGTCCTCCAAGCATTTAAAACAGAGTCTGTTATTTGATGAGATGGTTGCAAAATTTAGACTTGAGATTTGGAAGGCTGCAATGCATGTCAACTGAGATCAGGCTCAGACCTAAAGTAGTGGGAAAAATGTTTCTGAAATGAATAGTAGTTATTCAGAAAAGCTACTCCTTTTCCAACATAACTCACAGGTGGACTGGAATAAGTGAACCTGTTCCAGTTCAATGAAGGATTAAGCTAAACACTTCTATTTTCAAAGTAGATTAAGTGAAACAAGAAGACATTTTGATTTCCAAATTAGAACTGTCCACACATGCATTTATGCAGGAAGAGCTTTTGCACTTTAAATGCAGACCTTACTTTCATCCAAATTAACTTTCAAATGAAGGCAGCAAGCCTTGAATTATTGTGTCCATTGTCTGAAAATTCATATAAAAGTATTTGTATGAAAAGTAGGCTTCCCAAGTTCATAGTGTGGGCATAAAGATAATCAGTTGTAACAGTTCTTGCTAGGTAATGACTAGCTTAATTTTTAGAACCTATTTTGGATTTATAGTGTCTGATATGTAAAAACTAGTGATTCCAATACATGCTTCCAAAAAAGAATTTAGTGAATTCAAATGTTCTGAACAACTGTTTTAATTCTCCAGCAGTTCAAAACCAGACTTTATTCTGAGCACAAAAAGCATCTATAAATCAACTCATAATTACTGAGAAGCAAACACCAAATTTTTAATGCCAACATTTGTTACCTCAAGTTTAAATTTCTTGGATTTGTAACCCAAATTTGATAGAGCCATGAGAAGAGATGGTAACTCTGCAAACATTATCCATAATAAACCACCCGAGAGTGCTGAGGGAGCTGGCGGAGGAGCTTGCCAAGCCACTCTCCATCATTTATCAGCGGTCCTGGTTAA